>JACBWW010000094.1:226920-467115 GCA_020086605.1 Lanius collurio | reverse complement strand
CGGAGCGGAGCGGGCGCGATGGGGGCGGCGGCGCGGCCGCAGTGAGCCCGGCGGGGCGCGGAGCGGGGCCGATGGCGTTCAGCGCCTGGCAGATCCTCTCGCCGGTGCAGTGGGCCCGCTGGACCTGGTCGGCGGTGCGGGGCGGGGGCAGCCCCGAGGAGGGGGACGGCGGGGCCGGTGCTGCCGAGGAGGAGGATGAGGAGGAGGACCGGGAGCCGCCGGCGGGGGGCTCGGCCCTCGGCTTCAGGCAAGTCACCCGCGGTCCCTTCCCCTGCCCGCCCTCCCGCGGGACGCCCACGCGGGGCTGCGGGCGCGTCCTCCCCGGCCCTCTCCCCATCCGCCCCTCGCTCCCCGCTCGCTGCCTGGCTGCCGGGGATCCCGCACCGCGCCGGGGGGCTGTGGGTGCCGGGGCCGGACCCGGGCGCTGCTTCCTGGAGGATGCTGAGTAGCACAGGGCCGGAGCAGCCGGGCTCGCTCCCCGCGGCAGCCTCCGGAGGGGCGTGGGAGATGCTGCGGGGCTGCCTGTCCTTGGAGGCCCGTGCTGTGTGCTCAGCTCGGGAATGACCTGGCAGAAGCCCTCCCGCAGGGCTGGCGATGCACAAGGGGGCTGCTCACGATGATGTTTCACCTGCTCTCCCTTTTCCGTTTGCTAGCATGTCCCGCTGGACAGGAGCAAGTGGCCGCCCCGGATGCCCACGGCCAGCCTCTGGCCTGGCTGGATGTGTAGGTGTTGTGGAGGATTTCAGAGGTAGCCTTGAAAGCAGTAATTCCTCACTCTTTTCCCCCCCTCGGCAGCTCGGACTCCACTGATAATTTTGAGACCCCTGAAGCAGAAACACCAACCTGCTCGCCACTCAAGGAGTTCTGCGAGCCACCAGGATCACCAGAGTCTGAGGCCAGGACCCAAGGTAAATTGTGCACCTTCTGCTCTCGGTGCTCTGCTCCACTGGCACAAAGGCAGGGTGGGGTCAAGGAGTAAAATTTGCTGACTTTGAGTAATGCCTGGCACACTTTTGGTGGTTAATGGCCTGGACAGTTCAAATGCCAGGGCTGGGCTGGGCACTCCACAAAAAGCTGTGATGGGTTGATTGAGAGGAATCTGAGGATGCTGTTGAATTATTTGATCAGTTAAATGTTCCTCTGACACTTCCTCTGCAGCCTGAGGGCTGCACTGACTGCTGCTGGCTGGTGGCATCTTTCTCATGTGTACCCCATGTGTCACTCACCCCTGGCTCTTGCACAGGAGTGGCAAGATGCCAGGTTTGTGCCCCCCAGACTGGTCAGTGGTCAGGGGTTTCATTGCACAGGCCTTTTCCCCTGGAGTTAGGTGCCAGGTGTCCTCACTGTGTAGCTGCTGTTAAAGATGTAAAAGATCAGTGCTGCTAAATCCCATTTTTAGAGAAATCTTGGGGGATCTGCTCTAACTGCATGGGGCTTCCTTTGCTGGCAGGTCCTGAGCTGTTTTGGTGGTTTATCCTTGCGTCCCACACTGCTGCTGCTTCCCTGGGTGTACTCCCCATTAGCCCATGGCTCTCTGAGGACCAGCTCCCCGTTGTCTCCATATCCTCTTCAGGGGTTTGGGCTGGTGTCCATGGCTGATCTTGGTGTTTATTTCTGGTTTTGTGCTGCTAGGAGGAAGCTTTGAAGCTCTGGCACTGCTGCAACAACCCACTGGAGGTTATCGGGGCAGGGCTGGGAGGAGACCTCTTCTTCCATCTGCTCCCAGTGGCTGAGCAGTGTCAGGGTGTTTGTGAGCCCCCAGGGTGGTGTGCAGGAGAGCAGCCTCTCCAAGGCACAGGGCGGTATATGGTGGGCCAGGAAGTCCTGGCCAGGCCGCCCTGAGCATTCCCTGCCCTCTCTTGCCCCTCACTGCTGCAGACTCTGGTATGTGATGTGCGGTGTTGTGCTTTCCTTGAATGCTCACAGCAGCGGCTGGGAACTTTTTTGCGTGGCTGGTTTCAGAGCACGTGGGCTCAATGCAGACTGTGAGTCCTTCTGTGCAGGAGCCCAGGCACTTTGGACTGTGTCAGTAACAGGAAGCCATGGCTCTCCATCTCCCGTGGTGGTGGTGTGCTGTTGGGGTGGATCTGGGTTCTCGTCCATCCCTGTGCAAAACTCGTGTTTGTTTTCTGTGATGGGGAGAGTGCTTGGTTCATGCTTTCAATAATCACAGCTTTTGGAATAATCCTTTTAAGAAGGGATGATGAGACATCTTTACTTTGGGGATAATGTCTGGGGAGGAGGAGAGAGAGATAAAGGCCTTCCTAGCAGGTAGGAGGATAATTTCCAGCAAAGCTTAGGGAAGCGCATTGCTTCAGACTCCAGGGTGTCACTGTTCCTGTGAGTGCCTGTGCCCCTTGTTCTGGGATGAGCAGCTCCTGCTCAGCAGCAAGGGAGTAGCTTCACACAAAGCTCCCAGTGTTCTGGGGACAGAGGGCATGATCTCCAGCAAAAGCTGTTTGTCTGTGCTGGCTGGCAGAGAGTGGGATGTTGGGGCCGGCAGAGCCAAACCGCGGTGCCGCCACGCTTTGCTCCAGCCCTTCTCTGCCCACGTCTCTGGCTGTGTCTTTTCAGTTTGTCTGGAAGAGTGGAGGGAAAGGATTGTCCAGGTGAGGATGGGTTTGCAGTGTGCAGGGGCACCCTGGGGTGTTACACTGCTGCACCGATGTAATCCACGGCCTCAGCTTGGCCGTGCTGCTCGTGCCCGGGAGCAGCAGTGGGAGCAAACGCCGGAGACAATCCGGTGTCACGGCTGCTTGTCGGCACCGGGACAGCTGCTGCCCTGCAGGCCCTGGGGAAGGGCTGCTGGTTGTGCTGGGGTGTGTGGGGGGCAGCGCTAGAGCTGGACCTGAGGCCAGGCACGGCACCCCCGGCCTGCAGGGACAGCAGGGAGCAGGCACTGTCTGCTCTATAGTTGCAGTCTCACCCTGCCTTGGGAATAAATATGGTGAGGAATGCATAAGACAGAAGCTGTGACTCCAGGGCTGGCGGCTCCATGCACAGCCAAGAGGCAACCTGGGTGTGTTAAACCCTGTCCTTGGGGACAAAAATTCAGCCCTGGAGGGGGCTGCAGTGAGGGTTTATGCCCACTCAGGATCACTCAGTTTCCCCTTGCTGTCTCAGATGGTGGGACTAATTCTGTCCCATTCTTGCTCAAGTTATCTCCAGTCATCTGCCAGTAGATATTTTGCACAAGGAAATGAGCAGAAGCAGCAAATCCAGAGCCATCAGTGCTGGGAGCAGGCTCTCGCTGCCGTTACCCTGATGCAGGGCACGTGTTTTCCGGTGCGTTAGCAGCATCGTTTGCCGGTATGCTAATTCTTAACAGAATAGATTTAAAAATAGATCAACGGCTGTTAAACACAAGCGGAAAGCCAAAAGAGGAAGAAAGTCGTTGGCGATGTAGGACTGAGCTGGGTGTATGGGGCAGATATCCTGTGCTGAGAAGGGGAAGTGAGTGACTCACACCGAGCACTGCCCGGAGCTGAGTCCAAGGCCCCGAGAGTGGAGGGGTTGTTCTGGCCCGCGCTTGGCACAGGGGCCACGCAGGGATCGCCGCTGCTTCGCTTGGCAGCTGCCTGTGGGATGGAAAGAGCGCTGAGCCTTTGCTTGCAGCGCTGCTGCTGCCAAGTGTTCCTGGTTCGTTTGAGGGATGGCATGCTGTTTGAGTCGGTGTTTGTGTTTAATTTCAGCCCGAGGAAGACAAGCGAAGCAATTATAATGCAGAGGCACAAAGTGTCTATTACTGCGGTGCCAGACTGTCCTGTTTGTTTTTCTTTAGAAAGTAAAAAATCTCTGTTTTCACTTTGTAGCATCCCCTCCAGGTAATCACCTGGGTCTGGAGCAGGTTTGCAGCCTGCGCACAGCTGGGACAAGGGGTGTTCATGGGATCCAGCATGCCCTGTGCTGGGTCTGTGTTTGTGTGTGTGTGTGTGTGTGTGTGTGCTCCTGACAGCGTCCGTTTTCATGCTGGGACTGAACTGTCCCCCCTGCAGGGCACAGTGCCAGAGGTGGAATGGGAGACCTCAGGGTCACCTTTTCGGGATGCTTCAGTGAGGCATCTGCTGCAATGCCTGTGGGAAGGGCTGGTCTGAGGGGGAGAGCTGTGTGTGGTTGGTGACTGCCAGCCTGCAGTCTCCTGGGGTCCCATGGGGTGTTCAGCACAGCTTTGGCCTAAAAGGAGAATTTGAGCAGTGAGAGGGGGAAGCTGCAGGACTGGGGGACAAACTGGTTTCCCTGGCAGGAGCCATGAGTGAAGGGAGTACGTGCAGAGCCAACACGGCTGCTCACAACATGACTGCCTGGGGCTGGCGGGAGCTGGGGATGTTGGAGCATTCAGAGGAGGAGCAGGGAGAGCTGCAGGCAGCGTGCTAGGGTTGGGGAGGGCTCTTGGGGGACTGCACTGAGGTATCGCCACACTCATACCCAGCAGTGCTGGGCAGCTCTGGGGGTTGAAGCAGAGAGCTTGGCTCTTTCTGTGCACCCCAGGGCCATTCAGGCCACTGCTTTCTGCATCCTATGTAATTGTTCTTCCAGAAACACACTCTCCCGCCATGCTGCATTGAAGGCAGAAGAAATGCAGAGGGGGAGGAACTAGGGGAAACTCCCCTGAGCTTGCAGGAGAGACATTTCCACTGCAAGATTTCCAAAACCACAGGCTAGCACCTGAGCTGCCCTTTGCCTGTGCCTCCCAGTATATCCCAGTTCCTTAGCTCTCAGACTGGCTGAGCGAGTGGGCTGTGATGCAGGAGAGACTGAGTAGCTGAGCTCTCTTGGGTGCAGAAAATGAGGGAATCACAAAATTGGAGGGCCTGGGTGGGTGATTATTCTGATTTTTGTGGGAAAATGATTCTGAACTAAGGCCACATGTGCCACCGCTCCTTTCCTCCCCACTCTGTAGACACCACAGCATGGAGAGGTGGTTTGTGTGCTGGCTGCTTGTTATTCAAGAAGTAATTACTCACTGCTTGGGTTAGAAACCAGGATGGGCTCATGTCTGTGAGAACAGCAGCTGCCAAGCCTTCTGCTGGGAACGCAAAATGCACTTAAATAGTCCTTTTGCCCTGACTTTGAAGTCTGTTCTTCTATTCAGGCCTGTCTGAGGAAGGCTTCAAACAGCTGAGCAACACAGCAAGTGTAATAAAGTTTTCTTTGGGGTCTGTTAAGGAGGTTTTCCTGGTTCCTAATGATGGGAAGGCCTGGCAGGCGCTGCCTCAGACTGTTTCCTGGCTGCACTCCAAGTACTCATCCGCTGGATTTGTGTTTACTGATGCATTTTCTGGGGCAACATCTACGTGGAGGGAGCTTTTTTTTGCAGTCAGAAGAAGCGTTTTTGCAGTCTCAGGGAGGACACAGACCCTCATGATTCATTTTCGTGGCTTTCAGCATCCTTGGGATCAATTACACAAACCACGAGCCATCAACTGAGTCAGGATTGTTGGCTCCACATCCTGGATTAGTCCTGGGACCAGATATTTGCCTGATTCACTTTTCCTCTGCCAGCCTGTGACTCGCTCTGTTACCAGCAAACACGAGCCAGTTGCAGATGCCTGATGATAGGAAAAACCTTTCCTGGATGTGCTCAGGGATGGGGGTCTGTGGGAGCCAGTGGTTGGTATCCCCCCGCCAAAGTGGGGGGATGCTCGAGGTGACTCCCCTCTGCAGCTGTCACCTCTGTTCCAGGGCAGGGCTGGGGCAGGGACAGAAGGATTTCCCTGGCACAAGCTCTTCATCACCCAGGCTGCTCTTCCCAGCCAGGTTTTCAAACCAGTTTGGTCCTTAGGAGAGCATTGGTTCTGTTCTGCCCTTGGAGGACCAGGCTGGACTGTGTCTCCCCAGAAAGCTGTCGGTGCAGGCTGCAAGTACCACATGCTCCCTGATGGGTGCTGGCCATCCCAGCATCCTGTTTTGCCTTATCCCAGGAGTCTGTGCAGTTGTCCCTGGTTGAGGTGCAGGAGAAACACCAGATGTTTTCCTCTTGTGCCTTGGCACACCTGCACCACAATCCTGGCTCTGGGTGCTCAGTGGGTGCAGCTTTCAGGATGCCCCAGTAGATGAAGGATTTTCTCCATCCCTTGATAGCAAGGAAAAGATTAAACAGTAAAAGGATTGAGGGGAAAGGATTGGAGTAATGGTGATTAAGTCATGGATCAGGATTTGTCATTAGAAGATGCTGACAGCAGTGTGGAAAGCCTTGTGCAGGATTTCTGCAGGTGGAGAGTCAGCTTGTGTCAGGCAGCTTCCCTTGCCTGGTGCACATCCAGCTCTGCAGCCCCAGCACTGGGCCTGACCCCCAGATCCCTCCTGCAGCCTGCTTCTGCTCCTTCACTGAGCACACCTTCCCATTCCCCTGCCCCCTGGGACCTGCTTATTCACATTTTGTGGTGTTGTCTTGTGTCATGCGTCCCTGAACTCTTGTCAATAATTTTTGACCCTCTGCCCAAGTGAGCAGTGACTCCCTGTCATCTGGCACAGGAAAGCTGAGTTTTGGGTCAGTGGATCCCCCATAAAATCTGACCCTGGAGCAGCTGTGAGGAGGGAACAGGAAGCCCCTCTGGAAGGGAGCGCTTAAAGGCAGGGTTTAACTATCTCCTTTTATCTTTTCAGAGCCAGGTGGCCATGGTGACCTGCTGGTAGGGGAAGGCCACTGGGACAGCTTGCCTGGGAAGCACCCCAAAGATGAGGCTCAGCCAGAGATTGGAGCCCCTAAAGCCGGTTTGGATGCTAAAGGGGAAACTGACCCTGACAACTCACCCCTGATGCAACCCCTGGCCGGGCTGGGCTGCAAGGGTGACCCTGGCCACGCTTCTGTGCCCACTGTGGAGCCAGCCCCCGTGCCCCATGTAGGCACAGCCACCTGCAAGCAGGCCACGTCAGGAGGGGACACGGCGGACATTGGCACGGGGCTGGTGGAGCTGAGGGCTGATCCCCTGGCCCAGGACCAGCTCGGGAAAGGGAAAACACCTTTGCTGGGGAGGAAAACAGATGAAGCCACAGAAGAGACCCAAGCGTCCTACCAGCTTGAGCCTGAGCAGCCTGACAGAAGTATGAGCCCCTTTGTGGCAGGGGGCTGCCAGCTACAGAGCTCTCCTCTGGCAGCCCCACAGTGCCTTCCCCATCCCAGTGAGCTGGGGGGGAACTCGGCTCTGGAGGCCACAAGGCAGGTCCCAAAACCTGGGCCTGATTTTACAGAGGCGAGAGAGAGTGTGGAGGCCAAGCCAGCTTCACCCAGGAGGGGCAGCAGGATCCCAGCCAGCAAGCTGACACCGAAGAGACACAGAGAGTCCCCCAAGAAACCAGCTGAGGATGCAGAGAGGGGTCCCACAGAGCCTCAGGGCTCCTCCCAGCTGGGTCCCATGTGCTGGGACAGCCCCGGTCTCAACTCTCTCAGTGGCAGCTCAGCACTGCAGAATTTGCCGGCTCTCCCCAAGGGCTCTTATCAGTTTGACCCCAATAACTTTGACTCCATGGATCCATTCAAGCCCACCAAGACACTTGCCAGCTCCGACGCTGACTCTTGCTCCACTGCAGATAACAGCCTCAATGAAATCCTCGAATCTCAGACACTGGAGATGCAGGACGATGCCCTGAAAGGCAGAGACTCCCCCAAGAAGCCCAAGTCACGCCTGATAACGTGAGTGCCAGTGTGTGCAGAGCGGGGGCTGCAGGCCCCTCTGTTTTCCCCGTGGGCAGGCAGAGCTGCGCTGGTGGTGGTGATGGAGGTGGTGATGGAGGTGATGGTGGTGGCAGTGGTGCTCCTGCCCTGGTGCCTCCTGAGTGAGCCCAAAATACCGCCGTGCACCTCAGGTTCTGCTGCCACCTCAGTTTTGCCTGCCTGTTGTCCCAGCAGAGGGGCAGCTCCCCTCTGCCTGTCAGTACCACTGATGGGAGGAGAGGGATGGGTGTTCTGAGCGTCCTGAGTCCCAAGCAGAGCAGGGAAAGCTGGATTGGGACCTGCTTGCAGGATCACCTCTTTGGAAACCCCTTGGGGGTCCAGCTGGTGGGTCAAGGTGGAGATGTGGTGTCAGAGGAAACCCGTAGTGGAGGCTGGAGCGGATGTGTTTGCTGGACTTGTGCAGGGATGTACAGGAGCTGGTGGTTGCAGGTGTGATTGGTCAAATGTAGCTGAGACGTTTTGTGAGCTGCCACTGAATTTCTGTTTTATATCAGAGAAGGAGAAGAGGTTGGACAGGTAGACTCTCCCTTTGCCATCAGATTCTCCAGTGAGAAAGTTAGATAGTGGGTTTTTACAGAGAGAAAGATAAAAACTCACAGGCAAAAATCAGGCTGTGCTGGATGTTTTTGTCCAGGAAATACAGTAGATACAAATTTTTTAAGAGCTGGTGTTCCCATGTGTGTCTGTGGGTGAGCAGAGCCAATGGGGAGGAGAAGCAGCAGGGAATTCTCTGCTCACTGTCTGTCACCTTGGAGCAGCACAGGCAGCAGGATGCTGCCCTGGTAGTGAGGTTTGTGTTTGGATCTCTCCCCACTGCTGTGGATAGCAAATGCAGGATCAGAGCATCCTGTGTGTGTGGCCTTCCCAGAGACCAAGCTAGGCAGCTCACTGTGCTTCTCCAGAGCAGAGTTAACATCCAGGTCTTTTCACACGCTCTTCTTCTCTCCATCTGTCTGTCTCTCTCCCTGTCCATGCTTTGGTGCATCAGGACTACTGAGCAAGTGAAATTTCTCTGTTTTCTGTTGTAAGTACTCTCTCCTGTATTCCTTTCCTTTGCTGTTTTTGTCCTCTCTCTGGGTGTGTGCTGCCGTACTTGTCTCCATGGCATGCCAGCTCCTTTGGCCCTTTGACTTGTGCTCTCTGCTGTCTGGTTTGTGTCCCGCACCCCTTGGTGGGGTCCCCAGGGTGGCCTGGCCTGGTGAGCACCTGGGAGTGAGGGAGGACAGGAGAGCTGAGCTGAGCTGCACCAGAGGCACACACAGAGCCCGTGCTTGTCCTCGCAGCATGCCACCTCACAGCGTCTTCTGATGGTGGACAAGTGCTCAAAACCTTCAGCTAATGGAGGGGAGCAGGTTTTTGTTGCCTTGGTGCCGGGGGGTAGCTCAAATGAGCTGCTAGGTGATGTGATAACCCTGGCACAGGAGAGGATGCAGAAAAGAGGAGAGCGAGGACATGACGAGTTTGACTGCTCGTGGCAGGGCATGAGGGAGAAAACCAGTCCAGAGTGATTCTTCAGTGTGACCGAGGTGTGCATGGCAGCGTGCAAAGAAGCCTCCATGTGCCGTGCCTCGTCGCTCGTTGTGCTCTGCCGCGCATGCGTGCCATGGGATGGGGAGGCTGGAGAGTGGCAGTGGGTGGGGGCAGTTCCATAAACCTGGGAGCAGCTCGCTGCAGTCCTGCTCGAGCCTTTGCTATGTCCCCGCAGTGGGGAGTGCCGTGTCTGAAGGCTGGGATCCCTCCCCAGGTCCCCACAGTAGCTGTCACACGAGCTGTTCCAGCTCAGCAAGTGTCTCCTGGGGGTCAGACATGGCCCCGAGCCTGGGAGATCCCTGAGTGTGGAGTGTGAGGGGTTGAGATGCAGGAGAAAAGCTCATGCTCTCCCACCCACATTCCCACCATGACTGTGCCTCCGCTGTCTTGCGCTGTGCTGATGCCCAGTGTGTCGGGATGCAGCCGTGCCTGCAGTCCTGCACAGATGGACTCGTGATGAGTGTCTTCAGGAGTGTGGGATGAAGTTCCAGGGACAGCTTCCTCACTGGAGGGCAAGGGGACCACATGCAAGACCTACTTGGGCTAAACATTCCCACCCGAGGGGCCCTTCTCCCTGGGACAGCGTTTGCGTCAGGCGGAGCGTTTGTTCAAGGCACAGCACTCACCCTGGTGCTCTCCCACTCTGCCCTGGCCGTGCGGGTCTGACTCATGTGGGAGATGTGGATGCTGTGGAGAAGTCCCAGACAAACCTGCAGCTGCAGGTACAGGGCATGAGACATCCTGGACATGGTTCTTCCTGCAGAAAGTTGACGTGCACTGAAGCCTCGGGTGCCTGGACACGCAGGGGGAGGGCACAGCGAGGGAGATCCTTCTTTTCCAGCTCCTTGGCAGTCGCCTCTCTCGCCATCAGCCTCTCGGGGTCCTTGCTCCACTCCTTACCTTCCTCAGGAATAAACACCTCACAGACAAACCCAACTGATGTGTACTCGTGTCTTTTGTTTGTCTGTTCCTTCTGTTCCTTCCAGAACTTGCCATGCCTCGGTGCTCACTGGTGAGTGGGGTGCTGGCCTGCGGCGGGTGCAATGCTAGAGCTGGGACTGCCTCCCCCTGCTTGGGCTGTCTCGCATGTGCCCCTGCATCCCTCACAGCACCCTGAACCCCCCTCAGCTGCTGCTTCTCTCTCCTGCAGGAGCGGCTGCAAGGTGAAGCAGCACGAGGCGCAGCCCCTGGTCCTGGACATCAGCACTCGGGTACGTGGGATCCCATCCCCAGAGGTGTGGGCTGGGCATAGGGTTGCTGGGATGGTGGTGGGGAGAGCTGGGCTGGCTGAGCTTCAGGCTGGCATCTTCCCTGCAGGCAGTTCCTGCTGGGAAGGGAGGGAGGAGGGCTGGGGGGGAGCAGCTTGCCAGTGGATTTGAAGCCTTCCATACTTTCCATGAAGTATCCAGCAGCTCACTTGGTGGCCTGATCCCTGCAGATTACCCAGTCTTGCTTAACTGCATACTTTGGTCCTGCAGGATGAAGGAGTGTTGACCTCAGAAATCCCAGATATCACAAATCGGGATGGACGTGCCACTGATGAGGAGAAGCTGGCCTCCACCACCTGCACACAGAAACCAGCAGGGCTGGAGAAGAAAGCTGAGCCAGAAGATGACCTGGAGTACTTTGAGTGCTCGAACGTCCCCGTGTCCACGGCGAAGCACAGACCAGAGGCAGGTAAGGAGCCTGCTGGTTGCCTTCAGCTCTGAGAATGTGCTGTGACTGCACCCAGGGAGCCTCTGCAGCCTCTAGCAAGGAATTGGTGCTGTTGAGGCAGCGCAGGCTCATCAGAGTTTATTTGCACTGACAGGGCTAAAGGCTGCTGCAGGTTCTAATGGAAACTCCCATTGCTTTCCTGCACTGTTTCCAGTATGGAAAATGATGGTCCAGGCTGTGTTTGTTTAAGCTTTGGGTACAGAGCACTCTCCCCACAATGCTGCAGTGGGATGTGGGTCAGGCACGAGGTTCCCTCCCTGCCAATGCCCTGTGACACCAGTGCTCGCTGCTGAGCTGAGCCGAGAGCTGAGCAGGACAATTGTCCATCACTTGGAGCATCCTGCCCTGGCTTCTGGGCTTCACAGTCCCTGCTTAGAGCCTGTGCCAGGGGCAGAGCTGCCAGGACGTGGTGTCCCAGCACAGGGGCTGTGGCTGATGGAGATCTCAGTAACGCCACAGAAACCCCCATTATTACTCCTGGTGGAATTCTGCTGTCAGTCTCCCACGTAATTAGCCTTTCTGACCAAGCCATTACAAAATAATTAAAAGCCAGGCAACATGACATTTAATCAATTGCCAAGTCCTAGGTGCAAGCAGGAGAGATCACCACGGGGGGGGGTTGCAGCCCTCCCCTCTGCAGGGACCTATTAATCATTTCTCCTGATGGCTGTGCTGGGCCACCAGCTCCAGGGAGAGGAGAATGGTCCTTTGTCCTCAGGGGAGGAAAATCTGACAGTCAAGGGAGAGGCTGGGAGGGTTTGTTTATTGCTGCTGGTCTCAGAGGGCCAGGCAGGTGCACGGGCTCGGGGCTGTCTGCAGCGATGGTGTGGGAGCTGTGGGTGCAGCTGCTGGCACCGGGATGGAGGGAGGGAAACAGTGGGAAGTCTGCAGTCACCAGCATTACATTGCCTCCTTCCTTTCCAAGCTGAGCTCTCTAAATACACAGTTCTCTGCCTGGTTAACCCATGAATCATGTCTGTGGTCATGTGAGTGTGGTCCATAAATTACCCCTCATGCTGTGTGGGGCAGAGTGTCCCGCAGGTCAGGGTGTCCCACATCTTGCAGATGGGGGGAGATGTTTTTTTTCTCCTCTCTGCTGTTAAGAACAGCAGGGGCCATGTGGCAGGTCCTTTGGAGGATGTTGGGACTGGCTGGCATGGGCTGATGCTTGTGCTACTTGGAATGGTCTGAGCAGCTGGTCTGCTCCAGCATTCTGCTGAAGTGCAGAACGTCCTGTGCATCTTCCTCCTCCTCAGCCGCTGTGGTCATGGGTGGCAGCCTCGGGGACATGGGCACAGGCTGAACTGCCACCAGAGGGGAGTGTTGGTTTCCTCTCCAAGGAGAGTAGGAAGGCTGGCAGGGTCCGTGTTGTGGCACCTGGGGACAGGGTTTAATGGTGACCTTAGCAGTGCTGGGGACCTGATGGTCTTAGAGGGCTTTTCCAACCAAAATGATTCCATGTGAGGGCAAGAGCTGGGGGCAAAGATGCCTTTGTGGGGGGAAGCTGAGGGGATGGAGAGGCTCAGGGGTACCCTCCTAGGTCTCAGAAAATCTGCGTGTACCCAGGGTGCTGTTTCCAAGTCAATAAAAGGTTATGTTTAATTGTCTTTAGGTTTTGAAAAGGAGATCTGCAAGCAGATGGAAAAGGATGGACCTGGCATCTTCCCTGTGAGTGCCTCTCGCTTTTTCCTTCCTGAAATGAGTTTCTCTGGGAGGTAAAATTCTTGACAAGCCCACACAGGGACTTGATAAAAATAGCAGAGATTTCCCAGCAGGCCTGGAGGAGCCTGGCAGAGACTGAATCCTCTTGGGTGGGCACTGTGGTGTGGGAGGGAGGGAGGGATGCTGGAGACAGAGTAGGAGCAGTGTGGAGGCAGGGCTGCACTGGAAAGTGGCTGAAGGACAGGGAGAGGGCAGAGGAGACCACGGGGAGGGGACAAGCTGCTGGGCACGGGTTGTGTTTCATGTGGGGTGTTCAGGGCTGGCTCTGATGGCCTGTGGGTGCTGGTGCCTTCTTCAAGGGATCCTCAGCCGCTGCTCTCAGGAAGGCAGCTGACAGCAGAGATGGGGGGAGCATAAAAAAGCCCTGGCTCTGCAGCCACACTGACCCTGACACCCCAGCAGCAGCACCACTGTGTTGGGACGCCCCTGACATGCCCCGAGGAGCCCCAAGACCTCTCTGCTGTGGGGGGCACCCTGTGCCAGCTTAGCAGCCCCTGACCAAAGCTGCTTGAGTTGGCAAGCAGATGACACTGAGATTAGCAACATCAGCAAAACCAACTTCTGTGAGACAGATTTAACTGTGCTGAGTCCCACAAGGACATGAGGCAAAGTGAACCTTTTGTTTGGTGCTCAGGGAACCTGGACAGGCTCTGGTCCTGCAGTCAGGCTGGGTGTCACCCCAATGGTACCTGCAGGTGCTCAGGTGTGCACCTGCTTTTGGGAGATACTGTGGGAGGCTGCTGCCAACCCACACTGGGCTGAACCTCCGCAGGGTCGAGGTGTCCGTCCCCAAACCTGCCCCAGGGGCAGCTCCCACCACCGGTCGTGGCTGCAGTGGGGCTGAGAGAGCCGTGCGGGGCTTGGGGAGCTTGAACTGAGCAGCAGCCAAAGCGCTGGGGAGGAGGGGAGGGGAGAAGTGCTCCAGTGCTTTTGTTTCGAAAACGTGAGGAGCAGGCTGCCTCCTTCCTCCGAGCACTTCTCTATTTATGGCCTGGCAGCCCGTTCCCAAGGAGATGCTGCACAGCTGTCACTCGGCTGGGTGATGAAAGGAGGAACAGGCAGTGGTGTCAGCCTGGCTTGGAGGGATGTTTGTGGAGGCCTGTCAGGCTGCAGGACCCCCCAGAGGAAGGGATAGGGTCAAAATCCAGTCAGGAATCAGCACCTGGGCCACTGGGCTGAGCCTTCCCCACAGTTTGGCCTCTGTGATAAAATGGGGGAGAACACTCCAAACAGGGGATGTGAGTGAAAAGAAACCCACCACAACATCCCAGCTGGGTAATTCCCCCAGGACAATCCCGGGCTGTGCTCCATGGACAAGTGTCCCAGCGTGAGCAGGAGTGAGAGTCCCCTGGCTGGCATCTGCCTCAGCGAGTCCGAGAAGGCAGCCGTGCTCACGCTCATCAGAGAGGAGGTAACGGCCAGGTCTCGGTCCCCTGGGACTGGACCTCACCACGGGGGGAGCAGGGGCAGCTCTGCTCTGCCTGGGACAGGGGATCTGATCCTCTGCATGGGTCAGAGAGGGGAAGCCCCTCAGAGCACATCTCAAGGGTCCCCTGTCTGCTGCAACCCAGATAATCACCAAGGAGATCGAGGCCAATGAGTGGAAGAAGAAATACGAGGAGAGCCGGCAGGAAGTGCTGGAGATGAGGTAGGAGCTGTCCCTTGGCTCTGCTCCCGCAGCGCCGGGCTCTGCGCACTCCTGGCAGGAGGAGGCTCAGGGGGTGTAAGGGGCTGACACAGGTCAGCCTCACCGGGGTGGGGTGTCTTGGGAGGGATGTTCTCTTAGTGCTGGTGCTGTGTCAAGCCTGCTCGTTCCTGTGCTGCAGAAATAAAACCCTGTCAGCTGTGCCAGCCCCAGGGGCAGAGGTGGGTCTTGGCCTGAAGCAGCACTGATGGGTGTTGCAGCCCCAACACCTGGGCCCTGTGACCGTGCTGCTGCAGGGGTTTGATGGTGGTGGGGCACAGGCCAGCAGGGCCTCCTGTGGGGCAGATTGTTGTCAGCACAGCTGGAGATGCATGTCCTCAAAATCAGGGGCCTCTAACCTGTTTTTTTTTTCCTTCTAGGAAAATCGTGGCTGAGTATGAAAAAACCATTGCCCAGATGATAGGTAAGGTGCTGTCACCTGGCCAGGTGTGTGGGGCAGGGAACTGGCTGCCACAGCTGTCCCCACTTGATCACTGTGTCCTTGTTGTTTGTTCTCCATCCCAGAGGATGAGCAGAGGACAAACATGACATCTCAGAAGAACCTGCAGCAGCTCACAATGGAAAAGGACCAGGCTCTGGCAGACTTGAACTCGGTGGAGAGGTCCCTGTCTGATCTGTTCAGGAGATACGAAAACCTGAAGGGCATTCTGGAAGGATTTAAGAAGGTCCTTATCTTGGTTTTCTCTTTCTCCCTGCAGCTCTGGTCCCCAGACACAGGGTTCCTGTGCAGACACACTCCATGTTTCTGTGCTGCTGAGCTGGATAAGGGGCTCCAGCATAAAGCAGAAGTTGGTTCTATTTAAAGCACTTTTTTTTACACTCAGAACAGTATCTATCATCCCATCAGAGCAATGACTTTGTGCCCAGTCCCAATGCAGATGGATGTAATTTCTTTTGCAGAATGAAGAAGCTCTGAAGAAATGTGCTCAAGATTATCTAACCCGTGTCAAGCAGGAAGAGCAGCGGTATCAGGCCCTGAAAGTCCATGCAGAAGAAAAATTGGACAAGTAAGGTCATGCATGAGATTGTTGGGCCCTTCAAGACCTTGTAGGGAAGCAGCTCCATTTGCTTTCCAGAGGCTGGAAGGCAGGAGCTGACTGATGTGAAAAGCTGCATTTTACAACCTCGGGCTCAAGTGTCTCTAAGTGAGGCAGAGCAAATCCCTGAACGCATTCTCTGATCTCTGCTTATTTATTTTTTAATGGAGAATCTGAGTTTCACGGTCTATTTATGGTCACTTACTGAGTTCCCACCATTCAGAGGGCTCGTGTTTGTGGTACTTGAAGGGGCTGTGCAGCCCTGGGGCTCGGCTGATGAGCAGGAGCTCACCAGCATATGTAACCCCGAGCAAAGTGGGTGGTTTAGCTTGGTTCTGAAAGAGCAGAGTTTCGTACGGGGGCTTGGAGGAGCTGAATTAACCCAGTTTCATCCAGTTTCCATATAGGCAAACCCCCTCTGTTGTATCCAGGCAAGCGGAGCCGGGCTCTGCAGTTCCTGCATGGCCTCAGGCCGTGCCATGGTGCTCTTGCTTGCACCCAGACCTGGCCACGAGCCCCCTCTGTCCATCCCCCCCAGAGCCAACGAGGAGATCGCCCAGGTGCGCGCGAAGGCCAAGGCGGAGAGCGCGGCGCTGCACGCTGGGCTGCGCAAGGAGCAGATGAAGGTGGAGTCCCTGGAGAGAACCCTGCAGCAGAAGGTAACACACCAGCCCCACGCCTCTCTGCCAGCCCTGCCAGCAGCTCCTGTTGCTGCCCTGGGCATCCTGCTAATGCCAGAGGTCTCCTCCAGATTTTTTGGTCAGAAGGTGTTTTGTGGGTTTGGTTTTTGGGATACTTTTTAGTTTGCTTGGGGTTTTTTGTGTTTTATGGGGTTGGTTTGGATTTTTTTGGCAGAATGGGCATTGCAGGCTCTGCTTGCTTGCAGAGATGTGGGCTGGAGCTGGGTTGCTGCAGATCTCTGCAGCTCTGGGGTCTGACTGGGATGAGGAGGGGTGAGCCCAGGGGCCCACACAGTGCCTGGATGCACAGAGGAGCTGTTGCAGGGGCAGGTGTAGGAGTGGGCTGCCCCTTCCCACACAGGCTCGATGGCAGATGGGCCCAGGTTTTATCCCCCACCTTTGCCACCATGGGGGTTCCCAAGGTCTGCTTTTCTTCCAGAACCAGGAGATTGAGGAGCTGACCAAGATCTGCGACGAGCTGATAGCGAAACTGGGAAAGTCAGACTGAGCCTCACCACCCCTCGCCAGCACTCTGCACTTGGCCGCTTTTCTCGTGACGTTGAGCACCTTGCCTTACCCCCGGGCTCCCCGCAGAAAAGCTCACGTGTCCAGCTGCCCCGCTTGGCTGCCGGACCTGTGGCTCCTGAGCAGAGCCGCTCCCCTCACTCTCCCTGTCTGCTTCCCACAGCTCCGGGGCTCAGATCCCTGCAGTCAGGCTGGGAATTCTGTGGCCAGCCTGGGCCTGTGTGTCCCTCCCAGGACCTGCTGTACTGTCCATCTGCACCAATGCCACCTCTCAGGTGGGAAGTGACAGCCTGGGTTCTGTCCCCCTTGGTTGGGCTGCCTCTGTTGTGTCCCCACCACACTGTCTGTCACTTATTGTCCTCACGTGCTCAGCAGAACAGTTTCAGCCACGTGGTGGGTCCTGCCCTGGGATGTGGGTGATGCCAGGGGTGTTGCTGGCTCTTGCCCTGGGGAAGGGGACCTGGCACCTGGATGGCTGGTCTCTGGCTCTTGGGTGAAGCCCAGCACAGCATCTCCCTGTCCCTGGTTGTGCCAGCCTCAGAGGAAGGGAGCTGATGTCTCTGCATTCGTGCACTTTATGAGCATTTATGGGCACTTGGGCTCTCTGCTCTCTCCTTCCAGTCAGGCATGGTGCTGGCACAAGGCACAACTTGTTCCCCTCAGAGCACTGAAACAGTCACGTAACCTGTAGTAACTTCAGTCCTCTCTAGGGAGAGTCCAGGTGAGGGGAGGCAGGAGGCTGCTGCACCAAGAGGTGTTTGAGAAATGAGGGGGGTGTTGGTTCTGGAGAGCTGGGACTGCCTGTCCATCCTCCCCATGACCACCCTGCCTGCAGCCCTGGCCCCTCTGGTGCCTGGGGGACCTGGTGTTGAACACGTGCAAAGCCAAGGCCATTGCTGGTGACTCCCCATGCCATGGCCAGATCAGGCCCCCATTTCAGAGGCTGCAGGAGGAAGGAAGTGAACCCTGAGCTGCCTCATGGCTGCTGCAGTAGCTGCAGTGGTGGAAGATTCTCTGCCTTGAACAGATAGTCCTAAAGTGTGAATTAAGGGAAATATTTGCAGTTTGGACTGTTTCCTGCCCAGCCTGTCAAACACTTTCACAAACCTTTTTGCTGCTACCTTTTTGTAACAGAAATGAGCTCTTTTCCTTCTATTTTCTAATTCCCTGTGTTGAGCATGCAGAGCAAACACCTGTTTAAGCCAGAGCCATACACTTGATTATATTTTATTAGTTATATAATGTATAGAGAGAGTTTATTCTACACTTAAGCAAAGGTGTCAGCAGCCTGCCCCAGCACACAGCCCCCAGTTATCCCAGTTGACAGACTGGTCATGGAAACCAGTGGCTGACACCACTCAAAGCAGTGCACCTGTTGCTTGTGCTGGATATTCACCAGTTGATAAAAAGGAAATACCTTTTTTCCCTCCTCTCTTTTCAACCCCTTTGACCTCCCCACATGTTCCCCTCCTGGGCTGGTGGAAAAGCTTCCATCATATGATCAACAAGGACTGTTTCTGTTCCCCTTTGGGAATCTGTGCAGGTAAAGCAAACCCCTGAGACCCAGAGATTTCTTAGGCATTTGGCTTTTTCTCTTGAGGAACCAGAGTGCAGCATTGCACAACCTCTCAGAGCTGGTGAAAAGCTGGTTCAGGGCTGGTTTTTGGTTTGGGCACTGGTGCACTGCACAAGGTGCCCATGTGAGGCTGGCGGAGCCCCGGTGTGGGAGGCAGGTCCCAGGTGGGGACTGTGGCAGCCCTCCGCCTTCTGCTTTGCTCAGAGCCATGATGCTTGTGTGCTGTCTTGGCTCAAGGTGTCACAGTCTGAGGTCAGTCTCTCCTCAGGGCATTGCTCTGGCCCCTGGAGCTGCTGGGTGATTGCAGAAGTTTAGGTTTCACCACTCAGCACTTCCCCAGACCCCTGACCTGCACACAGCAGTCACTGCTGCAGTTTTCTCCTCTGGGCTGTCTGCAAAGCACGGCTCCACTGTGATAACCCCCGGGGCAGAGCCCTCCGTCCCTCGTGTCCCTGCTCCCCGGTGTCACCTGGTGTAACCTGCCGTGCTGCCTCCCTCACCCGGTGCTGTCGCGTCCCTGTGCCTGCCCGCATGCACCCCAGTCTGGGCAAAGAAGATTCCTACGGAATGATTTATTAACTATAATATGGTTATAGTTACATATATATAAATACAAATATAGTGGGTATAGTTAAAGTAGAAGGTGTGTGTTTGCAAACAGGCAGGATGGTTGCACCTCGTGTGCCACACTCTGACATGCTGAGGTGATGGTGTCCCTGTGACCAGCGCAGGGAATGGCGGGTCCCTGTGCATGGTGTCACAGCCTGGGTGGGTTTGTTGTCTGTTCCTTGCAGTAGACTTTAAATGCCCCTTTCTGGCAGCGTTGGGCGCTGCCCATGCTGCTGTTGCTGTTTGCAGTGTGTGTTTGCCAGCAGATCTGTCTGTAACCAAGTGCCAACCAGTAACCCCCAACTACTGATCTCTTCCCTCGTCCTTCCAGCGTGACCTCCCCCAGGCAGGAACTTCCTCTGCATTGACCCCTACCCCTCTGCTTCCAGCCATGTGTGTAACTGCCATCGCCATCGGTTTTATATGTACAATAATTTCCCTTTTATATGTCAGGTAAATATTTGTAAGAGTTATACTCACACAAATGAGATTATTATAATGATTACTAATATATTTTTTCCATGTTTCATTGCCTGAGTAAAAACTGTGTTTATCACTCTTGAAAGCTTTCTTGGTGTTTGTGAGGTTGGTGAAGAGTTTTTGGAGGAGTTGGCTTTACCTTCCAGAATGGGCTGTGTTCTGCCTTGTCTTTACTAATGTGATTTACATGGCACATGGTTTCAAATAAGCACAGTTGTCATCTGTTCCTGAAATCTGCACTCCTGCGCTCTGAAATTCAGACCTGGGATGACTTTTCTGGCCCCCTGACTCCCACCATTCCCACCACACTGTGATGACGCTGAGCTGTGGCAGTGAGCTCAGACAGCAGGAAGAGCTGAGGCAGCAGCAGGATGCCAGGCAGGAGAATCCTTGGCCTAATCCCTACACTGACAACCCTCTGTGGCCTTGGATAAATCCTTCTGGAAGGATGGAGCCCTGGGGGCTGGGGAGTGCAGGAATGGTTCCCCTCAGCTCCCAGCCCTCTAGGGGTTTTCAGTTGTACTCTTGCACTTCTCTTTTGGTGGGTTGGAAACTCTCGAGGGGTTTTCCCCCAGTTGGCTGCTACTCATAACAAGAAAGAAGTTGTTCTCTGGATGGAGCAGGTGGACTTGATCAAGATCTTTGAAAGCCACCACAGGGTTCTATGTCCAGGGATGGTTTCCAAAGCAGGCACCAGCAGGATGTGGAGCAGAGCCCAGCCCTGTCCAGTGGCACCAGTGTGGCTCTGCCCTACTCCCATTCCCCAGCCTCTCCCATGTCATTGGGGAGCTGTGTCCTGCCCCCCCAGCTAAGATGGCATTATCCAGGGGCTGCAGTGAGGTGTTATCCCAGCCCCCAATGCAATCACTCAAGCAGATTAGCTGTAAGACCTTAAGACAAAACAGCAGCTACCCACCCCACACTGCACACTGCTGAGAATGCCTGCCCTGAAGACTCTACTGGCCCTGGCCATCGTCACGTCCCTGGCTGGAGAAAGTAAGTCTCCCTTGGCTCCAGGCAGCACAAGGTCGGGTAAATTGCTGTAGCTGCTCCTGCGCTTGCTGCTGCCCCATCCCTGTCACCTGCCTGCAGGCTGGCACGAGCCCGCTGCGCCCCTGCCCCTTGCTGCTCCCACCCCTGCAGGAAAATTATGTTTTGGGGGGGGGTGGCTCTCCCCTCTGAATACCACCCCGAGAAGCCCCCTGTCCCTTGCCTCTTTGCCACTGGCACAAAGCCCAGGCATGCAGTGCCCAGCAGGGACCACAGAGCCTCTGGTGTCCAGCTCCGATGGAGGCTCCTGAGCCAAAACTCTGCAGTGTCTCTTGGCTAGAGCTGTGTTTCCCTGCTAAAACTTGGTTCCTCCAAGGCATAATCACAAAAAGCCGTTGTAAAAGGCAGGAGGGTTTGTGCACTGCTCAGAGCAATGCCATGGAGAAGGGGCAGCTCCAGACAGTTACAGGATCTTTGGACCGAGGCAAGACGAATGCGACCGTGTTTTTAGCTCAGGACAGATGAAAGGCTGTCCCATGCTGTGAAGAACAGCAAAGGAGACACAACATAACCCAGCAGCAGAAGCCAGGTAATTGTGGGTTAATGGCAGGAGCTTACTGGCATCTGACCCCATGAAATCCCAATTTTCCCCATCCATGGGTTTTCACTCCTGGAGATGAGGCTGGAAGCTCTGGGCAGGAGCCGGCTCCACTGCCACGAGAGGGCTCTGCTCCGTCAGCAAAGCAGAGACGCGTTCCACTTCCAACAGCAGCGGTAGTTTATCCATCCCCATCAAAATCAAAGATTCATCATTTCAGGCAGGAGCAGCATCTTCAGGTCTGGGTTTTTCTGGAGTGTGTGTATGCTTTGAGGGGTCACACAGCTCTTGCACCACTGTTGGCTCTGACGCACAGGAGATAGGGGCTGGCTGCTATCTAACCTGCCCGTGACCTCCTTTAAGGACGATCTGGAGATGACTCGTCCCTCCCGACTCGCACATCTTCCTGGCACTTTACTGCCTGTCACCGTGCTTGTCCCCAGGCAGCACCCTTGGGCTGAGCTTCCTGAGTACAGTGTAGTTTTTGGAAGCTGCTCCCTTCTCCCTTCAAAAATACTTATTAAAATGAAATCTGGCACAAGAAGACAAAGGTCCAGGATGTTTTTTTTTTTTAAATATTATGTCTACCTGATTTTACTGTAAAAGGAATTTCAGGACTCTCAGGAAGTCTTAGCAAGGACTCGGCAAAGCTCACCTGCCCAGTTAAGGTCTCATCGTTTTAAGTCACACTTGGAAGAGTTTTGCATTAATTTTGTGGACAGGTGAGGCCCCATCCTGCATCCTGCTGCATGTCATGGCAGTGCCTGTTCATGGCTTGACTCTGTCTGGTGCCAACCCTCACCTGGGACTCCCTGTCCCTGGGCTGAGTCACCAGTGTCCATGGAGATCCACAGACCCTGGCGGGGCACTTGGGGCTCTGGGACGGTGCTTCGCTGCCACTCTCTTTCCTCATCATCATCTTCACCCAGGTAAAGCATTGAAATGCCACAAATGTGTCGCATCCAACGAGAACGACTGCAACCAGCAGGGATCCCACAGCTGCCCCCAGTACGCTGATGCCTGCTCCACCATCACCGCACCCAGTAAGTCACTTGGTTGGAGGGCCGGGGTGCTGGGCGGGACTGGGGGGTTCCGGGGGGAAGGAGAGTGGGACCGTAGGGCCTTAGAGGGGACCAGAGGGGCTGGAGACCGGAGGGTGAGGAGAAGCAGGGAACCTGCCGAGGCGGAGCAGGAGGTGGCTTCCTCTTGAGGACAGGAGAGGGATCCTTTCATTCCGCATCCGTACCGCAAAGTGCTGGGACTCAGGTGTTCTTTTTCCTCTCCCAGTGAAACTCCCGGTTCGCGGGAGTGCCTGACCCCCGTGTCGCCTTGCCTTTCCTTGCAGACAGCGTCATTAAGTCCTGCTCCTACAAGTCCTTCTGTGACCAGGCGCGCCGCGGCGGCTCCGGCGGGGCCACCGTGCGATGCTGCTTCAGCGACGACTGCAACGGGCCGGCGCGGGGCTCCCGGAACGGCGTGGGGGTCACCCCGCCGCCCCCGCCCGGCCTGCTGGCCACCGCGCTGGCCGGGACGCTGCTGCTGGGCTGGTTCTGAGGGGTCCGGCGGGGCGGCCGGCCCCGCGTCGCTGCTCGCTGCTGTAGCCTAGGGGCGCGGGCGGGGGGTGCTCGCTGTAGGAGGCGTCCCATCGCCGCCAGTCCAATAAACGCTGCCGTTGGGAACCGTGTTCGCAGCCTCTCATTGACAGGGAAACCAAAGAAGCGAGAGGACGGACCGAATCGAACCGGTTTGGCTTCTGGTGCCACGCCGGAGGGCTCTGCCAGACAGAGCCAGGGATCCCAGCGCAGATTCCCCCCATCCTCGTTGGTCCAACAGAAATGCTTTTGGGCTGCTTTCTGCAACTCGAGTGTCGGCTGTGGAGAGCGATTTCTGTGGCTGCGAGGACATGGGGGAGATGTGAGGCTGCTCTGTGGTCTGGGGCTGCAGGTGGTCCCACTGCTCAAAGCTCTGCTAGAAAGACCCCCAGGAGTGCTCGCTGAGGTTTGGTTTTGTGAGGGAGAATAGTAAAAGTGAGTGAAGAGAGTGAGGAGAACAGAAAGGGGAATGATGAACGGAGTGAAGGATGGCTGGGACCATGAGAATCTGACCACAAGAACTATAAAAGCAGGGTGGGCAGCAAACAGCAGCCGTCTGCTGGAGTCTGCCCTCATCAGCACACGAGGAAAAGGGAAACAGGCACTGAAACTGAAAAGAGCAAGTCTGAACAGAAGAAAAGAAGTAATTCAGCACGTGCTGATCCAACCGTGGAACTCACAGCTGGAGGATGCTGCTGGAACAGAGGCCTCGGTGAGTGCTGGAAGGTGAGAGGGTCAGAAGTCCTGCAGAACATGGATCTAGTCTTGTGAAGGTTAACATATGCCTAGAGGGTCACTGGGCTGCTGCCACTGGAGGGGATCATCTGGAGGCACATTATTCCCTGTCTGCTGTAGATCCGGCTCTCACCCCAGGGCACTCGGAGGATGCTCTCCTGCGGGGGGCTCTGGCTGCTAGTGGAACCTCCAAAGGCCCTGGGGCAGAGACGTGCCCTGCCCCGGGACTTCCCTCATAACCCTTCATCTGCTGGTGGGGTGTCTTAGTGACTTCCAGGTGCTACTTGTACCCCCAGACATTGGAAAATCTCGAACTGCCAGGCTCTCCGAATGAAGGGCGAGCAGCGGGGTGACTCGCTGCCGTGTGACCGTGCACAGAACTCGGCGCTGCCCCAGGCTCCGGCGGGTCACAAGGGCTTCAGGAGATGCCTCGGTATAAAAATACTCCGTGGAACAGTTTAGTCTTTGCAAAGGGAGGGATGGGGAGAGGGGGAGGCAGCGGTGGGGGGGGCAGGGCTCGAGACCTCCAGGATGCCGGGAGCAGGCAGCAAGCAGTGTGAAGGAGTGGACTCGCGTGGGACGGACAGAGGTTGCGGGTGTCCGTGAGCCAGACTCCTGCGCACCCTCGGCGGCGGCAGCGGCGGCAACGGGATCGGTTTCACCCGCCCCTGGAGAAAGTGCTTCGGGGCCAGATGGAGTTTCGGAGAGAAAGTGGGGGCTTCCCCTGGGCGGTACGGGAGGGCAGCGGGTGATTCCTGCTCCCCAAATCCACCCCGAGCTCACTCCAGCAGCAGCTTTCCCAAGAGATGCTCCTGCAGGAACCGCGACCCGACCTGGGCGGCTAATCTCCATCAGTGCCAGCCTCAAGCACATCTTGAGCCGTTTTGTGTCGGGTCTGGGGGGATTCACCGGGAAGGCCCCGACCCTGGGACTGGGCGGCCCTGGGGGACGCAGAGGACACGCAACAGGCTGGGACCGGGACCGTGATCGGCACCGGGCTGGCCCCCAGTCCCCCCAGCAGCTCAGCCCCGCGGCGGCGGCCCGGGGCCGCGGCAGGTGCGGAAGGACACGGACGGACGGCGACGGACGGAGGGATAGACACCAACCCCCCGCCCCGCGGAGCCGCCCCGCGCCCCGCACTCACATCCGGGGCCGGGTTTGCTAATGACAGACGTAATTAACCCGGAAAGAAGCGACGGCGGAGCCAGGGGCACACCCCCTCCACCGCCCGCCCGCCTGCCCGTCCGTCCGTCCGTCCGTCCGTCTGTCCGTCCGTCCGTCCGTCCTCCTCCCACCGCCGCCCAGCGTGCGCAGCGCCCGCAGCCCCGGCTCGGCCCCAGCCGCCCCCCGCCCGCTCCGCCGGCCATGCGCGGGGCGCGCAGCCCAGGGACGCCGCGGGGTAAGTGCGGTGCCCGGCGGACACGCGTGTCCTGTAGGCAGCGCTCACTCTCGGGCGCTTCCCGAGGGACCCTGCGGGGCGGGCTGGGAGCCCTCGTTGTCCCGTCCCCATCCTCCCTCCGGCCCCTTCCCCCAGCTCCCCGGGCTTCTCGGGCTGCGGCGTCGGAGCGGCTGGAGGCGTCCGTGCCCCCACGGCTCCGGGAGCCGGTGGGGAGGTGGCCCCAAAGCTGGTCGGTCCCCCAGTCCCTGGCGGAGACTCGGGTCCCTGCAGCTGGATCGTCGGTGCTCGGGCTGGGGTCGAGCCCTCACGGTGCGAGCGGCTTCTGCTCGACGGTTCCTGCAGCGAAGGGTCGGGACAGGGGAGCGGGAGGCAGCGAGGGGGTCTCCGCTGGCAGCGGAGAGGTCCCCGTGGGAGCTCCGGAAGTGCTGCAGGCACCATCCTCGCCGAAAGTCTGTGGGGTTGGGGACAAGCGTGTTGGGGCGAGGGACTTGCAGCTATTCTGTGTGTTCTCCGACTCTTTGTGGCCTGATGAAGAGCTGTATCCAGCCTTCTCCCAACAGGTTGATAGTTTCGTTAAGGCAAATATCTGGAATTAGAAGAAGCGAGTTGCTGGGCGCTGCCTAGCGCGTCTGTCTCGTGGGTCGAGACAGACGTCGCAGCGTGAGCTCTGGGAGCTCCTCTGCAAGAGCAGGTAAGAGGAAGTGGTGCTGCAGCCGCTGCGGCTCAGTTGCGCAGGTCGCAGCCCTCCTGGAGCGGGGAGTCGTCCTGCACCCCAGCCCGTGTGAGGCAGACCCGTGTGAGAGAGGAGGAGGATGCTGTGGCTGCCCACAGGTGCGGTGGGTGCTGTGGAGGGAGGTGCCGCACGGCCGTGATGCTCCAAATGTCGGGTCTCCCAAATGTCGGGTTTTTCTGCTTCAGATTGTTCCTGGGTTGCTCCTGTGGCTGTAGCTCTACCGGGACAGAGCAGGGCACGGGCAGCTGTGACAGTGCAGTGGCATCCTGAGGTGCTTCCTGGAAAGTCTGGCTGTGTGGCTGCACACGAGGCTTCTGAGCCACCCGTGGCCGCAGAGGGGACTTGGGTGCTGCGTGGACAGTGCCTTGCACCTCCTGCCGCTCCCTGGGAAGCACTTCCCTTTATCCCAAGAGGCAGGCAAGGGGGTGGTTTTGCTGTTAATCTTCTTCTGTAGCCCAACTGCTTGCCATGCTATTCACTGAGTCAGGAAAGGGGTGTCTTTTTTGGTGGGATATTGTGACTGAAAAAGCTGACAAGTCAGCTGCTTCAGAGGTAGTAGGAAAGAGTCCTGGAAGTCTCTGATGTACTTCACTAGAAAACTGAGCGCTTTCTGGCCCTCCTGGATTTCCTGAGCAGGGTGGCCCACATGTTGGCACAGCTGGAGATGCTACTTTTATCCTTTTCTTATGGAAAAGTGCAGTTCTTGGTGACTCTAAAGAGACAGACCACTTATGTCCTGTGGGCAGTGGGATGTGAGGGGACAGGAACCCAGCTGACTTGGTGCAGAGTGTGGGACAGTCCCAATCTCCTCTGCCCAGATATTTGTGCATATCCAAGTGCAGCCTGAGGTCAGTGTTCACAGAAGGGCTGAGCTGCTTTGTCGTTTCCCAGATGAGCCCATGGTAATAAAGGATGGTGGTGGTGGGACATAGGGAGTCCCAAGAGGTGTCCCATGGGGCTGGGGGCTCATCTCTGTGCTGCCTGTGGCACACTCTGCTTCTTCCTCATCTGTCTCCTAAGCAGAAATCTCTAAACTTTTGTTACCAGCAGAAGGAAGCGTTTATGAGGTTTGGTCTGAACTGTTGGTATGGTTGAAGGTACCTAGGGATTGGCTTTCCATGTGCTAACCCCACAAAAAGGGAGTGAGACTTGAAGTGGCCACAGAAACCCTTGTGCCAGGGCACCATTGTTGGTCTAAAACAGCCTCTCACCCTGCAGCAGCATGGTTCTCCATAAGCCAAGCCCTGATACCCATCTCTGAAATGCTGGTGATAAACTGAGATCCTGACAGCAGGTTGACTTGTTTTCTGCCTCCTCTACCTTTGCAGCTGCACCCCAGCTCTTGCACAACCCTGGCCTCCTTGGGCCCCACTCCACTGCAGCTCAAAAATAGTATTTCCTCCTTTTCTGCATGAGATCTTTTATTTGTGTAGCTCTGCTTCTGGCACCTGCGTGATCACCACTCTCCTGATAGACAAACCACACTGGGTTCACTCACATCCTTTGGGTAACGGCTGCTCTCATCCCTGCCCTCCATCCTGTGCCGTGGGGAGAGGGCTCTGCCCAGGCATTGGGATGTGTCCTGCCCACCCGTGCCTCTTGGCGCTATTTCTGTTCCCCACACAGGGCTGGAAGTGACAACAGTGTTCCCACTGCAGATGAGGGGCCTTGAAGGAGACTCCTGGGTGGGGGGGCAGCGCTGGGGGGGCCTCTGTGCCCGTGGCAGACCTGGGGACACGGCCCTGCTGTGATGGGTCATTGTTTTCCCTGCTGACTCGACATCCCGGCTGCACAGATTTTCTGCTGGAGTTGCAGATTGTTCCCTGCTTCCTGGGAGTGTGCTCAGGCTCTCTAGTGCGCTGCTTTGGGATTACTTTTCGCCACGGTTCTCAGGGATCTGATGTCTCATGTCAAACCCTTTGTGGCTACTTTGTCCTCTCTCGTGGGATTTGGTGGCTTTTGGGGCAGGGTTATTAAGCTCCATCTACCTCTAGAGAGCTCGGATGTGACTAAGTGACTGCGCTGCCATCCCTGCACACCTGGCTGGGCTGGGTTGGAGTGGCCATGGATGTGGGAGCAGCTCCCTGGGGAGCTTGGGCTGTGTTAGCAGACCACCCACCTCCCCCTGCCTGCCCCCACCCCACAGGGTGATGCCAGAAGGAGCCCGGCATGCCGTACCTGGATCGACAGAACCGTATCTGCGGCTTCCTGGACATTGAAGAAAATGAGACCTGTGGCAAGTTTCTGCGGAGATATTTCATCCTGGACACCCAGGCCAACCACCTCTTGTGGTACATGGACAATCCTCAGGTAGGCACATGCTGGGCATGTCCATGAAGTTGTCCCTGAGTCTGTAGGCACATCCCGGCCTCCCTGGTGGGAGGGACCCAGCACTCTCCTCCAGGTCCCCACAAGTGTGTGCTGTGTCAGAGTGTCCTGTGGCTGAGCCGTGGCCATGACCAGGCTCCAGCCCTTCTGTGACCTCTGTGGTTTCCAGGACCGTCCCGAGGAACACAGCAGGGCTGGTCCCACTGCTGAGGGGTCTGAGCTGAACCAGGTGCACGGAAGGGAAGTGGCTGAGGATGGCAGCTGCTGCCTGACCCCAAGGGCACAAAAGACAGGCTGGATTGCCCTTGCCACCTTCTCCCTGTCATTTACCTCCCACTGCTCATTCTGTGTGTTGCAGAACCTGGCCATTGGAGCAGGCGCTGTCGGATCTCTGCAGCTGACCTATATCTCCAAGGTAGTGTTGGGGTGGGGCAGGAGGGAAGGTGAATGCTCCCTGTTTTCCCTTTATCCTTATGGCATTCCCAGGAGAGGCAATGGCTTGCCCTGGAAGCACCCGAGGCTGGGTGTCCTGCCTGAGCTTGTGACCATCTCCCTGGGATGAAGCCTGAGTGGAGCTGTGGGGAGCAGGGAGGGACCCTTCAGCACAGGGGTCCTGGTGCTGAGACTGTGTTCGCCTTCACCTGTGGACTGGCACGGGATGGGGTGCAAGGTCGGGTTGCAGGAGGAGGAAGAACTGCTCTGCTGTAAGGAAGGACATGGGGTGGCCAGGAGTGAATGGGAACAGGAGTGTGGTATTGGCGTGAGCTGGGCACAGAGCTGGCAATCGGCTGAGCAGTGCTTCAGGAGCTCTCCCCTGTGCCCAGAGGGCAGTGCCCTGAAGGATGAGACCTTCTGGAAACTCACTTTTGTGTGTCTTAAGGGTGTTATTCGGTCTCCATGGGAAGGCAGGAATAGTGCAATAAACAACAACTGTTGCAGGGCCGGTGACTGAGACAGTGGAGCTGTGGCTGCGTGTGGAGAGTGGAGCTGCCACCATCCTGCTCCTGCAAGCGGCCCCTCAGCTGCTGTGGGGGAATGGGGGGCTTGTGGCTGCCACACCAGGCTCAGTTCAGCTTTATCCTGGAGCTGGATATAGAATTGGACAGATCTTTCTGTTCCTGCTGAATCATGATTTATAAATTAAGCGCAGATGAAGCAATGCTGGGAGGCTGAGCCTTCCCCATTTTGGAAAGAGCCTCACAAATTATATAGGTTTTAGTTTAGATGAAAATTGCTGCAGGACAGCATTTGATCATAAACTGCAGGGTTGAGTTCTGTCAGTGGCTGGAACTACCAACAGTAAATATACCAGAAAAATGGAGGTTTGCTTGAGAAAACATATTTAAAGCATTATGGACTGGCTTTGAAGGAGGAGGACTGTCAGAATAAATACTCCATGAAAGCTGTTTGTGGAGCCCCAAGGAATATTATTCTTATATAAATGATTCCTACTTTTCAGGGAAAAACCACCACTATTTTCCCTCAGTTTTTTAATTGCTGATGAGAGTGACTGTGTTAATCCAGAAGAACTGGTGCTTTCAGGTCCTTTGAAAGCTTTCTGTCCTCTGCTGTGCATCTCAGCCAGTGCCTGAGGGGATGCAGGGGATGAAAGTCCTGACTTCATGCTGACCTTCCCCAGGGACCCAGCACCCTCTGCTGCATGTGGTCAGCATTGCTCTCACACTGGCCAGTTCCCATCAGCTGGCACAGTTATGCTGTAGCTCCAGTTGTTTTCACAGGCATGGAGTCCTGTCCAGGGTGGCAGAGTCCACGCAGGGAGCAGGATGGGTGGGTGGGACCTTCCAGCTCTTGTGCCCACCATTAGCATGTGCTGTTATCTCTAATTTTTTCCCTGACTTGCTCTGTCACAGGTTAGCATTGCCACCCCGAAACAGAAGCCTAAAACTCCGTTCTGCTTTGGTGAGTGAGTGGGATCTTGGTGTGCTCTGGGGGGACACCCTGCCACAGGAGGCTGCAGTGTGGGCACCTGCCCCGTGAATCCTTCTGGCTGCTGCCAGCTCTCCTTGTCCTTCCCTTCTCTGGCAGTTATCAACGCTCTGTCCCAGCGCTATTTCTTGCAAGCCAGTGACCAAAAGGACCTGCAGGACTGGGTGGAGGCGCTGAACAGGGCCAGCAAGATTACGGTAGGTTACTTAATGCTCTTCTCAATTGTTCTCTCCACCATCCCCAGGGACCCTTGTGGTTGGGGCTTACTTGTGTATCTTCCTTCGCCCTCCCAGCCCAGCTGTGGGGGAACAGCAGCTGTATCCCAGGGAGGTCCTGTTGGAGCTGTCCACATCCCCTCCTGCTCCTGGCCCTCCTCCTCCTGTTGCTTCTGCTGGCCAGGATCTGGCTGTCAAAGGGTGGCTTTCTTGTGCTTCAATAACTTATTTATTCAATTTTTATTCTTCCTGGAATGCCAGATCTTGTGATGAGGCACAGCGAATGCCCTGCACTGTGGGGCATGGCGAGGCAGGCTGTGCCTGCATCCAGAGGGGTTCATCTGCCATCTCCTCTCATTTACTGGTGTGTTCACAGAGCCGTGAGCTAATGGTCACTGACCCAGTACCTCGCAGAGTCTGTGCTCTGCAGCTGCCCGGAGCTCCGGGCAATGGGGATGTGCCGCGCTCCCTCCCTGTGCAGACGACCGGGAACGCTGTCCCCAGGCTGGGGGTGATGCTGAGCTGGCAGTGCTTGCACCAGGGGCTGAGGATGGCTTCTGCCTGGATGGGGGGGGGGTCCCTGTGAAGGGGTTGGGGGCTTCTGCTGACCTGCAGTGAGCAGTTTAATGTGAGCAGAATTTTACTAGATCATACACTGATGCATGTTGTTCATGGCGTGTAAACTAAATGTAAGGAAAAAATCATGTAAACAGTTTGGGATTGAGGGCTATCAATGAGTTTTTTCTTTAAAATCCCTGGAATGCCCTGTTGTAGTCTCTGTGGGAAACTCATCTGCAGGACCAATCCTAGCTTGTATTTTCTTTTTTTCTCTGCAAATACATTAAGTGCGACAGCCTTTGTGCCTGCAGCCACCAGACTGCTCTGGCTACTGCCTTCTCTTTCTGGGTCCAGCTGATACTGGCTACAAACTCCTCCTCCAGAGCTGGGCAGAGCTGTAGCTGTAGCCTGCCTGTGCCCTGTCTGGGTGAACTGTCAGCAGTTTCCTCCAGGTTCGCTGCCTCTGGGCAGCCTGTGGGGCAGGGGGGGTCTGGTGAGCTGGTGGAGGTGGCAGCTGGGGTGACAGGAGACTGAGATGCATCTTCTGCTTCTGCAAGAAACCGTGGTGATTTCCATACCCTGATTTTAGCTAGCCCTTCCCCACTCTGGCTGCGTCCCAGCTGGCCGACCGGCTCATCCAGCCCTTCAGGGAGGAGTTGTCACAGGCTGGCTGGGAAACCCGGGGCTAACTGGGGTGTGGGTGATGCTGCCGCTCTGCCCTGCTCTGTGGGGAAGGCAGGAGGGAGGGTTGGCATTAGGAGAGTTGAAGTGCAGGCTTGGGAAGGGAAACTTGGAAACTCACCTCTCTGTCCAGAGCCAGATGCAGAGGGAAGGAGCTGGGAAGGGAAAGGGGAGGATGACAGTGCTGGTGGCCGTGTTGCTGCAGCACAGCCTCTGCCCAGGGGTGCAGGGCCACTCGCATCGGGGCTGCAGCCAGCGCTGGGGTCACGGCAGTGCCCGGCTGTCGCTGCAGCCACGCGGCTTGGCCTCGTTAGCCAGACCCAGCTCCTCATTAAGCTGTAAGTGGAGCGGGGACAATTAAAGGAGCAAGTGTCCCACAAACTCACTGAGCTTCAGAGGCAAATCACAGGTGCCTGTGAAGGGATGCTGAATCACTGAGCACCTCTCATCTCTCCTCTGGGTGTCTCCTGCCACCCAGGGGGTTCCACACCCTCCCTAACTGGGGTGTTTTGTTAAGGAGTTGGTTTTTAAAGGGATGTTGCTGCATTAGACAGAGAGGGGGTGTCCAGTGCAGGTGTGGGGCTGCCCAGCATGGTCACCCGCTGTCCCTCATCCCTTCCTTTCCCCCGCAGGTGCCCAAGGGTGGCAGCATCCCACCAGCCACAGAAATCACAAAGCCTCCGATGGTGACCCAGGAGAGGAAGCCCCAGGTGGCCTACAAAACTGAGATCGTTGGGGGGGTCGTGGTCCACACACCCATCTCCATCAACCAGGTGAGCTGGTTTGCACTTTCATTTCTGGAAACAGTGTGCCTGCAAACCCTTCCCCTGCAGGTATAAATGGCTGCTCTGAGCACCCTGAACACCTCTGCTTTGTCTCACTCTGAAGTGTGATGAGACGAGGGGGTGTGAGGAGGAGGAGGTCATGAATCTGCTCAGCTTCCTGGCCATCACCATCCACCCACACGTCCTGGGTACAAATCCCCCCTTGAGGTACCCAGGGCAGAGGAACCCTGTGTCTGGTGCTCCCACCACAGCAGCCACAGGAACTGTCATAGAGGTGGTGGCTGGTACCGCTTGCCGTGGTTCTGCATCCCCTGCCCTGGCACGCAGCTGGGTGTGCACGTGGCCATCAGCGTCTCCCACCTCTGGGCACTTGTCCAACTCTGGGTCTCACTTCAATCCTTATCAGTGGCAGCACTAAAAATAGCAGAGAATTAGATCATTGCAGCAGTTTCTGCTGGCAGATGCTTTTAACACTTCCCTGGCCGCAAGGTTTGGCAGGATGCAGTGGTGTATGGCGGCTTGTGGGGTGCAGAGGGGTGTTTATGGAGGTGGTGCATCAGCTGCCAGAATATTTCCATGCTCTTGCTGCTTCCCCCGTGTGAAATGGCCATTCTCCTGCTGCAGCTTCCTGGGCGTGTCTGTGGTTTTCTGGCTGTGCCCCAGCTGGTGCTCCAGGCCTGAGTGAGGAGTCCCATGCTCTGGCTGCACCCCCAGACCAGCCAGCAGCATCACCCCAGCTCCTGGGCATGTGACACCCCCTGCTGCAGGAGTGTCCTCACCTCTGGCTTTGGACACCACATCTGTAATGCCCGGCAGAGCTGGCACAGCCCCGGGCAGGGGGTGTGGGTGGCATCCCCATCCTGGGGCTGCAGCTGCAGCTGTGCTTCACTGCTCTCTGGAGGGGCTGGGCAGCACTTTGAGGCCAGACAAAAAGCTGTTTGTCTGTTCTGGGGATGCCCAAGCAGCTCTGGAAGGTACTGGAAGGTGCAGGGTGGGCAGGTTTGGCAGTGGCACTGCATGGGGCCATATAAGGCCATCCTGCTGCCATGGCAATGCTCAAACCTCAGCTGAGCAAGAGGAAGGGGTTGGAGGGATGGGGAAGAAGCTGAGTGCAGAAGATGTTTCATCTCAACCATCCTCTGTGCTACTGGGGGGAAGGGAGGGCACTGCTGGAATGATGCTGGAGACAGGGCAGGGTCTGGCCCTTGGGGTGCACTGGGATGTGCTTGGGGGAGGCAGGGGTGGGTGCTGGGCATGTGGTCATGACCACAGCCCCTCTGCTCACAGCACTGAGCACTGCACTTGGGGAGGGACAGCTTGAGGCCAGAGGAGGCACAGCTTCTCTTCCTGAATTCCAAACACCCAAGTATGTTTGTGAGAACTTTGCTTTGAAGATACGAACCAGAGACTTTATTGCCTTCTCCTGCTGGAAAGCCTTCCTTTCTAACATATATTTATCTGGTGGTTCTTGGTCTCCTCATACCGTCAGTGGTGCAGTCAAGTCACCTCTTGGTGCATGATGAGCCAGGCAGATGAGCTCTATTAACTCCCCTGCTGCAGGGGATTATCTTCAGCCCTCAAATTGCTTTTCTGCAGCCTTTCTGATTTCTTGTTTTTAACACGTGGTTGCCAAAAGGGTGAATAGTACCAAGGCAGCAGCCTGGAAAGCTGCACACGATGAGAGAACATCAGCTCTGGACTTTGTCTCGTTCCTCTGCCCGTGTTCAGCACTGCCATTAGCCCTTGGCTCACTTCACTCGGGGCTCATGTCAGGTGGCTTTTCCCTGCAACTGGGTGTCCTGCCTTCCCTCAGGGAATTGCCCTCCTGGCTCACAGTGACTGTTCTCTCTGGTGGCAGGACGGTGGCGAGGGCAGCGAGGTGGCCACCCACCCTCTGCTGCGGCGCTCGCAGAGCTACATCCCCCCCTCGGCTGCCAAGCCGCCTGCCGGGCCGCCCCCGCTCAAGAGCGGCTTCTGCGTCAAACAGGGGAACGTGGTGAGTGCTGGGGAGGGCCTGGGGCTGCTGCTCCCCGCAGGCTGAGGTTGCTCCAGGGATGCTCTGGGTGCAGGACCTCGACAGAGAGTGGCAGAGCACCGAGCAATTTCCTTCTCTTTCAGAGAAAGAGCTGGAAGCGGCGGTACTTTGTTTTGGATGAGTTTTCCATCAGTTACTACAAGTGTGAGCAGGTGAGCAGCTCCCCCAGGACCCCAAGCAGGGCTCTGGCACCACTGCTGCGCTGGTGCAGGGACCTCTGGGAGAGGCAAATCCCAGCACCGGGGCCAGCCAAGCCCACCTCCGTCTCCTCTCACCTCTGCAGGACAAGGAGCCTTTGCGTTCGATTCTCTTGAAAGATGTTTGCAAGACCCACGAGTGCCTGGTCAAGTCTGGGTAATGCTCCCACCCATGTTCCCTGCCGTGGCCCCAGGCTGTGTCAGGCCAGAGCAGCCAGTGGGAGCTTGGGCTGCTCCAGCTGCTCGTGGGAAGCGGCTCTTGACGTGTTTGCTTTAAACTAGCCCAGGCGGCTGCAGTGTTTCAGGAACAAGTTATTGCAGCAAACACTGATAAAATCAAAGTAACCTAAAGACTTGCAATGAAAAATAACCTAAGAAAACAAACCTCTTCAGCTAAAGTAAAGATATAATGTGTTAATGTATCTCTCAACTGTTTATTCCTAATAAGTAATAGCAAGCTGATATTTAAAATGAGCTGGGAATGCAGTGGATTATGGCAGGGGAGGGCAGGGGTTTGCCAGCTGATGGCAGAGCTGGGGGGTTTCTGGCTGAAGCTCTCGGGGATCTTGACTCTTTACAAAATCCCAATGAGATCCAAGGTTTGCCTTCAATATGTTCCTCCCTGGCACACTCCAGAGACAAAGATAAATAAAGGGCTTTTTCTGTCCACGATGGCTGCTGGGATGCGACTGTCTCTTTCTCACTGTTTCTAGTGACCTCCTGATGCGGGACAACCTCTTTGAAATCATAACAAGTTCCAGGACCTTCTACATCCAGGTGAGCAGCTGAGGCCAGGATAATTTTTGAGGCAGAAAGTTCCAGTCTCAAGAAATGGGCTGTTTCCCACAGCCCTTCACCAGCAAACATGATCAGCTGGGGCTGTAACACATGGGTGTGAGGGAGAACTTTCAGGGGGATTCACTTCTCCCTTGGGATTATTTATGTTAGGGGCTGTTTGTGAGAGCAGGAAAAGGCAGAGCAGAGCATTGAGAGTGCCAGGACAGCCGGTGCCTTTGTGTGTCCGACACAGGGCAGGAGGCAGAGTCTCACTGGGACTGGTGTGTTTGCAGGCAGACAGCCCCGAGGACATGCACAGCTGGATCCGGGCAATCACAGGGGCAGTCCAGGCCCTGAAAACTCGCCCCAGGGTAGGTCATGTACTTTCATATTTAGTGTCAAATGGAGATCGTGCCAATGTGCAAGATATTTTTTTACTGGATTGTCTAACCAGCCTGACTCTGCTCTGTCCTTGCAGGAGATGTCCTTTGTGAGATGCACCTCCATGGCCAGGTCCGGGGGCTCCTCGGCCCCCTCCCAGCCACGGCCAGCAGCGGAGGAGCGGAGAGCCTTGTGCAAGGCCCCCTCCACCTCGTCCTGGCAGCCCTGGACGCCGGTGCCGCAGGCAGAGGGGCAGCGGCCGGCGCCGCTCAGAGACTCGGTGTCGGTGCTGGCCCTGGCAGAGCGCGAGGGCAGAGCCATGCCCGGCACGCGCCTGCGGCACCGCTCGGAGCCGCAGCATCCCAAGGAGAAGCCGTTCGCCTTTGACCTGGATGATGAAAGTATCCGGACCTCCGACGTCTGACCAGGCACCGAGCCAGCCCCGGCTCCACGTGCCGCCTCCCTGGCTGCCAGGGATCCCTGTGGGGCACTTTGGGGTATGCCAGGTGGTCCCTTCCCTCCACCACAGCCCTTCCCTGCGATGCAGGATCTGTCTGGACCCACATACTGGTGCCCTGCTCTGCAGGGAGCAGGATCCCTGGCTGCCCCTGCCCAGGCTTGGCCCCAGTGGTTCCATGTCTTGGAAGGTGCTTCCAGGCACTGCCAGCGTTCACTGTGCAGGGCAGGAGATGCTGGAGACCTGTATGAGGGAACATCTTCTGCAACTGCATCATTTCCCCCTGAAACCAGGTCTAGAGGAAGTGGCAGGAGGTCTTGGAGGCGTGAGGGGGAGCGTGGCCTTTCATTTGAAAAATGTTTCTCTCCCCTTAGATGCTGCTCAGACTCCCCAGGGCAGAGTGGGAGACACCAGCCTGCAGCTGCCCACACAGGGGACTCACTGCAGCTCCCCTTTACAGTGACTTATTCCCTAAGAGACCGGCTCTTCCCGCTGCCCACACAAGAGTTTATCAGCAATCTGCTGGCTTTTAATTATGTTTTTTTATACCTGTGGCTCCTGTTGAACCCCAGCCTGGGCAGGTGCTCAGCCCCTCCAAAGGCTTTCTGGTACTTCCTGAGCCATGGCAGACAGAGCGACAGTGGCTCCCAGGTGGGAGCATCCTCAGGTATGATGTCAGTTTTGCACTGCACACACCTGGGCACAGGGAGCCGTGCCAGATGGTGAAGGGCTTTTAGCAAAAAGCGCCCAATACCGAGCACCTGATGGAACTGGGCAGACTTGTCCAGCCAACTCACCTGCTGCCTGCCCAAGATGGAAACCAGCATGAGTTTCTAGAGCAATGTGAATCGTCATTTCCATAAGCAAATGAGCTCCTGTAGGTGTGATAAATAGTATGTAGAAAATCCAGGTGTTCCCTCAGCAGAGAGATCGTCTGATACCTTTGCCCCACAAGTGTGTGCAATCCCCGGGTGCCAAGTGAGAACTCGGCTTCCCTTTCACTTCCCTGCCATGACACATCTTCTGCTCTGCAAACTCAGCCCAGTGTGTTCCCCAGGAGCAGAACATCTGGTTTGTCCTAGCCCTTTTGGGGCCTCCAGCTGTTTGATAGCTGTGCCTCAGCCTCGGCCTGAGGTCGAGCTCTGAGCCTTGATTAGCCTGACTGACCTTAACGTGATTCAAATTGTACCTTCCTGCTTCAGTCCCCCGTGGGACCAGTGGGGCTCCTTTGGGCTGGGCACAGTAGAGGTGCCTTCGTGCAGCTGGGGGAGGCAGGAATGGGGTCCCCCCAAGTTCAGGGGCAAGCACATCTCAAAGGGGATTGTGTGGAGGTGCTGGAGAACCCAGAGACCATGAAAATGAGTGGGAATCAATGCAAACGGTACAGGGCGAGTGTTAATATTATTTGACTTTAGTGACCTAGATCTTGCTGTTCCTTTTTCTGCTCTTTTTTGCTTTATTTGCACTAGAATATGAAACGTTTCATTTTTTTAGGCTGACTTGCTGTTTGGCTCCTAACACTGTTTCAAGAATGTTTTAGTAGTTTGGTAAGCCCATCCATCAGAGAGTCACAGCATTTGTTAACAGCTCTGACCTCAGTTCTGGAGAGCAGGGAATGCAGAGGGATGGTGGTTCCTTTGTGCAAGGCCTTGGAACCACAGAGTCCTGAGTATTCCTGGTGCTTGATAATTGCACAGTTTCCTCAGGCCTGGGATGGTAAAGCAGAGGCTTGTTGCACAATTAAGGTTAATTATCCAGGAGCAGAAACTACCAGTGGCTCTAGCCCTCTTGCAACATTCCTCTTGCTCATTCTCACCCTCCCGCATCCCCAGGACAGCATAAAGTCTGAAGGTGAGGTTCAAACAAGTGTGGAGCTCAGCTGGGCTCCAGAGCCATCCATAATGCTGGTGGTGTTAGGAGGGAAGGATTTCCTTCCCATTCCAAAGGATTATGTGGATGCAGCCAGACCTTGATGGAGCTTTGTCTTATTTTAAAGCCAACTGGTTTCCCCTCAGCTCTGCGTTTGTTCCTGGCTCAGGTGTGGGATGGACACATCCCCCTGGAGCTGCTCCCTCTTGAAGCATGTGCTGTGGGGCTTTGCTGGAGGTGTCGCAGATCTGGGGTGCCTTGCAGGGGCAGAGTGGTGGGAGAGAGGGGTTTGCTTTGTTCTCATGGACATTCCCATCTGGTTCCAGATGTTTCTGAAAGTGCTGGCTGGGGATTTCAAGTGCTCTTAGGGCTGGGGCCCCCACACAGGCAATGATCCGTGACTCCTGGGGTGAGGGATACCTGTCTCCCACCCCTTGCTTGTAAATGCTGGAATGCCCTCCCTTCCCTGTGTTTTAAATAAAGAAGGAAATCCCAATTACTTTCCCAGGCTGTCCATTTGCACTGTGTATTTTGGTTGCTGGGGGGTTTGAATGCTGTCCCCACGGGGGAGTGTGTGTTTGCTGTTTTATCTCAAATGTGACTGGACATTTGCATACACAGATTTTGTGTCTGGCTCTGGCTAGGACTTGCTGCAGCTTCCTTTTTCCCTTTTTATTCAGCTTGGTAAGCTTTTAACCTGCAGCTGTTGGGGCTTCCTCTTTTGGGGGTGAGGTTCTTGCACCCTTTGGGTGCTGCAGGTGCCCTGTGCTGGGGCTGGAGCCAGAGGAGTGCCTGGCACACAGACAGGAGCTTCCCCATGGCTCTCTGACTGCTCCCAGAGTTCTTGACAACTCTGGGTAGAAATGAACCCTGTCATGAATGAGTCACAAGTGGTGCTTTAGAGAGGTCTGAGTTCCCCACCTGCAACCGTGGGGAAAGTAACGCTCTCTAGAAGGTGCAGGTTTCATTAAATCTAACCCATATTCCCCTGAAGGAGTGAACAGGGTATGAATAATGCAGAATTAAAGCTCAGGGCTTTGCCACTCAGTCCCTGTAAAAGGGGTTACTCAGCCTGAAAGGCTCTGGCCTTGGGCCCTGGGTCCCCTGGCCAGGTGGCCCATGACCCCAGGGTAACCAAGGCTCAGGACTCTGGATTAATGGGCTAGTTGGGGGGGGTTCAGGGCTAGACCATGACTCCATGGCGTTCACCTCCATGTGGCCGTGACTCTAATAATCCCCAAAGTACAGGGAGTCAGCTTCTTCCAGATTTTATTAATGTTTGACCCCCTGTGTTTGCAAGCTCTGATTTCTTAAGCTGTCACTATTTGCAGCAGGAAGCCAGATTATTTTGAACAAGCAAAATATATCCTGAACAACTTTGTGTCCAAGGTTGGTACAGAGTCATTATCTAGAGTGACTGTTCTGCACGTTGAGTTACAGTTCTGTAAGTCCACATTGTCCCAGGCAGAGCCGGGGCTGGTGCTCGGAGCAAGCAGAGGCATCCAGGGGCTGCAGCTGGGGCCAGCCCTGCCCCTCCCTCAGTACACGGTGCACCAGTTGCTGCCATCGCTGGGCATCAGCCCACCGGTGATCAGCAGAATCAGATCCACAAACCACCAGATGCCGAGGCCCCCCAGGGTCAGCAGCTTCCCCACGGCGGTGCCGGTGTGGCCCAGGCAGAACCGATCCACTCCGAAGCAGCCCAGGAAGAAGGAGTAGAGCAGAGTGGTGATGAAGTAATGTCCCGTGTACCTGCGAGGGAAAAGGCGGCGGTGTCAGGGAGTGTCAGCCTTCCCCGCCGGACCAGCCCTGCTCCTGCTCCGGGGGCTCCGTCCAGTGGGTGCGCGGGGGGACAGGGACTCTCCTACTTGACACAGGGCCGGCTGCCCCGCAGGAAGCTCCGCGGCTCGGCGCACTCGATGCCGTCCAGCGCTCGGCACTGCACCCGCGTGTGATCCACCTCGCCGTGGGCCTGTCCGCCGAACTGCGGCGGGGGCAGCGCTCAGCCCTCGGCGGGGCCCGGGGGGCGCCGGACGTGAGGCCGCCCCCCCCGCCCCGCCCTCACCTTCACGCAGCCGTGGCCCAGCTCCTGCTGTGCCGTGGCGTTCCCGCCGTGGTCCACCGGCTCCTCGCACTCCACGAACTCATCGGGGCTGCGGGGAAGGAGCGGGTGGTGAGGGCGGCCGGGCGGCCGCGCTGCCCCCCCCTCGTCCTGGCCGGCGCTCACAGGTAGGTGCATAGGACGAGCGGCGCCCGCGGATCGCTGTAGGCCCAGGCGGCGGCGGGCGGCCCCGGCGACAGGTCCCGGGGCTCCGTGTCGTTGCCCGGGAGGCCGCGGCCGTGCAGCAGCAGCAGGTTGCCGAGCAGGAGCAGGGCCTGGCCGCACAGCAGCGCGTACCCCACGGGCGGCGCCATGGCGGCAACGCCGCCCTGCTCGGCCTCGGGCCGCGCCGCCCGCAGCCAATGGGCGCCCGCCGACGCGCCGCCGGGGGCGGGGAGGAGCCGCTCGCAGCCAATCAGCGCGAAGGCGGAAGAAGCCGCGGAAGCGGGCGCGAAGGGGCGCGGCGGCGGGAGGGCGCGGCAGACGAGGAGACGATTGGCTGTCGGGGAGGGTGGCGGCCAATGGGCGAAGGCGGGGGGCGGGGCGCCGGCGCAGCGCGCGAGCTCTGCGGTTCCGCTGTGCCTCGGCCGGGCCCGACCGGCGCTCGGCGCTCGGGGCTCGGGGATCCCGCTCACGGGTGGGGCCCTACGCGCCCCCGGAAAGTGGACACCCGTAGCACCGGAGAAAGGCTCTCGGCGGTCACTGTCACCGGTCACGGGCAGCGGGGCGGCTCAGCGGCCACATCAGCGACTGATTCCATCCAGGCTGGCCGTTGTGCTGCGTGGCTCCCCGCAGTATCACCTCGCTCTGTGGGAATGGGAGGCAGCCTAGGTTCAGGTGCACCTCTGCTCTTTTCCATAGTAAATTGACTCCACTGAGCCACTCTCCGTGTTTGCCCTTTGTGTCGGGTTAAGGGAGAATCGCTCTTGTCTGAGCCATAGGAGGGACAAAATGTCTGTACTTGTATGTCAGGAAATCTCACCGCAATGGGTTTTCTCACTGTGCTTTATTCTAGTCACCAAGTCCGTGCCGGAGCCAGCGAACAGCCCTAATCCAGTGCTCGGCTCCAAGGTCTCAGGTGTGGCTTCAGACACTGCAGACCTCCAGGATTTATTGGTTGGTTTTACCTGGTTCTTCCCCCAGAGCATCTCCCACTGTGCCTGCTGATGTGGGTGTCCCAAGTGTGCTCCCCCTGGCTGAGTAGATGAGTAGGGGTTTGATTTGACCCGAACTGTGTGCTCAGAAGCTGCCTCAGCTGTCCCAGCGGTCGCGGATCTGGAGCCTAGAGCTGTGTTTACAGTTCCTTGTGTCACAGGACTGCAGTAGTGGTGCTGAGTGACAGGAGAAGCCAAAGGACATGAATGTGGCTCTTGTTTGAACCCGGGAATCTTATGCCTCTCAGGCAGGAACCACAGGATGATTCATGTTTTCATTATTTGTACAGTGCACATAGGTATCCGTATGTGATCCATGCTATTATCATAATCCATAAGGAGCCTCCTGTATCTTGGGTAATGCCCAAGCACTGACTGGGCATTCCCAAGCTCTTTATTCCCTGACTCAAGAGCTGTGTGCAGCTTCTGTAGGGGATGGAGATGGATTCCCTCAATATTGTGTTTGTCTGGGCTCTTTTAGGCTGCATATTGTGCCGCTTTGCCATTACTTGCTCTTAATGTGATGGATCTGTCACGTGTTTGTTCCTGATTTTTCTGGAGGATGACACAGACCTTCAAAGATGCCCTGACAGGTTGTCCATGGGCTACTGGTGGAGCAGGGCAATATGCCTGGTGCTTGCAGCGGGGGGCAAAGCCTGTGACGCCTTCTCATTCTGGAGAGTTTCCTGTGCTCACCTGTACCTGTTGTATTGCCTGGCCAAGGGCTGACATGATGAGTTCTCATGTGCTTCCAACATATTATGAAAAGGTTCTTCCCCCAGACGGTGGTGGGGCACTGAACAGGCTGCCGAGGGAAAGATCACAGCCCCAAGGCTACCAGAGCTCCAGGAGGGTTTGGACAACGCTCCCAGGGATGCACAGGGTGGGATTGTTGGGGTGTCTGTGCAGGGCCGGGAGCTGGTCTCGATGACCCCCGTGGGCCCTTTCCAGCTCAGGATATTCTGTGGTTCTTTGATTCCAATGCGGAGTGCAGTTTTTTGGCAAGAAAGGCCAGCAGAGCCGTGGTGGCCGCAGTCTGCGCTGACACCAGCTCCCTTTGCGGGCATTTCCTTCGGGACCGCATCGCTTTTGGTACCTGGTAGTTTTTAGTCCAGAAAAGCACTGGGAAGGTTGAGGGTCTTCCCGCCCCCGTCCGGGTGTCCCCGGGGCGGTGCCGCTGCCCACGGTCGGTGCGGGGGCCGGGGCCGGGGCGGGCGGGCGGACGGCTCCGCCCCGGGGCGGTGCAGCGCAGGCCCCGGCCCGGCTCCATAAGGCCGCGGGGCCGCCGGCCAGACCCAGCGCCCCACGGGAGGGGTGATGCGGACAGGGAGTGTCATGGCCCGGGCCTGGAGCTGCCTCTGCCCCTTCCTCATCTTCCTCCTCCTGCTGCCGCTGGCCGCGCCCAGGCCGCCCGCGGGTGAGTGCTCTGGGCCGGGCCGGGCCGGGCCTGCCGCCCGCACCCCTCTCGGCCCCCAATTCCCTTTACCGGACAGCGCCGTTCTCCCTTCCCTGTCCCCCCCGGAGGGTCAGGCCCCCCCTGTCACCCCTCCCCGGAGCCATCTGGGGAGGGTCTGGCAGCCGCTTCTCTTCCCCTGCCCTCGCAGGGTGGCAGGTGGGGCAGAGACCCCTCCCCCCATACCTAGGCCAGAGCAGGGGGTCCTGCCCGCTGTCCCCGAATACCCCGCGGTGGCTCCCCGGGGATCGCCGGTGACAGCAGGAGGGTCTGTGGGTGGCAGCACCACCTGTGCCCTGCCCAGCATCGTCTGTGCCAACGTGCCCCTGGTCAGGGATGCTGCTGGGGGCCCGGCGGGACAGCGGGGTCCTTTGTCTGGACCCTGGAACTCCAGATGAGGAGGTGATCCCGGCAGTGACCTCGGGTCCCCTCACACCTGCCCGAGCTCGCAGGTGTCCCGTGAGCACGGTCTCTGCTCCTCAGTCCTCCCGTGTCGGGTACGGCCGTGCACTCGCCGGGAGCTCTGCCGGGCTCTCACGGAGCGGGAGGCAAAGAACCCCTGGGGAAGCCCGTGGAGATGCGGGGCTGCCCTGTCAGTGCAGGTGGCCTCGGCCATCCAGGAGCTCGGGTATCTAAGCCGGGCAGGACCACGCAGGCTGCTGGCCCCGGGGAGGTAGGGCAGGGCTCAGTGCCATCGTTCTGTGTGGCTTTTAAGGAGTTGGTCCTGTGCTGTCCGTAGGGTCTGTTTATGAATTGAGATGGTTCTGTTTATGGGCTCTTACGGCGCCAATTTAAGGCTATACATACAGGGCAGAAATGTCTCCTCTGTCATTGTTTCCCCCTCCTGAAGGGGCATGTGCACTGTGTAAAACTTTTGTGTTTGTCACTATTGCATGTTTTTATAGTCAGGTCTTCCCAGCTGAGGAATATACAATTTGATACTGGTGCTTCATGCTGAGGACAGTACTTATGTGGTGTGTGTCCCTCCCTGAGGGATTCTGTGCTGGAATCTCTTCCTCTCACTTGCTTCGTTGTTGCTGGAGGATGCGTGAGCTTTGTGAGGTGAAAGCCAGCTTTGAGAGGTGGCTGGTGGTGGAGGTAGCGCAGCAAGCTGGGAGCTGCCTGACTGGAGGCTGAGGAGTGAAGTCTGAAATTATCATCTCTGAGATATCAGGTGCTTGTGCTTCCTGTGGAGTGGTTGGTGTTTTGAGGAATAAGACTTTAGTTCCTGCCTGTAGGAAAGAAACACTGGTGCTAGTTCCTAATGGTGGGTGGTAGTGTTCCTCTCTGCCTTTGGAGGTCTCTGTCCCAGCTCTTAATGCCAAACCTGCCATGAAATAGAATGAACCTCCTTGGCCTGAGGTATGAGCATGAAGGAGAGGGTAGAAACCTCCGACTTTTGGGTTATAATGTAAGTGCTTTTGACACACATAGGGATGTAAGGCACAAGTGGAGTGTTACCAGAAACTATTATTTGAAAATTCCTGAATGACCATAATCACATGGTGATGTGTAGCCTTGAGGGATTTGTGTGTGTGGCTTTCATTCTCTTGTTTTGTGTCCATAGGAGCCTTCAAGGTTTGACTGTATGAATTCAGAAAAATTCATAGCCAGAGACTGTTTTGTGCTGCTTCATCTCTTTCTTAATACTTGGTGTTGTACACATACCAAGATGTTCCAGCCAGGCTTGGCCATGTTTCTTGAAGTGCCTAAATGCTTGGGTTTAAATTTCTGGGGAAATAGGATGTTTGGTTGAGATTGTTCAGATCACAGAAAACACAGCACTGCCTCACCCATATTGCAGCAAATCTGGGACAATCATTCAGCAAAGAGGGAGTTTGTGGGTATTTCCTCCATGTGAAAAGGAAAGAAAGACATTTCAGTGTAGCAAATGTTGCCTCTTGTAGTGCCTTGCTTTTGGATAAAGAAAGTTTGAACCATGGCTTTGGAATTTCTACATGTTTTGATTGTTATTATTTCTCAAGTTAAAATTAAAAATAAAAAGATAAATGTGCATTTTGCAGTTCCCTTTGGTGGCCAAATGTAAAGCCAGCGATGTCTCCAAAGAGAAGGTTCCCACGGACTCAGCTGGGTCAGCAGAGCTGACATTCACAGCTGTAAGATGGGGAGGAAGTGAGTGGGCTTGGTGTGCTCAGCTCCTGTCTGTAGGCATGCTGTCATGGGTGGAAGGGAGGGGCTCCAGGGCCACTGACCCACAGGAAGGGTGTCCTGGTGAGATTGCTCATCTTGCTCCAGTGGACAGCAAAGCTTTACCCTGCTTCTTGTGAGAAGTTTCCGAGGTGCAGAGGATGTTGTGACAGTGCCAGTGGACACGTGTGACAGTCCTTTTTGTGGAACAAGGGTAGCTGTTGTCTTGCAGGCAAATTAGGCTTTAGGTAGGGCAGAAGGAATGGGGAGAGTCTAGACAGGAAACACAGAATAGGTCTGGATTTCAGCAAGGGGGAGTAAGAATTTTCAAGGAAATATTTCTGTGGAAGAGCTCTGTAACCTGATCAATGTCCAACATCCCTGGTGAAATACTGAAAAAAACTTAATGAACTGTTCTAGCCAGGTTTAATGTTATTCAAATATTCCAGGTGAGCAATACATTGAGTAGATGAATTTGCTTCCCTTCCCATGATGGTTGGTCATCTCTTCCTGCCTTCTAAAGGGCACAAGCACAGCAGGAGACCCAGCAGGTCTGAAGACAGAGAGCAGGGGAGGGAGGGATGGAAAGAAAAGTCCCAGGGAGTGGTGCCCTGTAGAAGAACAGCTGTCCAGATATTCCCAGGTGTTTTGAAGATGAAGCACCACTGAGGCACTCTTTTGCCTTTGAATTATGGGAGGAGCTGGAACTGCTGGCTCCACAGAAAACATTCCTACATTTAGCAGAAGACTTGTTATCTTTGTGTTGTGTATAAACCTCTAAACATTTTTAAGTGGACTTGGATAATATTTGCATAGTGAAAGTGAAGGAGGTTTTTGCTTGCAGTAGTCTAAAGAGTAAATCCTACTACAACTGTGACCTTAGTGCAAAAGTCAAGCGCACCAAAAAAAAGCTTTTCCTGGTGTGTCGTTGCTTGGAGAAATCCACCAGCAGTGGTGGTTTTGCTGTTTTGAAGGACATATGTAAGCAAGCCAGGTCATGGAAGTTTCTCCTCAGACACTGCTTGGCAAACTCCTGTATGATTCTGAAAATAGGATATGGAGAATGCAGATTGTGCTGGCAGCTGGTACGTCTCAGTCAGATGGGATTCGGGCTCCTTAAAGACAGGGATAACAATCCCAATGTGTTGAGTACGGAAGAAGTATCTGTCAGAAATAAGGCTTTGAAAGGATGGTGCAAAGTGTTCTGCTGAGGTGGAAGTAATTGTCTGCTAGTATGGAAGGGTGAAAAATGGACAGCGGGTGCGTGTTGGCAGGAAAGGAAATACTCTTGCAGTTAAGTTAAATGACAAGTGAATCAGACATGCTGTCTGTTTTGAAGGTGAGATTAACCTGTGGAGATCGATAAACACAAAGCACGTGTGCCTTGGGATGCATGAGGCCTCACTGGGCTATTGTGTCCTGTTCCAGCTGCTTCTGTGGGATAGGCCTATCTCTGACTGGAGAGGGCAGCCAGAACAGCCTGATATGAACAGGCAGAGGTGTAAGGAAATACTGAATATTGATGTTCCTTAGTTGCAGGAAAGAAGAGGGATGTATGACAGCACACTGGAAATCTAAATATTTGGAGACAGAGAGAAGGGAGTGAATGGTTCACCTCCTTTGGGGATCAGAGGTACAGCTTGAAGCACATGAGTTGATGTGTTGAAGATCAGAGATGCTCTATGTGGCACTGGTCCTACCCAGGGTCCTGATGGGCTGGATGGCTGTGTAATGCTTTTGGCATTTCAGGTGAGCAATCCCCTGCCAGAGTGTGGGATGACTGGTGCAGCTGACTTCAGCTATTAATTGTAACCAATTGATGATAACCACAGTTAACTTAATGAGTTTTGGTATTAGCTGCTGACCTGCTCACATGCTGATGAGATAATTTTTATGAAATTACCTTGTTTTGTGGTGTAATAGGCCACAGTCTGAACTTCCTCTTTTTAGTTTTTTTTTTCCTTCCATTGAAGAGTGTATCTTTGACCTTCCTTTTCTAGGCTTGGGAAGGAGTGACAGCTCAGGAAGGATGATAATTGAGGGGAAGTGTGAGTGTAGGTGGAGGTAGTTGTGTGCTCTGATTCTGTAACTGAGCCAATCACTCGTGGGCATGCCAAGGTCTAGCAAGACAGGAGATGCAATTTGACCTTTGCTGAATACAGATCTTACTGTCAGGCCCCCCCAGAACACTTTCCTGAACACCTCCAGAGCTGCCCCCAGTGTCTGGAGAGCCGTTATGGCTGTGATGTGTTCCGATGGTTTTCAAGCTCCCACATGCCATGGAGCATGCATGGAATTCCTATGGTGGATTTGGGGCGGGGAGGGGAAGATGATTCACATCTTCCAAGTTGTCTCCAATGCTTGGTAATTAATGGCAGCCTTTAATGAGATGAGATAAATATGGTCACGGATGCAATTGCGTTTTTCTGTTCAGATACAAAATCTCAATCCGGAAATGGGTCATCAGAGTGTCATGTTCTTGGCAGTGACGTAGTACAGCTCCAGCAGCTTCCTTGGGCAGTGGCAGAAAGCACCTGAGGACTAAAAGTCCTGTAACTTGCTGAAAAATTGATTGCAAACTGTACCTGGCCTTTGTAGGAGGAAAATGTGGAAGCAGGATTGGCTTTCTGCTTGGCTGCACTTGTCCCTTCAGTTGGATTTTTGTTTCTGTGCCCTCTTTGATGTTGCTGGTGCTGTGTGAAATGCTGCAGAAGGCATTTGGCATGGAACAGGTGAAGGATGGGAAGGAGGGCAGAAAGTGGGGAGAGAACTATCGGAGCATTCAGAGAGTTGAAAATTGGCCTTTTAGTGTTGTTGCTCTAAGAGGCTCCTCTTGGAGTTGTACTCTTCCCAGAAATCCCTCCCAGTTCTGCTTTGTGTGATGATTCACTTATTTGTCTTCTGCTTCCAAGCTGCTCTTGAGCAAATGTGTTGTATTCCAAGCACTGTGAAGGTTGGCTGTGTCCTGCTGTTTGTGTAACCTGTGCCTCGAGAGCCTCCAGAACCTGGCCCCAAGTGTCCCATCCCCACTACTACGGGCATGTGGGGAAAGAGCAAGTGCTGAGCAGCGACCTGCAGGAGCTTGGGGCTGGGTATGAGTGTGTGGTTGCAAATTACAAATGTAGAGAAGTGATTGCTGCAGTATGTGCTTTTGGTGTGCTCAGAGGAGCTGGTTTTAACTGGATGCAGCATCTCAGTCCCATTTGAGAGATTTTGGAGGATCTTGGACACCAAACACTTGCTCACCTGCCCCAGATGTGGTGATTTCTGGAGGCAGACAGTGAGGATAACTGTTCCCTTCCCCCTGCCTTTGTAGGGAAGCTCAGACTCCTCTGATGAGCTCATCAATTCCCTTGCCATGAGCTAGGAAAACCATTTCTCTGGATACTGCCTGTGATCCAGGTTGACCAACCTCCTGCTTCCTGCATGAGCAGCTCTGAACCAGGCACCAGCAGATGCCACCGCTGATGGGAGAAGTAATTTGCATGCACGATTTATTGTTGTTTACACAGTTATTATAAAATAGTTGTTTGCAAAAACTGATGAAAGGAGCTTGGACTGTGGACTTGTTAGTTCAGGGGATCTGTCTGATGTTGCATAGGCAAATAATAAATGAAGAGATCTGTGATGGCTGCTTTGTTGCAGGGATTTGTCTCACCTCAGTTGTTTTGACGATGCCCTTGAGGGCTCTCTTAAGAGCATAATGAGCAGTAGCACCAGCCTCAGGTCAGGAGTTCGGCTGTGCTGCACAGGGCAGGGGTGAGTGCTGAGCTGTGCCATGGGGAAGAGTGGGAGCTGCTGGAGCTCCTTGAGAGAGGCTGCATGGGGCAGTTCTGCAGCTTTGCAGCACAGGACGCCTGGTTTGACACTGGGTGTCCTTGAGTGAGTTCTTGCTGTGCTGACCTGCTTCAAATGCTGATTCCTGCTGATGAAGAGCAGTGGTGTATGAGATGGGTATTGGTAAGACAGTGACTGGAAAGCGAAGATTTCAATTTGAAGCTTTCTGGAAAAATTGATGTCTTCTCTGCTGTTTGTGTTGTTTTCTCTGACTCTTTGCAAGGCAATCGAAGTGTGCTTTGCTCTGTGCTCTTCTGTGTGTAGACTCTTTCTGAAGTAGTGTTTTCTTCCTTGTGCCTACCCTCTTGATTGCTTTGTTCCTTTAGCCAGTGTTTCTGTTCTGCTTTCCAGGTTTCCAGGAGATTTCCCTGCTCACTTCCTACGAAGTTGTAACTCCACAGAGATTGGGAAGAGAACGGCGAGAGGCTTCCAACAGCTCCTCAATACAGGTACTGGGCACTTGCCTGTCCCAAGGCTGGGGAGGTGCTGGCTCACTGTAAATATTGAGTAAAAAACCTGTCCTGTCCTTTTCTGGCTCTGACTCATAACTTTTCTGTGGAAGTTTTAGAAAGTAGGAATAAGAAAACCACAGTTCTATTTTGAAACCATTTCTTTCATGTGACTTTCCCCCAGTCACACGGGTAGGGATGCTAGGTTCTGACAACAGGGACAATTATAAAATGAATTCCAGGCTCATCCACCTTTCTTGATTTCAAAGAATGTTTTATTCATTAACATGAGTAAAATGCACTTTTCTTTATATTCAGGACAAAGTGTCGTATGCTGTTGAGATTGAGGGAAAAGAATACATTATTCATCTAGAAAAGAACAAGTAAGTAATCAGTTTGTTTAAATTATTAAATTGTTTAAACTGTTGTGTCCAGATGACAATCTGGCAGGTACCACATGAGTTTTGAATCCTGGGCTTCTGTGTGGGGAGTGCAAGTACATCCCAGCTCTGCAAAATGGGAAAAGATTGAGTCTTAGTGTCCTGGCCATCAGCCAGAGATGTTTTTCTATTCCTGCAGCCCTGGGGAACCCCCTTCAGGGCAGGAAGCTGCAGATTACTCTGAGGAGACCCAGGGAATCTACCACTCTTTCCATTCACAGCTAAAAATAAACAAGCTGAGCTGTATTTCAAGTAAATATTTTCACTTTTGTCTGGATTTTGTTTATTGTTTTAGCTTTGTGATTTTTTCCTGTCTCAGTAGCACAAGGATGCTCATAAATGAGGAAACTGACTTTCTATCCAAGGTCTGAATACTGAGAACTCTCAGCTGATATAGATGCTCTCTGTCTGGAGTTGAAGGGCCACTTGCAGCAGCAGCACAAGCTCATTTACCAGGCTGCTGCTGCTCCAAGCTGCTGTTGTGATAGAGACACAACTGTACAAGCCCTTGGGAAGCTCCAGCTGCCACTTGCCAAGGCCCTGACCCTCAGAAACATGGGAATTTAGCTGTACCACATCAATGGAATTACCAGCATGGTACACCAGTCTTAGTCATGGGAGACTTTCCCAATGCACTTCCTCCCTACACTGGGGAAGAGAAGGCATATGCAGCAGACTGAGGGCTAGAATTTTTTTTTCTTTTTCCTGTTTGGAAACAGGCTTTTAGTACAATTTAGTGGGTTTTGCTGCTTTTCCTACTCTCTGAGGTGACGTGGTTGGTTTGATTTCATTAGCAGTTCTACCATTCTGGTCTCTTGAATTTTGCTGTGAAAAGATACAATTTCTTTGTTAGTTTTGAAGGGTTTTCCTTTTTAATATATCATTATTTAATTGCAATTTACCTATTTGTCACACTTTTGATTAGGACCATCTTACTGTTCTGCTCCAATGTCACAGTCATTTATTGAAATTCCTCTTGTATTCCTTCTCCCCTTTCATTGCAGAGAACTGCTGCCCAAAGATTTCACTGTTTATACCTATAACAAGGAGGGAAAGTTACAAATGGAATATCCAGATGTCCAGGTAGGATTTCTTTCTATTCATACCCTCACTGAAGGTGACTGGATTGCTGAGCATCTGTGGGATGAGGGAGTTGGGATTACAAAAGGATAGTTGTATTTTCTACTGGGCCACCTTCAGAACCAACTGCCCTCTTCCTAAAGAGAATCCTTAATTTTGGATGAGGATCTAACCTGTAAGAGACCTATATTTTCTGATGGGGGGATGGTTGCTGTCTCATTAAGAGCTGCTCTTGTCTAAAAGGCAGTGCTGCTGTCTGCTGTTGGTATCTCATTGTTGGAGTGGTCCTGTCTTTGTCTCCCAGCCCAGTGCAGGGCTGTTGTAGCTTCTGGCCTCTGCTGCCTTCCTCCAGGGCCTGGAGCCCACAGGGAAGTGCTGGGTGCTCTGGGGACTGAACAAGCAGCTTTGCTTTTGCTTTTACACAAAATGAGCTTCCAGATTGGTCCCTGAGCCACAGTGAACTGTCAGCCACTGGCCCATCCATTCAGCAGGGCTGGCTGTTAGGAAATAACTTCTGAGGGGGGGCAGGCAGTCTGTTAGTCCTGACATTGGGGAACTGCTGGACAGGAGGATGACGTCAAGTCTGAAGGACCTTTGAGAAGGATGTGATCTGTGTAGTGCTGGAGTTCTTCTGCAAGTTTGCAGCCCTCTTTCTGTGCAAGCAGGCTGCCTGACATGTTGCCTTTGAAAATGTAGAATTAAAAGCAGGTTGTGTGATACAAAATGCATGAGAGCTTTCCTAATGGGTTCACTCTTAGGGATCAGTGTTGTTCCTTTGAAAGGGGAAGTATTAATCATACATGATTCATAGGATCTTGTTCTTGAAAATAGAGCACCTGAGTCAAATGACTATGTACTTCCTAGTTAAAAGGGATTGGTTAGAGGAAAATGCTTTTTCTGCATGTTTTCTGATGGGAAAAATGCTTTTTCTGCATGAGGTCACAGAAGTCATGCTGGCCCTGAAGGATTAGCACATGCCCTCCTTGCGTTCTTCATTCCTTGCTGAGCAACAGACAGAATCTGTATTATAGACCCCTATATCAATGTCCAAAAAACCCTTGCCAGAGAAAATGGAGTGTATTTGCCCCATGCTACCCCTTGTCTCTTTTCCAAAATGCTTCTATACAGAGTACACAGGGGAAGTACCCCATCTGTCTGGGCTGATGAGGGCTGCACTGTGCAGCCAGAAAGCTCTGGCAGCACAGCACTGGTTGGCATGGACAGCAGGTGTTGTCACTCCTTCTGCTACAGAACTTTCTGCCAGAAGACTGAAGAGTAATTTGACCCAACTTTGTAGGGAGGGGTTTGAAATACTCGAGGCAGGGTGGAGGACAGAACAGGAGAGGGATAGCCTAGGTCAAGTTAAGAAATCCAGCTGTGGTAAATTTAACTTAATACATTTTATGTTCTTGAGCTGTAATCACTGCTGGTCAGTGACAGGTCAGAGATGGCCCTGGGTGTGTGGGAATGCCTGAAACATGTATGTAATGCAGCCTTGTTTTCCCATCCAGGATCACTGCCATTATCAGGGATATGTGGAGGGGACCCTGGATTCCCTGGTGGCTGTCAGCACCTGCTCAGGGCTCAGGTAGCACAACTCCTCCTTTATGTCCCAGATGTCGCACTGTGGCTGCTGAACCCAAAACCCAATTCTGCTGTTTTTAACTGTGCCTCAGCCAGTCAGGGAGTCACTGGCTGCACTGAGCTGCCTTGGTGCTGTTGTCCTGTGATATCTTTTATTCAAGTTCATGGATATTTGAAGTACCATAAAATAAGTTATTAACACAGTTTGTTATCAGAGGGCAGTAAGTTGGTTTCAGTGTACATTTGGCTTCTTTTCTAACTTGCAGAGATGGTCATGGCAACTGTACCTAGTGCAGAAATGGAAAGTTGAACACCAGTCTCCAAATTTCACAAAATTTGCCCTAAACCTTGTGCACCTCAAGTCTGATGGAATTTTTTTCTGCTTTGGGCTAATTGCCATATATTCTGTGCCATTGATTTTTTTTTTGCAGGGCTGTGCCAGGCACCAGGGTGCCAACAGTGTATTTGAACTAAAGCATTTCTGCTTAAGACCTGTGATGTAATTCCTGGGGCATTGCAGAGCCTTACAGAGGTATTTAATTTACTGCATTTGTAAGGCCCTACTCAGTGAAAGGCTACTGCCAGGCCTGAAGTGAAGTGTGCTGCTTCACAAGAACTGAGGTATAGGCAGGCTTTGGTTATCCAAGAATAACTGCTCCTTTGTTTAGCTGTAAAAATTGTGGCTAACTGTCCTCTGTGCTTAGTGCTGGATTTCTCACACACTGCCATATTTTAGGGGTTTGGTGACAGTAGGGAATGTCACCTATGGGATTGAGCCCATGGATTCCTCTTCTGGCTCTAAACACATTTTATATCGACTGGAGAATGTGAAGAAAGAGCCCACAACATGTGGAGTAACTGCAGAAGGCCAGGAAGGGGAACATGCAGAGGGAAATCTCCATCCCAGTATGACCCAGCTGCTGCGGGTAAGTCCTCCCCAGTCGCACATAATGGGGTTTGTGAGTTCATTTAAGAGTATGGAAGCAGCTTATCAGATTTCCTGGGACTTAGCACATACCTAAAGGTTTGTGATTTGGGGGGTTTCTGCGCTGCTGGAAAACTCAGTTCCTTCCCCAAAGTAGCCAGTTTTCTCCTGCTTCTGCACATGGCAGTGAGGGTGGGGCATCTGGCTGGAATATTCCTAGGCTTTTTTGGGGGGCTTCTAAGGGCAGGAACATGACCCTCATGGAGATGCTTGTTAACAAAGTACTGCATCAGGAGCCATGAGAATATTGTCATGTTTATTCCATCCTCCTCACCCTCACTTTAGCAGTTTGATTTGAAGGTCCCCCTTGTCCTTCAAGGACTGTACAGGAGCGAGACTGAAGTGAAAGCAGGAGAATGAAAAATGTTGTGTTTCACTTAAAGATAGTTGGCATTTGCTTATAGAATCTTTCTGCCCCTTTATAAAAGTGTGTGCTGGCTTTCCAAAGCAACCTGTGCTCAGGTCCCTTACTTTTGAAACAAGGGAAGTCTTTGTGCAGCTGAGTTTTAGTGTAAAACACAGAGACTGTCATTGCGTTGGATTACACTGCTTGGGTTTGGCACTGTGTGCTTTGGGTGTGACTCAAACCACTGGTGGTATCAAGTGAAATCTGACAATGTCATGAGTGGTTTTTTTGTTTACACTTGTTTTAGACAACTTCAGATTTATTAATTCCTTTCTTTTTATTTTTCTCCAGAGAAAAAGGGCAGTCCTGCACCAGACAAGATATGTGGAGCTGTTCATAGTTGTGGATAAAGAAAAGGTGGGAGTTGTGTTTGGCTTTCCCTTTTTTTTTTTTTTCTCCTCAGGAGATGGCCTGGAAAGCCCTCAGGCTTCATTACTCCCAAATGGGTTGTTGAAAAACACTTGACACTTTACCCAAGTTGTGCAGATATGCTACCCTAGAAGTGCATAAATGTGTGCCATGCAATCCTCCTCAGAAAAGGAGTAAGCCATCAGACAGGGAGAGGTTCTGTCAGCAAGGAATCTTGTAGTGTAAGGAAAGCACATGGTAAAAACTGCCTTTGCTGTTGTCTTTGGAATATTGAGCTGCTGAGCAGTAGCAGTGAAGGTGTTGCATCTTGGTTAGCATTTTCTGGGAGATTTGGAGCCAGGCAAAAATGTTCTGTTCCTTTTGGTAACTGTTGTCTTTATCTCTTCTCTTTGTGATACTATGTTTTTGTCTTGCAGTTTGAAGATTTTGGGAAGAGTGAAACAGAAGTAAGAGAACACATGGTGCAGCTGGCAAACTTCCTTGACAGTGTGAGTAGGAGCGATGCTGTGTGCTGCAGCCCTGCTGCCTTTTGTAAATGTCCACCTTGGGGTCTGTTCTGGTACCATTTTGGGAAATGCATAACCATGGAAGCTTTTCCACCTCTAAATTCATCTTCACTTATCCACCTTGAGAACTAGTTTAGGGAACTCTTACAGCCAGTGCTATGTCCAGTGAGTGACAGGACAGATGGTTGCAATTACTGCAACTCTTTTGTCTGTGTAAAGGTTAGAGAAAAAGTCTAACTCTGTTTCACATGATACTTCTCAGAATTGAGACTTCTTTTTATTTCTATTTGGTATTGTCTTACAATGTAGCCAGTGTGGCATTTAAGCATTGATCCTGTAGTTGATGAAGGTCTAAACCACAGAGAAAATCCTTTCTGATGGTTCCAGTTGTGTACTAGCTGTGAAAAAAGACTCAAACCTGCACAGGAAAGATGGATATTTGCAATAAAATCTATAATTCCAGGACACTTGTTTTTGTCTGAAGATATTAATAAATATTTCTCCTCTTTTTTTCTCCCCAGATGTATGTTATGTTGAACATCCGCATCGTGCTGGTTGGTTTGGAGATCTGGAAGCACGAAAACATCATCAGCATGGATGGGGGGGCTGGGGATGTGCTGGCGAATTTTGTGCAGTGGCGAGAGAAGAACCTTGTTCTGCGGCGGAGACACGACAGTGCTCAGTTTGTCCTGTGAGTACCAGCTCCTTCCCTTTGACCCCAAGAAGCTTATTCTGCTCCTGCCTGCTCAGCCCGGCTGTAGTGCCAGAAGGGGCTGCTGTATTTCAGAGAACAGAGTCCTAAGCAATCTGCAGTGGCTTGTGTCTTGTGAAAACATTCTGAGTCAAGTTCAGCATTTTGAAGAAGGTTTCTGTGCTCTTTAATGTCAGTGTCCTCTGACAGATGTATTGCTAAATAACACCTTTCTTTTTTCTCATCCCATGTGTCCTACAATGTTCTGTGTTGTATGGTGTAAAGCTTTGGCTCAGATAGTCCTTTGTCACATTTTAACAGGTTGGGGATCCAAGGGCCTTTTCCACTTGAAAATAAGCACAAACCTGTTGCAGAGTGTTGCATTTTAGTGAAGACAAAGTTGTTTCTGCAGTTGGCTTCCAGAAGCTGGTGGCCTGGTTTGAATTTGCCATGGGATGTTAATCTGTCTGGCTCTGCTCCCTCAAGCAAGCCCAGAGCTTTCTGAGCTGTTCCCTGCCCCATTCCAGGACACGCTCCTACAGATAGTGCAGGCCTTGGGAGCTCCCTGCCCAAAGCAGGGAAATGGCAGAGGAGCGAGCACAGCCTGCCCTCCCCTTCCTCTGGGAGCCTCCTCTCCCAGCATAGCAGTGTGCACGTGATGGAGGCAAATGTCTGAGGAAATACTAATCTTAGAAGTTCTTTTATATGCAGTAAAATGTGGTGTATTGTGCTGTGGCACTTAACCTCTAACAACAAAATAGAGAGCAATGAGAAGGAAGTTCACAAAGGAAGAAATCCATGGAGTTTTCCATGCTAGAAAGGCAGATGACAGCCAATTAAACCAAATGATTTTCAGAGTGGACCACTGAGCTCTTTATATGCAGAGGGATGATATGGAAGAGGCTGACTTTGTAAGCACTTGTCTTAAATTAACATAATAAAGGAATCTTGAGCAGAAAGCAAAAGCTTAACTGGTGCATTTGTGCCTGCAGTCAGTAGAGGGGCTCCTGGTAGTGCCGGTGTCAGCTTTGGAAAGCTGGAGCAGCAGGATTTGTGCCCCACAGGCAGGAGTGGTGTGCTGAATGAGCTGTGTGTGTCTGTACAGACAGATGATGGCCTCTCATTTCTCTCCATGCCTGTAGGAAGAAGGGTTTTGGTGGCACAGCTGGAATGGCCTATGTGGGAACAGTGTGCTCCAAGAGCCATGCAGGAGGCATTAATGTGGTGAGATTTCTTTAGTGATCTCTGAATGTGGCTGAGATCAGTTTGTACTCTGGAAGTCTTCCTGGAAGCACAGAGTCTTTCATAACAAAGCTGAAGTGTCTTAGTGGGGCTCTTATGTGGGGCTCCAACAATTTCTGACACCTCTGGGATATCTGGATCACAACTTCTCTGTAGTCTTCTGCTCAGCTTCCCCTCTGCTCAGTGTGCAGCACTCATGCAAAAGGATTCCTCAGAATTTCTTTGTGTCGTTTTAAGCATCTCTGCCTCGAAAGTATGTGGGAGCTATGGGTGTTCTCAAATCTGTCCTGTACTGTCTGACCTGCAGCTGTGACCTCCCTGAGCAGTGCCGCTTCACTGCGTGTTTTATATGGAATTGCAGAGCCTTAATGAACCCAGCTGCTGGTCTCAGATAACTGGCAATTCCAGAAATCTGGTTTCTTTGGACTGGTGACAGAAGTGCTAGAATTTGCACATTTTAGGAGAACTGGGCTGGTATGGAGAGTTCTAGTTTTTGTGTTAATGTTGCAGCTGCTCTGGAAAGTGGAGGTCATTGGGTAGTGTCCCAGAGAGGATTCTCTGAGGGCTCTTATTGCTAAGCAAATTCCATGCACTTGGTTGGAAATCTGGCACTGTTGATCTGAGAATTCTGATAATGTAGAGACAGAATGGCAAAAGTGCTCCTTGGCACATAATTAAACACTGACTTTGTCAATATAAGCTCTCTTCTGACTGCCTTCTGTGTTTCTTCTGTGCAGTTTGGAAGGATCAGTATCCAGATGTTTGCATCCATCATGGCTCACGAGCTGGGCCATAATCTGGGGATGAACCATGATGATGAACGAGTCTGTCACTGTGGGGCAAGCAGCTGCATTATGAGCTCTGGAGCATCGTAAGTAGCTGACTAAGGGAATGAAAAGAAGGCTCAAAATGCCCCATCCACATGCTGTTTTCAGGGATTACTTTCACCTTCAAATTTCCCTTGCAAAGAGTGCTGTTGTGCTTGTAATGGGGAAAGCAAACGTTCCCCTTGTTCTGCAAACACAGGGAATGCTGGTAGGTTGGCTTAGCGTGAAGTTCAGCCCATTTTCTCCACTGCAGGGGATCGAGGAACTTCAGCAGTTGCAGTGCAGAAGACTTTGAGAAGCTGACACTCAACAAAGGTGGGAGCTGCCTGCTCAACGTTCCAAAGCCTGATGAGACCTACAGTGTCCCGTACTGTGGGAACAAGCTGGTGGATGCTGGGGAGGAGTGTGACTGTGGTTCACCAAAGGTTTGTAGCTGTGTGTTTTCCCAGTGGTGCCAGGGCAGCCTTGTGCCCCTCACTCAGAGGGGACTGTATGTGACAGAGGGGAAGATTTTGTGACATTCACAGCACTTCTGTCCTCAGGAATGTGAAAGCGATCCATGCTGCGAGGCAGGGACTTGCCGGCTCCGATCAGGTGCTGAATGTGCTTATGGTGACTGCTGCAGAAACTGCCAGGTAGGAGACTCTGGTGCTGTTTGGAAGTTGAGGAAAGGAGAGTATTGACTTAGTCAGTGCATCTGGGAGAGTTAGTTGTCCTGCATGTCCATGGCCCCACAAGGGCTTCAGATCAGTCCCTTGTTTGGGGCATAACATGGGTCAGGTGCAGTGTCTGTCTCTGCTGGGAGGTTCCTGTTTTCTGATGTAGTTTTCCCTCCCCTCTCTCTTCAGCTCCTTCCTGGAGGCACCGAGTGTCGGGCAAGTACCAACGAGTGTGACCTCCCGGAGTACTGCAATGGCACATCACAGTTCTGCCAGCCAGACTTCACCGTACAGAACGGGCACCCCTGCCACAACCAGGAGGCCTATTGCTACAACGGCGTGTGCCAGTACTACGACGCACAGTGCCAGGATATCTTTGGCTCCAGTAAGGAAGAGGACAGTGTTACACTCTTTCTAAGAGATGTAACTAAAGAATACACTAAGTTCATTTAATGTATTTACTTGCTTTTCTGTAACAAAGACCAGCTGGCTTTGGCCGAGGACTTGAAGCAGTGCTGGTAATGGCTTAGCATAAGGGTCATGCATTCTACCTGTGTTACACTTTGTGCTGTGCTGGGGATTTAAGTAATAATTTTTGGTGCAATGGGGTTTTTGCTCTATAGGGCTGTAAAGAAATATCAAATGCTAGAACTGACTCAGGTTAAGTAACTGTTTTTCTCCATTTTTAAACGTGGAACCTTATAATTCTGATGTTGTAACCTCTTTAGTGTTTTGATCAAGTTCCTAAGCTCGCTGCTGCGTGGCAAATACTTGGTGTAGTAGGGTAGTTGTTCTGGGTTCAGGAGATGCTGTGTGAGATATTTCTGTGCCTGGGTAATGTGGCTCCTCTCTCTGGGGATGGGCTGTTGTTTGCAGAAGCCAAAGCAGCCCCCAACATTTGCTTTGCTGAAGTGAATTCCAAGGGAGACAGATTTGGCAACTGTGGTTTCCATGGCCATGACTACAAGAAATGTTCCAGTTGGTGAGTTGAGCACAGTGCATTGGGAAGTTATGAAATATGTAATTGGGAATCTGTACTTGGGTTGCTGTAGTGTCAGTTTGGGATGTTGTAGCAGGAGCACGGGGGAGGGATGCAGGGCTGTGGTGAGGAGAGCATGTTCCCCATCTCACATCAAGAATTGTGCTTTTCCTAAGTGTTAACACATGGGAAGATGACAAGCAAATCATCATGTTTTCCTTAATGTAGATATTCCAACAGCTTACAGAAAGAAGGGATAAACTACTCTTGCAGCACTGGAATGAAGCCCAGTTCAGTTTTATTTGTCAAGTTGCCTCAATTTTGTTTTCAAGTAGTATCTTCCAGTAGAAAATAAAGATCGTATCAAACACATGGTAGTCTCCTCCTCAGAATAAATTCAAGTGTCACTACAGTGTTCCTGTGTTGCTGTTGTAGGAATGCCATGTGTGGGAAGCTGCAGTGTGAAAATGTGAAAGCCATGCCTGTGTTTGGAATCAAGCCTGCTATTATCCAAACTCCCATCAGAGGCACCACATGCTGGGGGGTGGATTTCCAGCTGGGCTCTGATGTCCCAGACCCAGGGATGGTGAATGAAGGCACGAAGTGTGGTAATGGAAAGGTAATTAAAAATTAAAAAAAATTATACCGTAATGTAATAATTCAGGGTATTCATGGGAATAAAATTTTCAGCTGCACTGTTTCATGAGTAGTTATGACCATTATTTTTTGATGCCTGTAGTTAATGTAAGACTAAATGAGTCCATTGATTCCCCCCATGGCCCAATACTGCACGGTATGTACATCAAACATTTACTGAGCCTTTCATTTGTAGGTGAAGCAAAAGAAATTGAGTTTGTTGAGAGCCAGAATCTTTGCTTTGTGAATGAGCAGGAAGAGCCAGGCCCACACAAATGCCTTGAAGACAACTTTCAATTAAAATCCAACTAAACTAAAGAGTGCAGAAGCTTAGCCCTAGCAGAGGAATGTGCATTCCACATGTCCTTACTGGGCACAATTTAATTGCTGTTCCTTTACATTCAGACTGGAGACAAAAGGCCCCAGTGCCAGCTCAGCCCCATGCTGAGAGGCCTTTTGTGGAACAGAGTTTCTGCAGAGTTTGGAATTATCAGTGAGAGTGTGTGAGGCTTTGTGGCAGCAAGCACAGCATGGCTGTGGAGCCCTGAGCTAGGAGCCAGGATCTGGGGAGGCAAGGGGGCACTGAAATGCCATCATCCCTCATCTGTGTGCATCTCTGTTCCCCAGATCTGCAGGCACTTCCAGTGTGTGAGTGCCTCTGTCCTGAACTACGACTGTGACATAGAGAAGCAGTGCCACGGGCATGGGGTAAGCAGGGAAGAGAGGCAGCAAGTTTTGAAGTGGTGATTAGTAACTTTATTTTTCTGTTTTGTTGAACTGTAAAACACTCTATAAAATGCCTCTAGACAAGAGAACCTGTAGTAGTGTCAAAAAAAAAAATCTTTGACACAACTCTCTGCCAGGAAAGAATTCCCAATTTCAGTATTACTAATGAAATTTGACTCTGCATCTCACAAAGAAAAAAACCAAACAAGTAAAGCCATGGTGTGTAAGGCATTGGGATAGCTAATCCTTGGAAGCTCTTCCTAAACAGTGCTGTGTGCTCAGTCATGTGAAATCTTGGGATGCCTGGCCAAGGACTGTTTGGAATTGATTTGGGAGTTACTGGGTGACGTTCTCCAGGCTGAGTGATACGAGGGACAGAACAGGTCGTGGCTGCTGCACGTAGATTTAAATGCACAGACATGGAACTTACTGAGTATTTGTGTTTTGGAATACAGGTGTGCAACAACAACAGAAACTGCCACTGTGAAGCAGGCTGGGCCCCCCCTTACTGTGACTCCAAAGGCTACGGGGGCAGCGTGGACAGTGGCCCTCCCTACAACGGCAAGTGGCTGTGAGAGCTGGGGCTGGGGCTGGCTGAGTGCTGGGGGTGGGCGTGCCAGAGCAGCTGATTTGTTGGTAAACTTTGGGGGATGGCTCTGCACAAGGTTTCACTACAAAGAATTCTTGCGGAGGTTTTCTGCTCAAGGTGTTGCCCTTCTCTCTCAGGATGCTGGGGTAGGGATCTGTAAGGATCTGGACTGGTTTACTTCAGGTGCTTTCTGCCACCTTGGACTTCTCTATATCCCAACTGGGAGGGGGAGCCCCAGTGAAGGGAAGCATGATTCCTGCATGAGAGAAAGCCAACTGGCAGAGCTGGGATGCTTGCCTTGCTTGCTGAGAGTTTGAAGGTGAAACAGGAAGCCAGAGCCAAGCTCTAATTTGGAGAAAAGTTAATGCTGTGTCCGTGTGGAGTATATAAAGATGGGATTGGTGTAACTGCTATGGGCTGCAAGAATGATCTTGAAGACTGCTTTTCATAAGCTGGTGTGAGTTTGGGAAAGCTAGGCACTGTGATGCAATGAGAGGCTGGAGGAACACATTGGAGCTTGGGCAGATCCCCCAAATCATCAGACAAAAAATGGAAAGCCTGTTTTAATACAGCCTGTAGGGGAGAAGCTGCTCCATATAAAAATGTCAAGGTTAAGAACCCAAGTTCTTTGTCTACAGCAAACAGTGGTTGGAGAAGAGGTAGATTTAATATCCAACCAAAAGGCAGAAGCTCTGTTTTCCTCTCTTGTAAGAGCTTTAGTAATGAAGCATTACCGTAATGAAAAATGAGGATTGATCTCCTAGTTTAATGTGCTGTCCCAGCCCAGGGTATCATGATAGGTAACGGCTCTAAAAGATAAAACAGAAGGGATCTGTTTGGGCATCTACCTTGCAGTTTTATTGGATTCTTTTGGGGTTTTTTCTATGAAAAATGGAAAACAGTTATAGAACCATTCCTACCAAATATTCACTGCTATTACAAGTCAGATGGTGGTAACACCATGTAAGACTTGTGTCTCCTCCGTGGTTTTGTCCCCTCAGACAAAGACACCTCTCTGCGCAATGGGCTGCTGGTGTTCTTTTTCCTGGTCCTCCCACTCCTCGTAGCTGCTGCTCTGGCCTTTGCAAAGAGAGACAGGCTGAAGCGATGGTTCAGGAGGTTGATGTCCCGCTGCCATTCGTGAGTGCCTTCTCCTTTCTGCCTTTTCCTCTGTGTTTGAATAGTCCATGGATGTTTGTTTACACGAGCCAATGCCAAGGTGTGGAGGTATATCCCAGTTCCAGGATGTCAGGTAAAGGCTCCTGCATCCAGTGGCACATGCAGCTTGCCTCTGGCAATGACAGAAAAGATAAACTCATCCCTAATCAAGAGAGCAGAGAATTTTCTCTTTACTGTTATGTTTGTTCTTGTGCATTGGTGATAGGGGTTTATATTTTTGGGTCTCATCTACTTATAAAGGGGCAAAGGGAAGCTGCCAGAGTCCTGAACAGAAAAGGGTTGCTGTTTATTAGATTTGTGGTAAATATTATCTTTCTCATACTTGATATGTGCTAAGATAATATAAATCCAGCTGTCAAGTTCGCAGTGCCTGGGTTCATGCACTGCACAGTCTGGGTTGCATGCTCACACAGTCCATATCCATTGGATTTCAGGTCACTTCAGTCACCTCCTTCCCGGCCAGACACTGAACCCAGGGACTGCCAGCAGAGAGGCTTCTCCCGTGGCATGCCTTATGCTCCAAGAGCTGTACCCATGGTAGGAATCAAGTACTTTCCTTTACTCTATTTGTTACTCTCAAGTAAAGAGATGAAGGCAGTTTATATAATTCTGACCTAATAAAAGCTTCAAAGTTACATTTTTGAAAATTGTGTTTCCACTTGATAAAAAGCAGGGAGAATATTTGTTTCCTGAGGGTTGTGTGGGGGACTCCTCAGTTTCCCGGTTTAAGCTTTATCCCAGGCTGTGCTTGCCTTGACAAACAGTTTGCCTGCTTTTTCCTCATGACAGAACACCCACCCCACATGAGAAGGGGGGTGTCTGCCAGCTCCTCAGCCCCTCTCCTTGTCAGAGCAGTTGTCCTCTGAAAGCCACAGCCAGCCAGAGCACATTCCCAGAGCAAACCAAGTGCTCTTGCAATCAGCCTTTCTGTATTTTTCAAAATCCAGCACTTCCCAGACTGCTGTTGCTTCTTCCTACCGAGTTTCTCAGAGGAAAGAAAACTCTGACCTTGCCAGGCTAGTTTTCAAGTGGTCTTGAATGTCACTTGTTTAGTGACACAATTATTTTGATTCCTTCTGTGCAATTTGTGAACATTCTTTTTATTTTCTTTCAAGGATATGCATCCAAGTACCTTTCCTGTCCCAGCTTACCCAGTTAACCAGCACCCTCAGCAGGCTTTCCACCAGCCCTACTACTCCCCGCCACAGTACCCGGTGCAGCAGCCACAGAAGGTGCCCAGCAGGTCAGTGGAGTTACTACAAATGCCTATTGGCAGTGGCACTGATGGGATTTCTTGTCCTGTGCTTCCACTCCCAGGAGCCCTGGGGTGTTCCATCACATGTTGTGTGCAAGCAGGGCTGACTTTTCACTGGCAGAAGTTTCTCCTTCACTTTGCCCTGAAAGGCAGTGCGTTCATTCTGTGCTGTCTCAGCTGTGTGGTGATGAACGAGGCTCACAGCACTGCTGTGGGGGAAGATTAGCCCAGCAGGTGGATGAAAGGCCTGTTAAAATAGTCAGTTTAAAAGCAAATTACTCAAAAATCTGTCATTCTGCTGATTTGTGAATGTTATGGCCAAGTGCAAAACCATTTCTCTTAACTTGGAACAGAAAGTTTTTCTTTATTTTTCATCTTACTTTTTAATTGTGCTTGTAAGATGCAATGCCATAGCACACACACACAGACCCAGGAAGTGCCAGGTACTGAGTGGGGGCACCCTAATGTAGCTCATGTTGGTGGGGCACTTGGGCGGGGGAGGTCCTTAAAGAATTTTGGGAGAAAAGGTGAGTTTTAACAAATGGCTGTTCCCTGAGAATTTCAGGCAATTTAAGGCACAGTGTGCCTGTGGCATGTTGGAAATGAGTCCTGGTGTGGAGGCCAAGGGTGGGAGCAGTGGTGTGGTGGCTGGGGATGCTGGCAGGGGGTGTGTGAGGGCAGTGGGTGGTGGGTGCTGCAGGACTGACTGCACCTCCTCTGTCCCCTTGCAGGCCCCCGCCCCCCCAGCAGAAGGTTGTACCTCAGGGACCGCCGCCCCCACAGCAGAAGTGTTTACCTCAGGGACAGTACTTCCCTTCCCGACCGGCACCTTTGCCTCCCAAATAGCTTTTGGTTTCCTCGGGGCCTTCACGTGAGCCGACCTGTTCGCTGCGACGGCTGAAATTGCAGTTCCCCTTCTGGCATCCCGTGGCAGTGCCAGCAGCCTCTCTGCTGCAGCCTGGGACAGGGCAAACGAGAGATCCAAACCAGGAATGTAGAACTTTACACTGAATAAATACCTCGACCAAAGCTCCAGGGACTGAAACACCCAGCCCGTTCCTTGCTCTGTCCAAGCTTTGCTGCTGCGGCCAGACTGGCAGCAGGAGTGCAGCAGCCTGCAGGGAAATAGTCCTGAAATACAGCACGTGGATTTGGGGTTTCCCCATTTCTGCCATGAGCCCTGGTAAGGAATTTGTCCCATTTGTTGTTGTCTCTCTGACTGTGCAGTGAGGAATTAGAGTAACCTGTTTGCAAATCAAAAAGGAGACCTGGTCAGTTAATTTACAGTTACTCTGCATGGACTAGAAAGGGTTTGCTGTGTACACCTCGATGGCATAAATGGAATGAGGTCTCAGAGGACATTTTCAGAGGAAGAGCGAGCTATTTTAAACATGTTTATGCATGTATATTATGTTTATAGATGCATAATAATGCACTTAAATTCTTAACTTCATGCTGACTGACACTAAGCTGTGCTATAGGAGCACTGAGTTTAATGCTTTTTAATTAGAGTGGCTAAATGAGACTCCTGTACTAATTCCCACTAATACATGGATGGGCAGTGATGATAAAGGTACGAGAAGACATGGCCATATTCTTGTTTTAAAAAATGGGGTGCTGTTAGCTTTTGATTCAAGTCTAAAGACGGAGCAGCAGTCCCTGCAGAACATTGGGAAGCGGGAAGTGTCTCTGCCTGGACCACCAGAGCTTCTCTGAGCACTTTAAATGGGAACCTGGTGACTGATAGACCCCCTGTTTTAATGCCCAAACCTTTGTAGTGTCAGTCAGGATGCCTCTGGGCTACTGTGTGTCAGACTAGACTGCCCTCTGCTCCCACACCATGGGCTAGACTGGATTTTGGAACTCCTGAGCGGAGGTGCTCAGCATCCACTGTGCTAGGAGAGGGAGCTGTGGAGCTTGATCCCGTGGTGCCGTGGGTAGAAGCTGGATGTCATGGTCACAAATAGGAATCTATTGCACAACTTGCTAAACGTGAGGTTCTATTGCACAAACTTGCTAAAAGCGAGGGAAGTTCTGAAGAGAGTGCTGGGTTGTTTCACTCTGTGCTTGCCACAAGCACAGCTCAATCTGTAAAATCCTCCTAATATTGCCAAAAAATAATCTTTTCCTCTGTATATACATGCATAAATATATATAAGGTGTGTGCAGTAATAAAATACTTGAACTCCTGTGGTTTCCCTTAGACTAAGATTTATAACACAATTAAAATCTGTAAAATGTCAGCTAGAATTTTACCCACTGTACTGGTGTGGGGCCTCCTTTTTGTTCCAAGATAATCAATTGCTTCCTAATGTTGCTGTGTCTGCTCCGCCTAGGCGGGCTGTCTGTCTGTCACAACGAGCTCTGGAGCTGGATGCAGCCCATCTCCAGCCCTGGTCAGAGGGTGGGGAAAGAGGAGGGGATCCAGGGAATGAAGTAATCCAGAGAGATGTACTTAACTGTGTGTGACACGCTGTGTGTGTGAACTAAACTATGCTGAAAATGGTGCCTTTATGAGACAAAGAGTTTTTGTACTCCCAGCGTGCACGTTGGAATAGCCACAGTTGCAGAGGGCAGGGATGTGTGGTTTTAGAAGCAATCCCATGGACAGGAAATAGCTCCAGTTTTTGGTGTCAAATACTGAAGATGACTACTGACTTTCTTTTGTAAAGTGTATGGGTACCTGTCCCCGGGTGGCTCTGGAGCTGGTGTCAACACCCACGTTCACCTCCGCAGCCGGCCCCACGCTGGTCTCTGGCCATAGGGCTGTTCCCGACCCCTTTGTACAGACCCAACAAGCAATAAAGATGCCAGTTTTGTACAAGTCTCTGCCTCGGCCTCTGCTTTAGGGGAGGAAAGGGCTGGTGCCAGTGGGGCGGTTATCTGTGGGGCAGTTACTGGTGGGCTGGGGGGCAGTTACTGGTGGGGCCGTTACTGGCCGGCCATGGAACCACTTTGTGCAATGCCACTGCTGCTGCTCCTGCTGCTCCTGGAGCTGCTGCAAGAGGCTGGACAGGGCCCCCCCGAGCCCCCCACCCACCAGGACTGGGCTCAGCCATGGGGCTCTCTGTCCCCTGTGGGTGGGCAGGTTTGGTCCCAGATCACAATCCCGCAGCAGCTGGGGACGAACACAACAGGAGCGGTGGGGCTGAAGCAGGCACGGTGCTGGGGGGCTCTGGGGAGCTTGGGGGAAGGGAGGCCTTCAGTTGCAGAGGAGGGCTGGGGGAGTGCAGAGATGGTGGCAGGTGTAACAGTGTCACCACAGCACCCACTCTGTGCTCCCTCTTGGTGTTTGCAGCAGGCCTTGGATCATGCCATTTCCAACCCCCTGTTCCTAATTCTCCCATTCTCTGCTTTTCTGTATGCACAAGGATGCAGTGTCCTACATCCTGAGGATTGAGGGGAGACCGTACACCATCCACCTGCAGCAGCAGTGAGTTGGCCCTGACATTGCCCTCACTGACAGTAGCTGCCTTGTTCCCTCGTGGCTGCAGGACCTGCAAGAAGCTTGAGAAGTTCTGGGTAATAGATGCTGTTGTAACTTTGCACCTTTCTCTTGTAGTGCCTTTTTATCTGATGACTTCCAGACTTACATGTCCAGTGAGCAGGGATCTTTGCACTCTGATTCTGCCCACGCTGAGGTAACCTGGCCTTGCTTTGGGCTGTTTGTGCTCCAAGTGTCTCTGCCCAAGGCAGTCAATCCAGCTGTCTGCGTGGTGGGTAAAAGGATCACCTTCCCAGCCCACAGAAGCTCTCTGTCTTCTCTTGTGTCATAGGGAGGCTGCCACTACTGGGGGTACATTGATGGCTTCCCCAGCTCAGCAGTGACCCTCAACACCTGCTCAGGGCTCAGGTACTGTACCAGCACTGTCCCTGTACTGCCCTCCCCGTGGGCACGTACCAGGACTTTGCCATGGGAAGCCAGGCATACCCTGGCAACCTGGCCTGGAGGCAGCTGCTGCTGGGGCAGCTGTCCCAGTGCCCAGGGGCAAAGGGCTGGTGCTGGTGCCTTGGCAGGGGTTTGCTGCAGTTTGAGAACGTGAGCTACGGGATTGAGCCCCTGGGCTACTCCCCTGCATCCCAGCACATGTTGTACCGAGTGAGTGAGGAGCACATGGCAGAGGCCCTCCCAACCCACAGCCCCCCTGAGGCAGGGCTGGGCAGGCTGGCAGCCTGGGAGATGTTGGACAAGGCCCATGGGGATGATGAGGTGAGCAGTGCCTGTTCTCACAGTGCTGCCGCTGTCCCTGTCCTGTGAGGAGGGGTCTGACCCTGCTGGAAGCTTTGGCCAGACACTTGGACACAAGCTTGGAAGGGACACTTCAAAGAGAAGCACAGCCAACAGCAGCAGTGACCAGAGAATGCAGAATCCGTACTTTGAACCCATTTTCTCTTTCAGCCTCTCTCTGCTGCTGCACAATCTCCCAAATATCTCACAGTGTACGTGGTTTTGGAAAAGGCTTTGGTAAGTCCATGCCAGCCGCTTTTTCCTTGTCTTTGCTTGACTTCTGTGAGCATGGAAATGGTAACATTTCCCAGCTTTTACACAGATTTGTTTTCCCTGTCGAAAAGTTACATGTACTGTGGATTTTGTAGGAAAGAAGGGACATGAATTTGTAGCTCATGTCTCCAAGGCTCGGTGTTGGGAATCATTTCAGTGTTCCATCATTGTCATACTTCACCCTGGTAAGCGCCTTGTGTGCCCTTGTGTCCTCTTGGGTTGTTTTTCAGTACAACTACATGGGATCAGACCCGAACGCTGCGACGCAGAAGATAATCCAGGCCTTCAATTTAATCAACAATGTGAGTTCTTAAGTCTGGGTTATACTGCAGTGAGATGGGGGATGAGGAGGGTGTTGATGTTAGCAGTGGCCACCTCTTTCTTAGCTGCTTTTAGGTTTAGGAGGATGTTATGCAAAAAATTCCATGTCTCCTGAGAAGGTTTTTCCTCTGGTCATGTCATGCCACAAAAGAACATCTTTCCCTATGTGATGCCCATGTCTTGTGCAGATGGACAGGCAGTTTGCCTTAGGGCAGCCAAACCCCAGCATTTTGAGGACTCCTGGGTTGCTTCCCTCTCTGTGCAGTAGATCCCTGATATCACTGATCCAATTAACCTGCTTACTCTCGGGTGCTTGTAACCACCTTTCAGTCCTGTTCTTTACTCCACTGGTGGTCTTATGGTTCACTTGTGTATGAGAAGTTACGCCCCAAACCCCTAACACTTCTTGTGAAGTTATTGGACTTTGGCTCAGGCCTCTTGCTGTATCTCTTTATTCTTCAGATGTGTTCATGATTTTTGGCTACAGGTGTCATTGAGGCAGTGACAGCAGCAATTTGCTTTTCCCATGTGTTTACTGTGTGCAGAGCAGTGACTCTGCATGAAGGGAAGGTGTGAGATGTTTCCTCTCTTTCAGATGTTTAATCCCCTTAATGTTACCATTGTGCTGTCCTCCCTGGAGCTGTGGGCAGAGGATAATAAAATATCAACAGCAGGGGACACAGATGACCTTCTACAGCGATTTTTACAGTGGAAACAGTTGTCTCTGGAGTCGCAGGTGCACAACATTGCTTCTCTCTTAGGGTAAGATAATGGTTCATTATCTTTTTTTATCTTTAACAAGGTTACATGGTAGCAGCCAGTCAAACCAATGTAAGTTGAAATATAAAGGATTCCTTTGACAAATGCTTTTTAAAAAATCCATATTTCCTAAATCCTTAGTATTTCTTCCAAGACATTCCTCCTAGCAATGAAGCAGCTGCAATGGTGCCACCTGTCTCTTCCCACCCACCCAAGCTGAGGAGATGGGGATGGTGGCAGCCCCCAGTCCCTGCCTAGCACCAGGCACCAGCCTCCCACCACACAGACCCCACCCCAGATCCCCTGGGGACAGTAGAACGGTTGGGGGCACCAAGGGGACTTGGGCTGTACAGACCTGAGATCCCCCACTTACCCCACAGCGAGAGGATGTCTCTGGGACCACCAGTGACCACACCTCTGTTCCAGGTACAGGGACCAAGGAGCATTCATGGGCGCAGCGGCTCCAGGAGCGGCATGTCAGAGAGACAGTGCTGCCACAGTGGCCCTGGTATGGTCCCACCTTTCCTCTGCCTGTCCCTCACCAGCCCACATGGCTGCCAGCTCAGCCATGGGCAGCAGGAACAGGGGTGATGAAGTATGTGGAGTATCTGCGTCTGGAGCAGGGATGTCTGCAAGGAACGCTCCGCTGTGGCAACTCATCTCTCTGCTCCCTCTAGTACCACGGGAACGTGACACTGGAGTCCTTCTCCGTGCTCCTGGCACAGGTGCTGGGCCACAGCCTGGGCATGAGCTCCGACGGCTCCCGAGGCTGCGGCTGCCCCGGGCGCGTCTTCGTCATGAGCCCTGAGGCGCTGTGAGTTTGCTGTTCCTGCCCGTGGGGCTGGGGGGGCTGGGGCACATGAGGTGGGGGACAGGGATGGTTGCATGGTGTCCCTTTGTCAGAGGTGTCTTCTGCAAATGTTATTCTATTGCAAAAAGCACCACAAATTAGAATCACAGACTCGTGGAATCACTTAGGTTGGAAAAGGCCTCCAAGACCATCGAGTCCAACCTTTGACCAATCACCACCTTTTCAACTGGACCAGAGCACCGAGTGCCATGTCAGTCATTTCTTGAACACCTCCAGGGGTGGGGACTCCACCACCTCCCTGGGCAGCAATTCCAATGCCTGACCACTACTTCAGTGAAGAAATACCTGCTTTTATTCCTTTAAGAAGAAAAAAAGGAATTGATTAAATAGCAATTTAGTGCTTAATTTGGCAAATGAGACCTTTTCTCTCTAAAATGAAGGTACTGCAGAATGTTTTTCAATCTCTGTTCACAATGAGCTGTAGATCAGGTGAATTAATGGACCCCTGGGGCCATCATACCCTGTGCCAGTGTCTGGGCGAGCCCTTGACTTGAACAGAGCTTTGGAGAGAGTGAGGGGCCGTGGATGTGTAACCTATGCTCTGCTAATCGCTTTATTTTAGCCATTTCAGTGGAGCAAAAGCCTTTAGTAACTGCAGCATCAGGGACTTTGAGACCTTCCTGAAGCAGGGCAGAGGTGCGTGCCTTTTCCACAGACCCCGCCTGTCCCGCCGGAGCGGGGCCGTCTGCGGCAACGGCGTGGTGGAGCCGGGCGAGCAGTGCGACTGCGGCACAGCCCAGGTGGGGCCGTGGGAGTCACGGCTGAACCCCTGCCCCTGAGCTGTGAGTGCTCCCTCAGACCGGGAGCCCCGCTGCAGCGGGGAGCAGCCCAGGAAGGGTTATGTGGGGTTTGAGATTGTTTCTGTGTGGCACCAGTCTGGTGGCTGCTTTGCCCATTTGTTTTGCTAGATATTGCCCAAGTAATATGGGGAGAAGGAGGAGAACCTCGGGGGTACAAAAAAATAAAATAACGTGTGTTTGCCATGTGTCCCTAGGAATGTCTGAAGGACAAGTGCTGCACTAGAACATGTACATTTAAGCCAAAAGCAAAATGTTCCTCTGGATTATGTTGTAAAAGTTGTCAGGTAAGGCACATTTTTATAATTATCACAAAATCATTCTTTATTTTTGGAGAAATAATATATTCCCATGCTGAGGGGTGGAGTCAGACTTCCTACTGTGCAATGGGAAGGTTCCTGGGGTTGGGCAATCCAGCTCAGCTCTTGGAAACGCCTGTGGGCGAATATTACCGCGAGACTGTCCTGGGCAGTGTCACACAGGTGTGGTCACCTCGAGTGTCTCAAAGCAGACCCTGAGGCCATCATCAGGAGGGGTTGTGTGGACTCAGGCTGGCAGGCATGGGAGGCTGCAGAGTTCTTTCTCCTCTCCAGTTCAAGAGGAGGAACTCGCTGTGCCGCCCGGCCGCAGATTTCCAGTGTGACCTGCCCGAGTTCTGCAGCGGCTCCTCTGCCTCCTGCCCCCCTGACCTGTACGTGCAGGATGGGCACGACTGCTGGCACGGCACTGGCTACTGCTACCAGGGACGCTGCCAGTCCTTAGACCTGCAGTGCAAGCGGCTCTACGGGAGAGGTAACAGGCTGTGCTGGTGGCACTGGCACTGCCCAGGGGCTGGAGTGGCCGCAGCATCACGATGCTCAGTTTGTACCTGTACTCTTTAATGCACCGATCTCGGGTGAGAGTGGGACCCCTGGAGGGAAGGCACAGCTTTAGGAAAGCATTTCAATCTCTTTTGGCTCTGGTTAACAGAGTCCCACAGTGCTTCACAGATAACAATGGAAAGAACAGAAAGCAAATTATTTTCTGTGGGCAAACTCAATCAGAGAACTTTCCCATTTGCTACTCCCCTGCTGATTTCTGACGTTCAGGACTGCTGGGGGTTTAGGCAGGGATAGGTATGCTTTCTCTAATTAAATCACAAAAAATTAAGTTATTAGATACCATAATATGTTCCTTTGTGTTCCTTCTAACTATAACAAATATTATTGTTAAACTTGTAGATTCAAAGAATGCACCTGTGGTCTGTTATGAGGAGATTAACAGCCAGCGAGACAGGTTTGGGCACTGCGGGTTCAAGAAGAGACACGGGTACCGGCCCTGTGCTTGGAGGTAGGCTGGGGAGGGGGCACTGGCTCTGCTAAAATGCATGTTTTATTGGGATTGGACAGTCAAGAGAAGTGTCAGGACTCCAGTTTATGGTGAGATTTGTGAAGCAATAAATAGCTCTGTGTGTGTCCTTGTCGTTATGGTGTCTCTCCTTATGTCACAGATCCTTCCTCAGACTTCCCAGTCCTGTTGATGTTTTTTCACCAGACTGTGCTGTTTAGTGTTCCAGTGTTCATCAGGCAGTATCTATGTGTGTCTGTGTTTGATACACATCCTGTGCAAATTGGCTTTCCAGGGATCTCAGGTGTGGGAAGTTAATCTGCACATACCCATCCCAACAACCTTTCCCATCAGCTGCTGCTGCTGTGATTTATGCCCAAGTGCAGCATCATTTGTGTGTGTCTCTGAACTACCTGAATGTATCGGCATCGCTGGATCCACTTCTGGTTCCCCCAGGGACAAAGTGTGGCTCTGGAAGGGTAAGGAAATATTTTGTAATCATCTGAAATGACAAATATAAACTGTAAATATTAACAAGATTGTAGAAACCCTTGTTCCTTGCAGCACTGTGCTTGATATTTAAAAACAATGTAAAAACTTGCAAAAGTTGCATTAAAGGTTTGGTGGGGTGTGAGCACCAAACATGACCTGGCCCCAGGGCAGAACTGTGGCTTTTGTCTTTTTGGGTTTTTTTCTAAAATCATGTGTTTTCCTTCCCCTTTGGGCCATAGCCTGACGTGCCAAGCACTGTATGGGTGAGGCAGTGCTGGGCTGGAGCTGCCATGGTTTTTCCCAGGTGTGTATAAACAACACGTGTCACCCACACTCGGTGCTGGGGTACAGCTGTGACAGCGAAACAAAGTGCCACGGCCATGGCGTGAGTCCCACGGGGTGCTGGGGCTGGGGGGGCAGATTGTGTGAGTTCACTGCATGCCTGTGCCCCCTCCCCTGGGCCTTCCAGGTGTGCAACAATAAGGGCAATTGCCACTGCCACCCGGGCTGGCGGCCTCCTGACTGCCAGAGGAAGGGGTCCCGCCTGGGGGGCAGCGTGGACAGCGGCCTCCAGCTGACAGAGGGAGGTGAGTGTGGGCCGGGCCAGCTGGGCAGGGCTGGCAGTGCCCTGTGCCCAGCTGCTCTGTCTCCGGCCAGGTCTGTCCCTGCAGCGAGCACTGGAGTATGGGGAGATGGCCTGGCTGCTGCTGGGCTCCAGCCTTGTTCTGCTCGTCCTCACCACGGCCCTTGGTCTCAGCCTGTGGCGGCAGCAGGTGCTGGGCCAGTGCCACGGGCAGCAGCCACCAGACACGGAGGGGTGAGTGGGGCCTTGTGTGTGCTGCAGGATCCTTGGGGGGATGGAGGCTGTGGGAGAGCGCCTCAGTGTTCCCTAAGAGGGCTGAGGGGGTCCCTGGAGAAGGGAGGGAAGGGGATGAGGTGATTCCTTGGGGTGTATAGGGTGATTCCCAGGGGCACATGAGGACATTCCTCAGGGCTGAGGTGATCCTTGGGCTGACGTGGCCTCAGGCTGAGGTGCTCCCTGAGTCAAGTCAGGGCCAAGGCACCATTGTAGGTCCCCCCACAGCACCAGCCAGGATATGGACAGGGAGCTGGAGCTTAATCTGGAGCGAGACCTGGAGCTTAATCTGGAGCCAGACCCAGAGCTGGCCCCAGAGCTGCAGACAGACCTAGAGCTAGAGCCAGACCTGGAGCTGAAGACAAACATAGACCCAACACCAGAGCCAGCGCTGGGCAGCACCATGGGCACTAATTAAAGGTGTTGGGCAAAGCTGGTGTCATGGCCAGTGCCCCGTGGTTTTATGCTCACTTGGTTTGTGGTTTTTGCAGAGTTAACCCTGCTCTCAGGGCTGAGGGGCCACAGCTGCTGACATCATCCCCTTTTCTCTGTGGGCACATGGTGGTGGTTGGGATTTGCCCATCTGCGAGGGCTGTGAATCTGCCTGATGCTGGGGACTGTCCAGCAGGGACAGGTCAGGTGCTGTGGCTGCCTCTGAAATGGACCTCTCCCATGTGACTGTGGATGTGTGGGGTTCATGGCCCCCGTCTTCCGCAGCGCGGGGGACCAGGGAAGGCCACTGCCTCATGTGGTGGCTGCGGTGCTGACTGTGAGGGTGTCACCTCTGTTTTGTCTGTGAACAGTCTGTTTCCTGCAGTGCCCTTGGACCTGCACTCCACAGACATGTCAATCCTGCTGTTGTACCCCTGGCCCTTCCCTTCCCTTGCACTCACAAGTACCTCCAGCCCTGGCCCCTGTCTGCACAGGCAGCTCTCACAGGGCAGATTTCCCCCCAGAAAGCTGCTGTTTGGGAAGGCCTTGCTCAGAGCATCCTGCTGATGAACTCCCCTCAGGTGGTGGGACCCCACCGGGAGCCCCAGTGACCCCCAGCACCACGGGGAAAGCAGCAGCATCCGCTGTGTTTCATGCATCTCTGGCCAGGTGGCAGCATGAGCTTCCCAGCATCGACCAGCCCAGGCTGGGAGGTGGCTCCTTCCTGTCACCATTAGGTCAGCAGCCCACTGCGCACAGGTTTGACATTGGGGATCATGGGGATCCCCAGCTGCAGGAGCAGCATCCCCGAGCTGCTGCCCCAGGCCACCTCCCATCCCATGGGAGCCTCAGGGCGGTCCTGGTGGCAGCCAGCTCACAACCCCTGCTTCCCCTGAGACAGGTCCCCCAAGGCTTTCCCATGGGCAGATGCCCACAGGGACAGAGTTTAATGTTTGCTCCACGACAAAGCCTTATCAGCAACCTTTACCCGTGTTTGCTCAGGCCCTCTGACCATTGGGCAGCCAGGCCCCACTCCCCCCAGGACAAGGTACGCTCCTGCACCAGTGCTCCCAGTGCTGGCTCAGCGCATACTGGCAGCAGGTGGCCAGGCCAGAGCACATCCTGACACCACGGCCGGTGTCCAGCAATGGAGGCCAGCGACGACACGGAGGAGCCCCCACTGCCTCTGGCACTGACCAGGTTTCAGATCTCTGAGGAGTTTGGTTTCCTGCTTCCTGATCCTCTGGTAGGAGCTGACTGGGCCTCCCCATCTGCATGCCACAGGAGGCAGACAGGAAAATAGAGGGGTTGGTGAGCAGTTTTCTGGGGGAGCTTTGATGTAGCATTTTGTTATAACACTTTACAGTGAGCAGTGAGGAAGGCAGGTGCTATTTTGGCACAGGCAGTTTCACAGGATGAACTCCTGCTCTTTAAAAGGATGAAAGCAGCTGCAGCAAGCAGCACAGAGGAGAGGTGAGGGAGCTCTGCCATTTACACACTGGCCTTGGCTCTACAGGCTTTTGGGGAGAACCAGAAGAGCAGGTCTGGGCTATTTAGTACTGGCCTGGCTCCGCAGTGGGAGTGCATGGGGACAGACAGATCGTCTTCACCATCCATTAATTTGTGACCACCCAGGCTCATCTTACAGAAGAGGAAACCAGACATGAGCCATCAGCAGTGGTGTGTGAGGCTGGGTCGGTGCTGGGAGCCCAGGCACATTCACAGCCCTCCCTCTGCTTCTCTCCACCAAGACAGAGCTGCCTGCACCCTACGGCCCCTGGATGGACATTGCCCATGAACTGCCCCAGCTGATCATGAGCCATCAGCTCCGCTCACACGTTCACCAGGTATGATGTTCTCATTCCTGCCTTTGGAGCTCTCTCAACCCTTGGTCTGACACTACAGTGTCTGTAAAACATGTGGAAAAGCAACCCGGCAGCACAGATGTGTGCTGAACTGGGGCTGACACCAGGCGACAGCAAAGTCATAACATTGGCACAGAAATAACTCTCACATCAGATCCAAGTGCTCAGCAGCCAGCAAGGGCTGGAGCAGGGTCCCTCTAGGTGTCACAAGAACCACGTCTCATCTCAGCCATGCTCCCTGCCAAAGGAGCACAGGTGCTGCATCAGCTTATGGCCAGGCTCAACCCTTCCTGCACATAGGGATCAGCTGCTCCCATGGGCATCCCAGCACCAGGGGGAGGGACTCCTTTTTGAGGAAAATCCCACAGATTACTGCCCCTGCTCACACACCAGTAACAGTGCAGCAAGAGCAAATCCTGCAGAGCGGGTGGGAAGGGAGGCTTAAAGGCAGGGGAGAAGCACTAGGAGGGTTCTCCCTGGCTGGCAGGGCAGCCCCTCCACCACAGGGGCCTTGGCATTGCTGGCTCTGCTCCTTGCTCCCAAGGGTTTCCCTGGCAGATGCCACAGCTGAGCACCCAGCACCTCCGAGGACGTGAGGAGCTGCACTTGGCACACCTGGTGCTCAGCTGCATCACCATGGGCTACGTCTGGCAGGAGGGCGAGGAGGGCACCGTGCAGGTAAAGGCAAGGTAGAGCAGGTTCACCTGCTCCTTGGGGTCTGGGAGCTGATGCTGCTCCCTTAGAACTTATCCCATGAGAGCAAAGCCCCTTCCCTGTGGCCGCAGCAGGAGCGTGTCCCCTCCTGCCTGGCTGCTGCCTGCAGACAGACACCTTTCAGCAGCCTGACAACATCCCCATCTTCCCCTGTGCTTTGTGCCACTCAGGTCCTGCCCCGAAATCTCGCCGTCCCCTACTGGGAGGTCTCACAGGCCCTGGGCCTCCCGCCCATCCTCAGCCACGCAGACTTGGTGTTGGCCAACTGGAGGAGGAAGGACCCCAACGGGTAAACAGGCAAATGGCAGTGGATGAAGCACGGTTCTTCCTGCGGTTGGACAGCAGTGATGAGCAGGTTTTGGGGACAGGCTGTTCCCAAACTGTTCCTGATCTGCCAAAACCCTTTGAATCCCACCTTTGCTGGGGTTGGCCTCATGGGTGTGGACACACGAACTCTGTGGGGATATGGGTATCTCTGGGAGCAGGTGCTGGGGACAGCTCCTCTATTCCCTGCAGAGCACAGCCTGTCGCTAGAACAATTTATAATCCCTCTCTCTTTCTCTCTCCCCCCTTTTCTTGTGCATTTGTTGGCCATAACTGAAATGCCTTCAGGCCTCTGGAAATCGAGTAAGTAGTTAATGTGCATTTATTTTCTAATGGTGTTGGTTTTGTTTGGATTGGCTCAGCTCTCCAGCACCACTTGGGCTTAACCTCTCTTGATGTGTGCACACAAGAACAATGTTTGTCACACAAGTGCCACTGCGAAGACAGCAAAGGGACTGTGGCAGAGCCACTAGCTGCTCTGGCTGCACAGATCCAGTGGCCATGGGCCATGGGGAGGGCACAGGGAGGATGGCAGGTCCCCTCAAACCAGAGCAGTCCTGCTCCCCTTTCACTGTCTGTCAGTCCTCTCTACACAGGGTGCAGATAGGAGGCTCTGGAGTCTGGGACAGTTTTGTTCCAAGGGCTCAGTGGGTCCCACAATGTGTAGGGAAATCCTGAGCCACCACCCGGGCTAATCCCTCTCCTTGGCCCCTTTGTGCAGGAACCTGGACACCATTATCACACTGCCTGGGGGAGAGAGCCTGCGGGGCTTTGTTCTTGTCACCCTGCTTGTTGAGAAGGCAGCTGTGCCTGGCATTAAGGTGGGTACTGCTGAGTCCCAGGCTCTTTGTTTACCTGTGAAGTGCCTGAGGTGCACCCACAAGGTGTTCCTGTCCCCAAACCTGGGCTGGGGAAGGGGCAGAGCTGGCATGGGTGGCAGAAAACGTCCAGGAGCCACTGGACATCCTATGCCTTTGTCACTTGGTGCTCTCCCTCCTCTTGCAGGCAATCATCAGGGCCCTTCGTGCCACCCTGCAGTGTGATGAGGAGACCCTGCACAGAGCCCTGCAGGAGCTGGCAGGGGCCATTGAGGCCATGAGTGAGGCGCTGAGGCGGATGCACGGTGAGAGCAGGCGGTGCCTGCAGCTCATCACACCCACTGGTGTAACTGCACCCCACCTCTGACCTGACTGACTTCCTCCTAGACTATGTGGATCCAGAAGTATTCTACACTGTGATCCGGATCTTCCTCTCCGGGTAAGTGCAGCCTGTTTCTCTCCAGAGCCACTGTGCTGGCAGCTCCCAAGGCTGGGGGAAGCTGAGAATGTGCAGGGAGGGGCAGCCCAGATGGGATACGGGGTCCCCTAGGGCAGGGTAGGGACCAGCATTGTATCTGGCAGTGATGCTCCCAAGAGCATCATGATCCTGTCCCTCAGGAATTCCTAGGCACTGGATCAGTTGGGCATGGACTGTGGCCAAGGGCTGGGGTCTGCCTCCCTCCAGCTGCTCTCCATCCCACGCTTCAGCTCAGCCCTGAAGGCCCCAACAGCCAGAATTGTGCACAAATGAATCATTCCTGCTCTTGGCCAAACAGTTTTGACAGGAGAAGAGGAATTTCTCTTTACTGCCACACTGTGTACACAAAACTGCAGAGCTGAGCAGGAGCTCTTCCCACTGTGTGTTATGGAAACATCCATAATAAGTCTCTTGCTGCTGCTTTGTTACAATTTTATCAGTTGAAAAAAGTAAAACCCCCCCCCTCCCCGAAACACTGAAAATGCTGTTTGGGCAAGGAAGAACCATGGCCCCAAGAGCCCAGCATGGAGTCTTCACCATCCCTCAGCATCCCTGTGGGGCTGCAGTGTCTGCAGACGCTCAGTCCCAGGCCTCTCAGGGGGATTCTATTTTTATTTCTCTTCATCATATCTCAGCATTCCCAAGTAAAAGGCTCCTCGCATCGTGATTATGTTTCTCTCATTTTTTATCCAAGATGACCTTGTCTGGATGGTCATCAGCCTGGGAAAACATGCCTTTTAAATTCCCTTCTGCTTGTAAGAACTTCCCACTAGTAGAGGTTACTATAAATACAATCCTGGGAGAACTAAAAATATTCTGGTATTTGATAATGAATCTATTTTCTCTGCAGTTTGTGTAAAATCTGTTCCTCTAGCCCAACAGACACTGCAGCCAGCACCAAAACCCTCATGGAATGGTGCATTCTGTTAAAGGTCAACAGATATTTTTGTGCCAGGCACTTTATCTCCCCGAAATCTTAACTTCTGTCTCCATTTGGGTGCGAGCACTTCTCCGTTTCGACACAAGGGGGGCTGCCAGGGTCTGAGTTCAGGATGTAGGTGGGAGGCACCAGCAGTGCTGACTCCTGACCTGCCCAAGACCAGTGGCTTCAGAGGGAGGAAACCCCATCCCTGCCTTGTTACCTGCCGAGATAGGTAAAGGCAGGCTGGTCTGGCCTCTATTTATCTTTTAAATGCCTTCAAAGACATCACCTTGAGTGACAAGAAAAAAGGAAAATCCAAACCTCAGGGGCTCAGGGAGTGTTTGCTTCTCCAAATGGTCGCTGGTGTTCAAGGAATTGATGTAAAGTGCCACTATTGCCCAGACAAGTGCCCCTTCCCCTCTCACATACCTAAGGCAACCCTACTTGCAGAAGTCTTCCTGAACTGGAGCAGGAGGTGCAGCCAGGCAGGGCAACGTATCCCAGCACCATGCCACGGGGTGCTCACCAAGGCATGGAGATCCCAGAGAACACTCTTCTGGCAAAGGAAAATTAAGGATTTCTCCACCCACGGCCTCATCATGTGCCTTGGCACAGTATTTGATTTCCAAGTCTATCTCCTGTTTGAGGAGGGCTGACATGGCTGAGTTGGAGGAGGAGATCCATGGGCTGGACCAGGGAAGTTTTGCTCGGTCTTGCCAGCCCAGGGTCCCTTCTGACAGGCCCTTGTCCCCAGCCCCATGGCCGCTGCCTGACTGCCGTGTCTCCCGCTCAGCTGGAAGGACAACCCTGCCATGCCGCACGGGCTCATCTATGAGGGGGTGTCCCAGGAGCCCATGGCATACTCGGGAGGCAGCGCAGCGCAGAGCACGGTCCTGCACGCCTTTGATGAGCTCCTGGGCATCTGCCACCGTGAGGACAGTGGTGAGCCACGAGCTTTTCCTTTTCCAAAGCAAATAAGGGGCAGGAGAAGAGATGAGCCAGAGCGATTCCCACAGCTGTGCCAGCTCTGTTGGGCAGGAGTACATGAGCCCATCTCATCCTTGCAGAGTCTGGCTGGGACCAGGCTTTGCCCAGTTCCAGGGAGAAAGGTTATAAATGTGGCTCTGGCAGGTGCTTCCTCACCATGATAAATTCACAAAAGAACCCATTTGGCTTCTTGCATGGAAGTTTTTTGCTGAGGTCCTCTATGGGCCTAGAGATGAGGGAGCAGAGCATGCAGGCATCCTGCCAGTGATTTACCTCATCCATTCATAGAGCTCCACATTAGCCCAGCCTACAACAGAAATACTTACCAGAAATTAGCAAAACCACTTTAACAGCAAAAAAAACCCATCCAAAAGGCTAGGAGCAGGGCTAAACCCTGCCTTTTAGGGTTAGCACCAGCCCTAATGGAGCACTGACCTAATATGGGTTTTCTTTCTTACTCAGTTGGAGGCAGAGCAGGCTGTCAGTGGTCCCTGCAAACTGTGCCAGCTCCAGGCCAGCTTCTCTCTTAGAGGGTCAGGGCCTTTAATCCATTTACCCACGACTTATTCCTTCCTTTGCTGGTGTCTTGCAGCGGCCTTCCTGCACAGGATGAGGGACTACATGCCCCCACCCCACAGAGCCTTTGTGGAGGAGATCCAGCAGGCCGTGTCCCTGAAGCAGCACCTGCTCTCCTCAGGGGACGCGCGGCTCCGCGCCGCCTTCAATCGCTGCGTGTCCGCACTGACAGACTTCAGGTCCTACCACATCACCATCGTCACCAAGTACATCTCCATTGCGGCAGCCAAAGCCAAGGCCGGCTGGGCAGAGCCGAATTCCAGGGCTGGCCCCTCTGGGGGAAAGCCCCCGTCTGCCCTGGAGGCCAAAGGAACGGGCGGGTCCCACATCTTCAGCTTCCTCAAGAGCATCAGGGACACCACCAGGGAGGGGATGATAAATGCCTGACCTACCCTGAGGGTTGCCCAAAGTGGGTGCAGGAGGTCAAGGGGCTTCGGTGTCTGTCTGCAATGCACAAGTCAAGATCCAAACCCTCCCCTCAGCACCAGCCTTCCCACCTGTGCACATCTGGGACAGGTGGAGCTGTTGTTCAGGGCTGTTGAGAAAGAACAGTGCTGCTGCCTCCCCCCAGAAGGCGCACAGCGAGCTCAGCGTCCTCCCGGGGCACCGGGACGGGCACACGGTCCCCCTGTGGCACCGATGTCAGCACCTTCCCCCCGGGCCCGAGGGACGAGCCGTGTCCCTCCAAGTCCCACTTGTTCCCCGCTCCGCCCTGGGCGTGGGGGCGCAGCTCGGACAGACACGGGTGGGTTACAAGGACGAATAAAGCAGCGATTCCGGATGCAGCCGCCAGCCCGGGCCCCGTGTCCATCCCGACCTCGCAGCGCTCCTCCAGCACCAGGTGGCGGCAGAAAGCCGCGCTGGGCTGCGGCCGAGCCGCTCCCGGAGCGAAGGAGCGGGGGGCAGCAGGGATGGGGAGGGGGAGCAGCAGCGGGGATTGGGGGGTGGAGGGGTGCAGGGGACAGCCAAGGGCAAGAAGGAACTCCCCGCTGTGACCCCCAGCCTCTGACACCCGGGCACGGCTCCTGTCCCCCCACACCTGCAAAGGACCATGACTACTCCACAGGGCAAGTCCAACAACAGCCAACTCTCCCGTCATGGAGACGCTGGAGCCACTCAAAGCCAGCTGCGAGACGAGCGTGGATGAGAGAAGGGAGCCAGGCTGTGGGGTATCTGTGGGGTGTCCAGCTGGTGTTCACGCGAAGGGGCTGTACCGAGGCACGGGGGTTCCTCTCCATGGCCAACTCCATTGCCCCTCCTGGTTCATTCAGGGCATGTCACAGGGACAAAGCTGCAACTCTGGGGGGTCACACGGGCTTCACTTTAAGTCTCAGTGATAATTCTGTGCTGTAGTAGGGGACATGGGGACCCATGGCTTCCTCAAGGGGCCAGCATGGGAAAAATGCTTCTGACAAACCCATGATCCTCACTCGGTAGCAGCAGCCTGGTGCCAGGGTGAGCTCAGTTTAGAGGCTCCTCTGATACAGACCCTCTGCAGGTGAAGCGAGACCTGCGAGCAGTCCCTGCACTGGCCGTGGCTACCTCGGAGGTCGCTACCTGGCCCAAGGCTGCAGAGGGGGCTCACCTCGCACCACCGAGCTGGGCTGAGTGGGAAGAGCCTTGCACCAAGAGCGGTGCTAAAGATTTTTTTATAATGCCAGGTGCTTTCATTGCCCTTTCCTAGCAAGTCAGCACGCCCAGATTCCTTGGAATTTGCATCTTTAGGGAAATCGGGCCATATGGCTCTGTTTTGCCTCCCCAGGTTTTGCTGGCACAGCCACCAGAGGCAGGATTCACACCCAATCAGTGTCTTGGTGCAAAAATAGCCCTGGCAGTGCCCCTTCTGCACTACTTGAAGAGAGTCAAGGTCCTTTGAAATGAGATGTCATTCCCATAAGGGCAGAAAGAAGCTCAGCACATTGTAGCTTGAATTATTAAACTCTTGCTAAATTGTATTTTGTGCTCTTTTTTTTGAATGCAGGCCTAAAACTGGGGCTTCAGAGATTACTTCAGTAAACAACCCACGGGAATGTGTCAGCACCTTTAAATCTTTGCCTGGCAGCGCTCCTTCCACTTGATCTTCATTTCTGAATAGCTGCTGCATATTTCATGTAGGAGATATTTCATCCTGATGATTGTCTTGGTCTATTACATTTCAGACCATTTCAGGAAAACAGCAAACTTGGACCAGGGGAAAAATCACTCCATCTAACTGAGAACTGCAGCCAGGACCGGAGGGAGCTGGGGCAGGCTGGCCCTGAGGGGAATGGGGGCTCCACACATGCTGCAAATGCTCAAACCCCGCTGGGCAGCAGCGATACCAGTGCCAGGAAGGGCCACAGGACCCCCCCCCAGCAGGTGGGTTTTCTTCCTTCTGCAAACTCCCTTCCCTGCACATGCTGCCCCTGCCCCATGCCACTGGGGTCCAGAGCAGCTCCTTAGGAACAAGGAGGATGGATTTGTGTCACCTCAGAAAAGGGGAGATGGGAAATCAGGGACATGTTGAAGGGCTGTGGAGAGCCAAGGGGTTTCCCTGCACTGGAGGGCACACTCACCTTCTTCTGGTGAACTAGGAAGGTGCCTTAAGAAACTGCAGAGCAGGAGTCAGCCCCAGCATTCCCAGGCCAGCAAACTACAGAACACAGGCTCCCCATGCCTGAGTTCACACTACCAAATGCTCTGTCACAGGCAGCTCACAATCAATCAGCTTCAGCTCCTTTGGAACTGAATTCCATAAAGGTCCTGCCACTCTGGAAGTACCCAGGTAGCGAGCCACAGTAAGGCACAGGCCTTTCCTGTGTGCTCTCCTGCAGGCTGGGACAGCTGCTTCAAGACAGCTTTGATTTCTCTCTGTTTTCAAACCACTGCTGTCTAACACTGATCATAAGACACAGACATCTAAGGTCTCAGGTGCGTTCTGACTGGAAGCACGTGGCATTTAAATAATTTATGCCTGTGCCTAAAGATCCCACAACGTGTTTGAGGATAACCACGTGCTTGGCATCCATGCTGCATCCTGCCAGTGGGAACTGTGCTGCCACAGGCTGCCAACCTGAAGCCCCACTCTGTCCTGAAGGGTTTCTTTTGGCAGGCACTGGGGGAGCCCAGAATGTGTGGAATGAGTCCAGCCACAGCTATCCATCAGCTCTCCTGAGCAGCAATGTCCAGGGTCTGCTGCTCTCTCAGTCAGACCCCAGCTGGGACAACCCAAGCACAGAGGACACGCAAGATCTGCTGCACTGCAACAGGCAGGGTTTCGACCATTTCCACAGCTCTGTAACAGAATTAATGTTATTTCAGCAAGGGAAAAGCAGCAAAAGAGCAGACTCCCCCTTTCAGAGGTGCTGCCCTTCAGACCTCAGCTTCCAAAGGTACATCTCGCAGTGAGGCTGGGATGCACAGGCTGCCCAGGATCCACATGACTGAGAATCAGATTTTGCACCATCTCCCCGAGCCCAGCAATATCTGCTGGGTCAGCTGGGATTGACGCATGCCAGGGAGTGGATGGAAAAACAGAAGAGATGTCACAGCCCTTGTCCACATCCAGAGCAGCAGCTCCAGCCCCAAATTGGTGCCACCCACAGAGAAATCTCCCTTATCTCTAGAGCCAGGCCCTGTCCCTGCAGCACTGAGGCACATATTTCCATTGTGGAGCTGCAGCTCAGAGCTGCCCAGCAGCTCTTCCAGCCACATTTTTGAGTGTCTACCTGACTCCTGACTCCTTGCTTTTGTTAAGCAGAGATTTCCCCTCAGTATCTGATGGTCAGACCTGTGCAATGGAGAAGGAAGCCTGGTGCACACCCAAGGTGGCAGGAGGAGACCTCACCTGGGCACACCTTCTATGTACCAAACCTCACAGAGCCTCACCAGCCCTGGGACCAGCCCTCAGGAGGTGCCAGCCCTGCCTGCCAGGCTCCCTCCGCTCCCTGGGCCATGCCCAGCCCGTCATCCCACCCACACTGCTTGCTCAGACTTTCCATTATTCTCAATCATTTTGGCCTCTGGTTCCCTCCTTGCCATGCCTGGGTCTCACCCAGGTCACCTTCTACTGAGGCAAATCTGTGCAAAGGTTCCTGAGCTGCCCATGGGCCTGGCAGCCCTTTCCTGGCACTGGGCTGCCAGCCCCCTCCACAGGAATTCCCACAGCCCCCAGGCAGATTCAGCCAAGTGCTTTGCTGCTTTTGTCCCTGTGAATATTTGAAATCGAACAGGAATACAAACATTTGGATTCTAGACACTTCCCAATTCCAGCCTTATTTATCATACTTGGCTCTGCTCCTGGGGCTGGGGCCAGAAGAGGCTCTGAATGATTTAAGTGATTTAACATGCTGTGCATAGATCAATCTCACTCTCCCCTCCAGCCACAGGTTTCCCTTTGTGGTTTGCTGCACACTTATTATATCCATCAATATCTAAGTAATTAAAATGCCCAATTATCTGGGTCCTGGCTGACTTACAAACTCCTCATAAGCTGTAAACTCTTTCATGATCAGCCTTCCTAAAGTGTCTAGGAGTTTGCAACCCCATCTCAGGGTCTCCGGGCTGTTTTACATCATGAAGGTCTCACTGGAGCCATGGCCAGTTCTAGCCCGAGCCATGGTTGCTATTCCTCTCCCTGATCCATGCCAGGATTGCTCATTTCTATCCCCATCTTTTTCCATTCACTGGTGAGTTTATCTCAGAGCAGCTCCCCCAACTCCTGCTTCACTTGTGCCACTGGAGCAGAGCTTCGGACCTGCTGCGTTCCTGGGAGCACCCAGGGGCTGCCAGGCTCCAAATGCCACATCCCAAATTTTGCCCTGCTGCAGAACCATTTGCTGTATCTTGGAAAGGCAGCAAGGCCCCAGCGCTGTCACACCTGTGACCCAAATGTCCCTGTGCTGGGATCAGGGACCATCCCAGGGCTCTTCTCTGGGGACACCTCCTTTTCACCTGGTCGGGCTCCTTTCCTGCACACCTCAGCCACAGGTCTCTAAGCAATTTATTAACAACAACCAACTTTGCCTTGTAATTCCCCCTTGGGAGGGATGTGAGAGCACAGAAGATAATTGCCTTCACCTCTTTCTGGTGCTGCCACTTGCCCCAGTCCTGGCTGTTCATAGGTGCGTGCCTGGAGCACAGCGTCCCTCGGAACACTCAGCTTGGCACAAGCAGAGGCTTATCTGTACCTGGGGAAGGGCTCACCTCTGCAGAGTGACTGCAGGCCAGATATGATTACAGGCCATGACTTCAAGCCAAAAAGTGCTAATTACAGCATGAGGAGGAGAGAGGAGCTGCTAAATTACACCTAATATGGAGGGGGATTGGGGAACAGATTGAGAAGCCACCGCTGTTAAGAGGATGACACAGGGCTGTTCCAGCCCAGAGCCACCAGCACAGCTGTGCTGGGACGCTGACACAGCTCTCTGAGACAGCAGGGACCTCTTGCCAACACTGGCACTTTTTTGCCATTTGTAGCATTCCATTTACTTGCTCTGGTTCTTGGTCCTGAAGGCTCTTTGCTCACGTGTCCCTGGGGCAGTCTGTGGAACAGCCTGTGGGCAAGCCTCAGAGAGACCCTCTGGCAGGAAGGAGTGGGTTTATTCATGCTCTCTATGTGACCTCCAGGAAATCTCTGTTTTGTGGTGTTTTATCTTCCCAGCCTTACCAGACAAGTGAGTGTCTCTACCCCATCTGCCTCTCCTGCTTCACTCCGTCCAGTGCTTTCCTCTCCTTCCAAAAGATGGTATGGCCAGAGTCAATGTTCTTCCATGGGTGGCTGGTGCTGGGAAATGGTAAAGTCTTCATTATCACATAAAGGATGCCCAGAGGGACCTTTGGGAGGGACCTTTTATTTCCCTAAAATCCTTGGTGTCTGGCCAGTGTTTGTAAACCATTGCACTATTACAGCTCTTGGTAAATAAAGAAGCCAGGGACCCAAATACTGGCACTAGGATAAAAATAGCTTAGTGTTGGGCAAACAAAGGGTGGGAACAAGACACAGGCAGGTCCTGACAAAGGTCTCATCATTTCTCTGATGCTCAGGGTGCCCAGTCATGCTGGGAGCAGGGTTTAACCAGTGCCTGCAGGGTGGCACGTCACTGGTGCCACACGGAGGATGCGCCACAGCCTCCCAAGGGCCTGTTTGCTGAGTTAGTCACCACAGCCCACAGCTGCTAGACCTGGTAAACAAGGGCAAACACAGATACTGGAGTTGCAGGAGGCACGGTGAACCCATGAGGCAAACACTACCCGGCATCCTAGGAGCTCTAGTCAATCCCATTTCTTAGAAAAGAGAAAAAAAAGGAAAAGAAACAAGGCGCTGCTATTATTGCAGTAAGAGGCTGTGTCATGCTGGGCTCTGCAGCTAAATATATTCAGTGTTTACTGTAAGCAAGGACAGTGGGAAGCCTTCCAAAACAGCACGGGGGCTGCTCCCATTTTTTTCAGCTATCAATCATGCCTGCTCTGAGCCATTTTTATCCTGACACAAATGGAAAATATTTTCCTGGTTTAATTTCTACTGATCAAAGACACTTTCTCAATAGAGAGGAGCCCCACAGCCCGAGGGGGAGAGAAGTCCCCGAGGAAACTATTTGCCTGAGGGGACGTGGGCCACAGCTCATGTGCAGTGGGACTCCCCACGAGCAGATGAGGCACATCAGGACACCATCTCTGAGAGCTGGGACACAGCCCCACAAGTCAGGACACCATCCCACAAGCCCAGGTGCAATTGGCCAGGCTATTCATCCTTTTTCTTCCCCAATTAATTTGCCAAACAAGAAACTTGGTGTTTACCACGTGTCTGCCAAACAGTGCTGGGAGCACCTTGACACTGCCCCAAGGTGTGCAGATCCCCTCTGCTGCACCAGCAGTCTCTTCCCCAGCTGCTGTTGTGATGAGAGAGGCCTGCAGAGGGGCAGGGTTTTGAGGTCAGATATCTGTTTACTTTCTCCATAAGATTTTCCTAAACAGCGTCGGAAAATGCTCCTTCCACAAAGCTCATCGTGGCCGGAACTGACTCAGCTTTCTGCACAGAGGGTCCTGGACATGAGCTCACTGGCTTCAATAACTTGACGTCACATTCAGCACTGTTTACTGATGAAAAACATATTTTATTTCTATTTGTGCCCATCAGAGTGGTGAGATCAGGGCTCCTGATGTGTCCCCTGACCCACCACCTCCTGGCTCCCTCAGTCTCACACAGACCCTTGTGATGGGCAGATTCTCTCCACAAGGCAGACACAAAGTCAAATCTGATTTACTTCTCCCAGGCAGATACCAGGAACTCCAGAGCACAAACTGCTGGGCTTCTGGTTCGACCCCAAGCCACTGAGAACTCAGAGCCACTCTGGGAGCTGTCACAGCCCAGGCTCTCTTTGCTGCCCAGCCAGACCCTGCCAGAGGGACTGCAAAGCACTGCTTGCCATACATATAGCATCACCCCTCTTGCCTTCCCTCCCCTCCCCTCCTCCACAGAACTAAAATCTACTGGCAGCTCTAAACTGGTTCTTTTTTGTCTGAACTGCTGCATAAATAACCCAACAGAGAGCCTGAAGCCCCCGCACACTGACACCTGACAGCAACTCAAGGGCAGATCTCGAGAACAAAGACAAGGCTCCCATGTAAACAAGGCACCAGCCACTGAGACTGTAACAGACTGTGGGGAAACATCTAGAAGGCATTGCTGTGAGAGTTAAACACGGCTGGGAGCAGGGGCTGTCATTAGGCTGCAACTCCGTACGGAGGTCACAGCTCTTGGGCTGACGGGTCTGACTGGGGCCAGCACACAGGGGAAGCACTCTGTGACTGTACAGAGCAGGTCTGTGCCCCACAGATGATTCACGGTTCGTGGGAGCTTCCCTGCTCCAGTTCTGCCCAGCTCAGACCTGTGGCGGGCGACACTGGTCTGGTGCCTGAAACTCACAGCATTGCCTGTCCCAGAGATAGGCTTTATTGCCCTGCTGCTGCTCTTTGAGCAGGGCTGACGTGTGCAGCTCATGGCAGTTTTCTGGGGAAAACAACCACTGGCAGAAGTTCAATCACCCGCCGTAACCTGCGAGCAGCCGCGGTGGTGCTGGGGACAGCCAGAGCCCAGGCACAAACCTGTATGACACCCATGGAGCAGCTCCCTTCCCCCTACAGCAGCAGGGACACAGACAGCACCAGCTGAACCTGGGGAGGATCTGCAGCAGGGCCTCAGCACGCAAAAAATACCCCCAAAACCCTGGATGCAGCCAGGAGCCTGTGTGGCTCAGGCATGGCCACCGGGACAGGAACGGGATCACAGAAATTGCTTTTCTAGCAGCTACAAAGTGAAGTTGCTGGGCCACCAGAGATGGTGGTAGGAGCCAAATACCATCTGTTCTCTCCCAGGAGCTCTTTTGTTAGTGGAGAAATGAGCTACGAGGCTGATAACTCCACAATGCCATGCTCATCTCCCAGACGATCGACGCAGCGATAAATCTCCACCAGGTGCAGCTTTGGTGTCTTCCTCCTTCCCTTCCTGGTTTTCTTCTCCCAGTGTTACTCAACTACACATCCCAAAACCTCAGCCTGTCCCCCTGCCCAGCCCAGCATCTCCTCTGCACCACCACAACTGTCCCCAGGTACCTCAGATCACCCTTAATGCTCCCCCAAACCCTGCACGGCCTCACTGCTGGCATTGCCACCATCCTGCCTCCCCCTCAGCACCCGCTCCCACTCTGGAGCACAGCCATGGAGGCTTTGGGAGTGGTGGGGGCACCACAGACACCCAGAAGCCAGAGCAGCACAAAGGCACAAAGGCACATCCTGTCTGCCACCTCTCCTGCAGCAGAGGAAGCGGCTCCAGAGAGATTAGAGCGCCGAGGAGCGGGGCACTGGGGGCCTGTACGTGTGTTGGGTACTGTCGCCCGCGAGCCGGGCTGTGACAATGACCCGAGCCAGCCCCCTGGCCCAGCCCCACAGCAGGATTTCCCGAGAGCCCGTCCCCTCGGCAGCAGACAATGAACTGTCTGACAGCTGGAGACAGCTCTGCCTTCGCCCCTCTCCAGCGACGTGTCCTCAGGACCTTCAGGAAAATCAAACAGGAAATTGGGCAGAGAAAGAAAAAGGTTGTTCGTGCTCAAAAGTCCAAACTTCCATTGCTGACCTGGGAGGAAGATGCTGAAGTCAGGGTATTCAAATACTTTTCCCAGCTCCCATGGGAATAGCAGGAGATGGTGAGTGGGGCTGCATGAGTGACTGGTTGGTGCCATCTCAGGGTGCTAGTCATGCTCTCACTGGATGGAGTTATCCCACTTAAACTCCTACCCTGCCCCACGCCCCGATGGCATCGCTCACCTGCATCCCTGTAGACATGGCTGCTCTTTTTGTGGCGATGCTCTGGCTGGAAATCTGCCACTGTGTTTCAGGAATGATCGCCCATGACATGCGGGGAGCACCACAGTCAGAGTTTCTCTTTGCAAGATGGGTTTTGGAAGTCTCAAGCACCAAGAGGATGCACCCATGGCTTCCTTACACAGTGAGCCCTCACCTCCCCAGACCCTCCTGTTTTCTGTGGCAGCAAGCATCTACACCAGATGTGTCCTCAGTTCTGCTTTGCTGTGTGCAGGGCTTCTTCCAAGGGGTTTGCCTGGTAAAAGTGCCAGAAGTTTCTGTTTCTTACCAGACATGATTTACTTACTGTAACTGGCTATCTGTTATGTCCTGCACTGCATTATTAACTTAGTGATCGTACATTTAGCAGAGAATTTATGAGAAATGAGGAGACATTCATTATCAGTAACACCACAGACTTTACTCTTATATGGTCTCCCTGCATGGAGCAATGCTGGCTCAGCCAGCACTCACCCAGCTCCAGCCATTCCTTGGGCCAGAGCAGGACAGGGCTGCTCTCCACAGTTCTGGGGCTGCATTCCCCTCATATACTGGTCCACATTTTTTCCCCTATTAAAACATTTTCTGATGGAGTTTACTAGCTTAATTGTACAATCATGCCTTCTGTTGTCTGAAAACCAGTATGTTTTTCCTGATTTCGGGCAGGGAGTTGTGTGAGGATTGTCTGAGACATACCTGTGCTTTCCAGCAACTGAACTGCAACAGAAGTTCCCTTAAAATACTCTCCTTATCCTGAACCTCTGACCTGGGGAAAAATATCCCTCCCTTCCCGTACCTCTGAAGTGGGACCAAGCACTTGCCCTGTTCTGCATCTCTGAACTGGGGACCACAGGAGTCACAAGGAACACAGATGGCCAACTTAAGCTCTTGGTTTTGTGAGCAAAGGGTACGGTGTCTTGTCGTGAGATTTGTACAAGTGTTCCCAGATGTTCTATTAAAGAAACAACAACCACAGAAAAACCCAAGCAACAGCCAAACAAACAGAAATCTCAGGTGGAGTCCCAGAGACAGACAAGTCCCAGTGGAAAGAGGCTGTAGGCAGATTGGAGCCAGGGCAGGCACTGCCATTTGCACGACCTGCATGTCTGACAACCTCCCAGGAATTTGAATTCCAAGAGCAACACAATGAACTGGTTCCTCCTTGACCTTAGAGCCATGCCACAGCTGTCTCTGCAGAGCCTTGGAAACCTTTCCATCTCAGAAACCTTTCCCAGTAGAGAAGGGCATTTCTGGCTCCTGAGAAGGGCTGAGGTGCCACAGCTGCAGGCTGGTGGCAGCTGCAAAGGCTGTGAGGAGTCAGAGTTCCAGACCATGTAAGCCAGGGAAAGGATGGGAAGAGCAGAGATTGGCTGGAGGCTCCTGGACATTTCCCATTCTTAGGATTTCACTGAATGATTTGAAGACAAAGCAAATATATCTATATATCTATATATCTACATCTATATCTCTTATATCTCACAGGTATGACAGGATAGTCTGAGTAGGAAGGGATCCCCAAGGATCTTCAACTTATACTCTTAAGTGACTGCCCCCTTCCCCCTCCCCTCCCCCCTGATATTTTAAGCCAATAATTTAACTTTCCTCTGCTGTTCCAAAGCCTCCCTGACGCTCTTCCAAAGCCTCAGTTTCTGAACGTCCCATGTCTGTCTGGGAGGGTCCGAGCAGCACCGATGCTCCGTGGGAGCTGCTGCATCCTCTGATCTCAAATAGTTGTTACAGACCGTGCAGGCTTTGGCAGCAGCTAGTGAAAGGAAAGCTATGCAAAACATGCCCCAGGGAACTGCCACGCATCCCGGATTACCTTCTTTGGAGTGGTTTTGGAGGTTAGATTAAGGCAAAGCAAGTTCTCTGCAAGAGTTTGTGGAACAGGCACTGGCTGCCCCAGCTGCCCCTGCACCCAGAGCAGCCCCAGCCTCCCTCCCCCTGCTGCCCTGGGGCTGCCGGGTCCCTGGCCAGGCTGAGGGCTTTCCTGGTGCCCAGCCCCTCGTGCCCGGAGTGCCCCGAGCCCGTCACGCTGGGAGAAGCAGAGCACGAATAGAGATGTGGTTGCGCTCCTCTGCAGACTGTGGGGATGGGAATTAATCCTCCCATTAGCGGGTGAAATGGAGCGTTTGCGTCTCACAAAGCAATTACACAATAATAGCGGGAGGACGATGATAGAAATCACATCTTCTCTGAAGTTGCTCTCCAAGCTAACACATGAATAATTCCTCCTAAGCATTACTGGGAAAGTAGTATTAAAAGACTGATATAAACAAAAATTACTGGAAAAAAACCAGACGAGGCATGCTTCATCGCTCTGTCAGAGCCAAGCACAACTAAATTTATACAAAGTGGGCAGAGAAGCTTGAAGGGGCAAAGACATTTGTTACTGCTCTAAGCGAGATGAGCTCACGAGGAACGCGTGCTTGATCTTGGCAGCTTTCTGATGTCTTACTCCTAAAGCCTCAGCTTTAGTCTCGGTTTCCATGGAAGATACTTTTCTGAGCCTGTATCTTCCACAGATACTGCTAATTTATGCTGTCAGTCACATCTCTGCAAATACCTGCAGAGCGATTCCATGTGGGAGTGGTGAAAACAAAGTGCACGTGAATCTGCCTCAGCTCTTGTTTTTGACCAGGGGACACAAAAGGGTTTGTTTCCTTCAGCCACAAGATCTTGGCTGATCTTCTGGCACTGAATTTTGCCCCAAGTACTGCGTTATCTGTCCAAAGCACTTCCAGCATTTCATCCGGACATGTGTTTCAGGCAGGTTTTCCCCCCAGTGCTTGGGGCAGCTCTGAGCAGGAAGGGTTGGACAGCACATATGGCCCTGCTTCCTTCTGCTCCCCCATCACATTTCATGTTAGTGGAGTCTATAAACCATGAGATCTTTCCCAGGCAGAGACCCAGCCACACCAAAACTGTCCTATTTTCAGGGTGGACTTAGCAGCCCCGCAAATGTTGAACAAGCAGCTGATTAATTGGTCTCACCAATTTGGCAAGGTGAGAGGCTGCATGTCTGGCTGGTGAAAGAAGAATCCCAGGGATTTGCAGAGCTGATGTTTATACACTGAAGCACGGAGCATCCAGCATATACAAAAGAAATTGGGAAAGACTTGTAAAAAGTAACTCACACAATGACAGAACCACAGGAAAAGATTGCACGTGCAGAGAGAACTCGTGCTGGAGCAAAGTCCTGGCAGCAGTGGAGAAACCCATGTCCTGGCAGGATATGGTGACTGCAGGGTGCAGGGCTGTTTCAGGACGTGCCCAGCAGCACCAACGGATGAGTCCCAAGTCCTAGATAGGAAAGTGGCCAGACTGAAATGAGACCACTCCTTCTCCTAAGGATAAAAGCCTGGCAAGCCCTGGCCAGCTAGAAGTTGATCTGAGCCCAGATGGAACTGGGCTTGCCAGTCATGCTGGGGCCCAGGCATCCACCTGCCCTGCTTGCACTTCACCTGGTCAGCAACAACTCACAGGTAATCCCCTGCTCTGTTCTGAGCCAGCACAAACATCTACACATGGGCTTCACCTCTCCACTGGCTCTCCACTGACCATCGGAGAGGGTTGTATGGCTCAGACATATCCCCTCCCTCTATCCAAACAGTTTGTTGGACTTTAAAAGGATATGTGGAAGAAAAAGAATCTGGGTGATGTTTCTTTGGATCTGTTCTTCACTCTGGTCAGAGGTAACTTCCACAGCTCTCTGGTAAATAAGGGAAACCCCTGGTCCAAGTGGGATGGGGACAGAGGCTGTTCCTGGAGTCTTTCAGCAAGAGTAACAAGGTCAGAGACAACAGTAAACAAGCTTCTAGTTTTCCAAACAGAGCCTCTGCAGCATCCGGCTGCTTTAAAACATTAACCAAAATACACTTATCTCTGGCTCCTGGCCTTAAGTGACTTCTGAACCCACAGCTATTCTGGGCCAGATTTGATTGTGCTGAGTAACACCAGGTGTCTAAGCCCAGCAGGAGCTCCGGTGGTCAGAGCCAGCCCCTTGCTGGCAGTCATGCCCTGTCCACAGTGTATCTTGAGTGAGAAAGGACCCATAAGGTTCATTGAGTCCAACTCCCTGCACCTCACAAGAGCCAAAACTAACCAATATGACTGAGAGTCCTCCCAGCCCAAGGGCTTGTCATTGGCCAAGGATGGTGTGGAGAGAACAGACTCTGTTGGAGCAGAGGTGAGTTTTCTTTCCAGCACCAATGAGCAAAAGGACACTGGAGGCAGGAGCAGGGCAGCAAAATGAGTTTTCTTGCTCCCCCAAGACCATTGCCATGTGCAGCTGGGCAACCAAGGGTGTAGCACCCAGGGAAGTCACCTCAGAGGATGTTATGGATCACCTGCCTTTGGGACAGCACTTGTTAATTAGAAACTGCAGCTCTGTGTGCCCTAAAGATGAGTTGTGTTTGCTGGGAAGCAGCAGAAAGGAACCTGTGCCCAGACAGGAACAGGTTTGTAGCGTTACTGATGGAGACAGAGCCAGGTTCTTGGCTGTTTGCACAGGCTCCAGCCTCTTGCTAGCATTACAACAGTTCTCACCTGGAGTTTTACCTGTTTATGGTGTGATACATTCTGTACTCAGTGCTTTTCACGGGCAGCAAGGGCAGAAGTGGAGTCTGGGCTGTGCTGGCTCAGTCCCACAGCGATGGTTGAAGCCTGTTCTGTGACGGGTCCAAAAAAGCCATTTCCGTTGCAGAAGCAGAGAGAACTTTTCATCTCGTCCGCAGGACAGGAAAGTTGGCAACTTAACTGTTAAACTCGCCTGTGACTGTTGGGTGTTGACATCATCGTGATCTCACCATTGTAACCGGAGCCCTCCGGCTTTTCCTCCAGCCTGCCTTTAAATACCAGTCCCGGAGTCAGCACAGCACCCATTCCTCCGACTGGAGCCCAGGGCAGACCAGGCAGCACCCACATAGATGAAAGCAAAGACAAGCTCCAGCACTCCAGCCATGTCCACGTCACTGCGGGTGAGCCCCTCGGTCCACGGCTACCGCTTCGACACGGCCCTGCGCAAGAAAGCCGCGGCCAACATCTTCGAAAGCATCAACGAGGAGTCCCTGCAGAAACTCTTCAGAAACTCCGGAGACAAGAAGGCAGAGGAAAGAGCCAAGATAATCCTCTCCACCGACCAGGACATGGAGGAAAAAACGAGAGCACTAATGGCATTAAAGCAGAGAAGAAAAGATAAACTGCTCCAGTTCCTGACATTTCGGAAATACTCCATTAAAGTTCACTGAACTGGCGGAGGGTGCAGACATGGAGAACAGTTTGTGACGGGACTGTTTGTGACCTCCTAGCACACTCAGAATGCTCCGCTGCCCCGTGGGATCGGGGACTGGGCAGACCATCCACAAGGCTTCAGCCCCACCACAAACTGCGAGCTGACCGCGGCATCGCCCTGGGCAGCAGCATCAGTGCCCACGGCACCATCGGTGCCCGTGGCAGCATCCGTGCCCACGGCAGCACTGGTGTGGACACCTGGATCAGTGCCCGCGGCAGCATCTCTGCCCATGGCATCGGTGCCCAAGGCACATCGGTGCCCATGGCAGCATCAGTGTGGACAGCAGTTTGGTGGCCAGAGGCTCTCAGAGAGGGAGCAGCTCCAGCGGGAGGCAGAAAAGCTCCTCCGGGCAGCTGTGGGACTGAACTGGGGGGGAAACCACGCGCCCGGGTGTGACATGGGACCTTCTGATGGACTTGATGTTACTGACTTGCCCCGTGTGCTTTGCCTTTTCAGACTTGTTTCCTTAAAGCTTGAGCCTGTGCACAGCCCTGGCGCTGTGGCTGGAGGGAGGCTCTGGAGACTGATCAGCTGCTGATCACGGTCACTTCGCATTTGTTAAAGGCACCCAAACCGCACCGTGTGGTGCAGTCAGTTCAGCCGTCCGGGAATGCGTTTGCTCCAGAGACAATCTGCACAACTGTACCCTTCCTTCCCAAGCTGTGTGTGCAGTAAAAGTCGTTTGCACAAAAACAATAATAATAACAGATTTCCATGAATTTACTGTGAAGTTCCCTAATATTGTGCTCTCTTACCATTAACACTAAAAATTTAAATAAAATTACTACAGTTCTTCTCTGTGTAGGTTACAGTCACTATTAGTTGAGTACTTACTTCATGGCAATATTTTATGACAATGTTATTATTATATTGGCTATAATTTATTGCATACAGTGATGTGAAATTAATAAATTATTAAATAAATACAAATTATCTTGTCTGAAATGCTCAGTTCTCCTGGAATGGTGGGGTTAGACTTTTTTTTGTCAATTCATAGAGAGCCAGTTTAGGAGCAGACTACCTGCACCTCTCCTTCATTCCCCAGGTGTGGTTTTGGCAGCCCATTCTCAGGTTATGGAGCAGCCCCTGGCTCCCCCATGGCTCCACTATCCCACCTGGCAGCACCAGTTTGACCCACAGTTGCTATGGCAACCATGTCATTTTTTTTTTCCCCAGAAAGGCCTTGCCAAATTTATTGTTAATCACCTCCAATATTAGTTTGCTCTCCAATAATAGTTTCCTAGTACAAAGGAGAATGGCATCTTCTGCAATGAGGAAAGAAAGATGCAGAAAATGATAGTTTGGGGCCAGGGTGGGCAGCAGGGCTCATCAGCTTTTGACATCTCTGCAGAGCAGAGAAGGAACCTGGACTTGGCTCCTCATCACTCAAAGAAATAGAAGTAAGTTATGAAGCTTTGGCAGCAGAACTGGACTGTTTTTCTGCAGGTTGTGCTGTAGTACCATGACAGACAATGCTGAAAGTACTTAAAAATAGCAAAGACTGGTTATTTATAAGTCTATCCTCTAATAACCTGATGGTTTAGATAAAAACATTCCCATGACTCTGCTTAGAGCAACAAAGATAAAGCAGATTGGAAGAGTGATAGCCTGGCTACAGTTTTTTTGCCTACAGTAAGAACTCCAAATTGCCAATAAGTCAGGGAGACTGGAAATAATCTTTAAGCCACCTAATAGAATGGGCAATTATAATTATTTATAGCTGGAGTGGGCTGCATGGTGATTTCCCCTCCCAGGAAGACCAGAGAATAAACTGTTTTGGGATGAACCTGTTTGAAAAATCTTCCAAAGGCTTTTCAGAACTGCACTTGCTCAGAAAAATCTGGCTCAGGGCAGGTTTGCTCCCGAGGAAGTTGCCAAATTTCCAGCATTCGACCTCCTCCAGAGCGGTGTCCCACACTTGCTGCAGCTGCTGCACCCATTGGTGACACATCCCCACAAACCATCCACAGTGACAAAAACTGCTCCAAATGGGCTATTTCCAAAAAAGGCCAAACAGGGCCTCTCACTGCCTGCCCACAGCCCAGCTCTGCTCCACCCAGCCCTGGGATGGGATGCAGCTCCTCCCTTGGTGGGTATTCCAATCAGAGCAGCTTCTCGTGCGACAAACACTCACAACAGAAGCCAGTAGGACAAGGACCCCCAGGCCCACCTGCCTCTGGGGCATGTTACCTGCCAGGACCCGGCGAGTCTGCTACTGAGGATGCTCTGAGAACACCCCACAGGGACCAGATCAGGTCTTCACCGTCCTGCTGCTTCCCAGGGCCCTCGCTCTCCTGCTGGGGCTTTGCTCCCTTCTCCCCTGCCTTGGACCACTGAGGCGTCCACAATGCACCCCCTGTGCCAGGGCCAGTGCTGGATTTGGCAGAGCCTTGTCACTCTCTGGGTCCCCAAAACCAAACCGAGCTCCCCAGTGCTATCAGTGACCTGGGCAGCCTGAGGTATCATTTGCCAACAGCCTTTCCTTGAAAGAAGGAAGCAAATCTGGCAGAAGCCATGATTGTGGCAGACTGAAATCAACACCAACTGAAGTGGTTGCTGCTGGCATGTCCCAGGATTGCCCAGACAATCCTGTTCACAACATTTGCATAACATGATTGATAAGATCCTCTGGGTTGGGGATTTTATAGTCCCTCTTGTCTCATTACACTGAAATTATTAGCCCAAGTGGCATCCCTGATAAATAAAGGCCACTTACTAAGAAGTTATGTGATTATTGGATATCTACAGTGAAAAAAGTAAATTTTCCTTGGTTGCAGCCTGTCTGCTGCTTTGGCAGGTTTGTGCTCCAGGAAAGTCTTATAGCAGGCTCAGCGAAAACTGCAGTGAGTTCTCATGGAACACTGGCCAACGAGAGTTTGACATACTAATGTCCAACCATCCCAGGGCCCTGCCCACATTGTGCTGCTGCTCGGTTTATCTCCAGGTCTGCACCTGGGGGGCTCAGAGCACCTGGATCCATCCCCAGTGATTCAGTGTTTGTGGCAGCCCATGTGTCAGGGAGGGCACAGCCAAGCCAAGCACTGCCAATGAAGGTGCCCAGGCTGTGCTGTGCTCTGCCATGTGTGCAGAGAGGTGTGGGAGGGCAGGTCACCCAGCTGGCACCCGGCGGTGCCGGGCCCTTCCTGAGCGTCTGTGGCCGGCGCACGCCGCGCTCCGAGCCAGTCCGGCCGTGCTCCGGCCAGACGCAGGGCCCATTGTCAGCCTCCCCACACAACAAACAGAGGAAAGGGCTGTTCAAGAAATTTCCTCCCTCCAGGAGCCGGGCGTTTCCATTAATTCTTCTCTATGAGTCAAGCTGGCTGTACTGGGTGTCCCCTCATCCCAGCATCCTGAGGAATAAGCCTCTGAACAGCTAATTTTATCCAGCTTGTCTAACTCCCTTCTTAGCAGCTGTGGTGGGAGTGTGCTGGTGGTTCCCCCCTACCACTGCTGGCTGGGGAGAAGCCACGGAAAGGCAGGTCAGAAACTAAGGACAAGACTTTTGGCAGAAGCTCTGGCTTAACAGACTGGGGAAGATGGGGAGCAACTCACAGCGTGCTGGAAAGAGAGACCCCAGAGCAAAGGGGGAGTCAGTGACAGCAGACCACACAGAGGTCCACCCTCTGTCCCCTCATCAAACACCCATGCCCATCTCTCAAAAAAATGGAGGGTTGCTTTTGCAACCCTCCTGTCCATGAAAGATAGGGTTGGAACAAGTCAGTGGCCCAGCTCAGCCTGAACACTGTGTTCAGGAGGAGATGGGGATGTTTCCCAGTATCTGAACACCCAGTACTGTGACCTTCAGTTTCTGGTGAAATCCAGCACACAAGGCATGAGCAGAGTCCAAAGAGGAGCTGGGCCAGCCCTCGCCCAGCCGTGTTTGTGTGTGGGGAGACAGGGTGCCCTGGTCAACAGCAACACCTCCCTGGCAAGCTTCCCTTCCATACCATGGAGCAACAGGCAAGTTAAAAATTAACTGTTGAGTTGAGCTTCTGCTCTGCTTGGCCCAGAGGGACAGACTCTGCTTTGCAAACCAGTGGAGCAACAGCCTGGGCGTCCCTGGTAGCCCTGGCTCACACTGGCATAGGGGGTGCCTTGTGCTTGTGAAAACAGTCACAGATGAAGCATATTTCATCTGCAGCTGCTGAGGGAAACCTCTGCTCTAAAGAAGGTTAAATGTGAGTGACAAGCTGTAAAGCGTGAGATTTGTGGATGTGTTAGCACGGTTTTCACAGAAAAGAGCTGGTCTGGGGTTTCAAAGCACAAATGCCACACACACAGCAAAATGATGCTCCAGTGTCATTTTGAAGGGATAGACAAGGCTATTTATGAGAAGAAAAGCCTCTAAAATACTGCAGGCAATGGGAGATGGCACAGTTACCATTTATCTTTTCTAAAAAACAAAAGTCGGGCCGTGACCAGAATCTTAACACACAACCCTGAAAAAACCCCTTATTCCCACTGAGCTGCACCCTGAACTGGTGCCTGTGGCATGGCACGAGCATGTTCTGCCGTGGGAAGCAGTGACATTTTCTGGTTCATGGCTCCCAGCTGGGGGGGCTGGACAGTGAATCAGAGCTCAGCCAGCCGGCACCTCCCGGACCGCGGTTCCCCCGTGCGCCCACGCAAAGGGAGCATCATCGGGACAATCATCAGGAGAATCATCGGGAGAATCATCCGAGCGAGCGCGGGCAGCTGCTGGGGCTCGGCACCGCATCCTCCTCCGTGGAAAACCCGCTTCTTCCAACGGCTGAGCACTGCCCCGCGTCTGGGGCGGGTCACTGAGTCATTCCACAGCCATCAGTTCCCAAAACACCCGTCTGGAAACGCCGTGGAGCAGTTCCTCGGCGCTGCACGCCCGGCAGCTGTGCGGCTCCGGCGCAGCCCTGCTTGCTCCCTGCCGTCCCCCCGGAGTCACACTGCCGGACCACGCTGGAGTTGGCTCTGCGGGCCAGGACCCATTACTCCGGGGGAAGGAATTCCCAGTGGTAGCAGGCAGCTGTGTGAAGGCTGCTGCTCTCCCACACCGTCGGAAAATTCCATTTTTAAAACACTCACACACATGAAAAAGTGGATTTCCACTGTCTTTGCAAAGTAGAGATGCTTTAATGCCTCAAAGAATTAGACAAAATCTGACACAAACACCTCACAATACCTGACACAAAGTACTTTCTCTGCCTGCTGCTGTTTCTGCTTGGACCATAATGGAAAGGGAAGAGAAAAATGTCATATTGTGCTTACCAGACTGGCCATATTCCAGCTGAGTTCTGTTTAAAATTCACCTTCCATCCCTAATGCTGAAAATATTCCAATCCAGACCCATTTTTTTTTTCTACCTCTCTTCCTGAACAGTAAAGCACAAGACACATTTTTTCATTTAGATATATGTTTGGGAGCCATCAGACCCTTTCCCTCCACCAGACTTTCTGGAAGGCTCTGAGCTGCACCCTCACCCTGGTGACATTTTCTGAGCCAGTTTGCAGGATGGCGGCACAGGGCTGCCAGAGAGGACAAGGACAAATGTATGACTCTAAGGCAAATTGAAACCTTGAGCAGAGTGCAGTCCATGGAAAAATTCCAGGTGACTTGAAGGATTTTATATAGAAGTAAAAAAACCCTTTAATATATTATGCAGAAAGTGCTGCCAAACACATTCTGGTTTCATCCTGATTCAAACAATAAACTTCTTCCTAAACACTGAATGTTTTAGCTACAGTAAAAGTATGCAAAAAAACTTGTTATGAGGTTGGAGAGACATTCATCTAAGTCAAGGACCAGGCAGACCCGAGCCCATGCCAGGGTCTCTGTGATGGGGACACCCTGGCTTTAGAGTGGCCAATCCCTGCCTGTGTCCCCTTGGACCAAGGCTCAGCAACCCCACCCCCCCCAAAGCACTGCCACACACATCCCCTGACTCCCAGGAGAGCTTGTGACAGAAACTCTTACACACTTGATTGCAGAGTGTACAGTTTGCCATAAGCAAATAAATTAGGTATAATTTAATATTTGGTTGTAAGATTTACTGTTCTACCCTTTACAGCTTCACAGGTGAATACCCAGTAATTGAGTGAAAGGAAGAGCCCCATTAATTCCCTGCAGCGGGGACAGGCTGTGGCAGCACCAGTGGGGAAACCTTCCACCACCTCCTTCCCTGCAGCCCCTCCTGGCTTTAGGGGGGGATTATTGCTCTTTGCCTGCAGTTGATGCCGGAAACCACACACACCCACTCTGTCATGGGGCAGAGCAGAGTTCAGAGTCTCCTCACAGATCCCAGCTTGGTTTGGCACAAAACCCAGCAATGACCCGAGGCTGCTGTTACGGAGTGAAATTCAGCTTTGCTGTGAGTTTGAAACCCTTTGATTTTGAATAATGTAAACTAATTTTTGTAAGATATTAAAGCTCAGACAGAACTCAAACTCGAACCAGTGCCCCAACATATTTTAGCAACTTCCCAATGCTAGATTACATCACACTTGCAAAAGTTGCAGGCTGGGGCTCACCTCCCTTCTTGCTTTCAGCTATGTAGAAAAGGTTTTCCCTACCATAACATTAAAAAAGTCATACCTTTGTGTACTGTTTTAGATTAAGTGCTCCTCAAAGTTCTCTGATGGTATTGTCTGTTGCACCACTGCTCTCTGCAATCTGTTGTTTAGTCAGCATGTTTGGGTCCTTCTCCAGGATGGGTTGAAACATAGTCTGATTCCTCAAAGTCCCATCCTGTGGGAATTACATTTGCAGCTTGAGCTCTTCCCCCACAGCTGCAGATAAAAGTCTGCAGGTGTCAGTGCCAGGGAAAAACTAATAAAATAACTGCATTTTGGACTCTTTTTTTCAGGGTTTGGCTAGTTCAGGTATTGAGTCCCAAATGCTGCCCCTTGTCACTTCATGCCCATTCTTAGTTTAACCTCGAGCAGTTGCAGGGATCTTTCTCAGAAAAATCTCTCTTCAACCAACCAAATAAGCCTTTTTGGAAGGTAATTCCCTGCTGCAGGCTGAGCCCCGACCAAGCAAACCCACACTATCTTCAGCTGCAGAAAACATCACCGAGGCTGGCCTGGCCTTAGCCCCACACACCCCTCAGACAGGCAAATCCCATTCACCTTAGCGGGACTTCAGGTTAAACGTCAGCCTCGTGCTGCAGAGCACGGCAGAGTATTGCCAGCAATTCCACATTCCAACATCGTTTAGATAAGTTTTCTTTTATTTAGTAAAGCAGGAGATGGACCAGCAGCTCCGAGCCCAGCCCTGGCGGTCTCTGCGCGCCTCCAGGCGCTTTGGCAGCCCGTGGCGGTGCCGCCCTCCTGTGGCTGGAGAACCCCTCGAGCTGGAGCAACACCAGCTCCAGAACGTGGTGATCCCTGAGCCACCAAAGAGGTAACACCAGATAACACCAGAGTAAGGTGGGCATGAAGAGCCTGGACACACTAACTGGTCCCAGTAACTCCCACCATTGGCTCGGTAAAGTTCATGAGTGCCAAAAGTTTTCCGAGACAGGAGGTTTGGGATAAATGCTTAACCCAATGACTCACCAGCTTCCACCCCGTGTTCCAGGTTTCCTATTTGTGCTAAATGCAACACATTTTGTGGGGTGTTTCCTATGCTAATCCCCCTTTGCTGATGCAACGCTGAGGAGACCAGGAAAGAGCATCAGCACCCAAGCCCAACACTCGGAGTGATGCACGGCCACATCAGACACTGTGCAAGGATGCCGGCAAGGTGCAAATGCTGCTGCCACACCCCGGACGTGGGGCCAAGGCCACGGCACTTGTGACGCAGCTCTCGGCTGCAGAATGGGAATTGCAGGTGGAGGCCAGAGGGAAGGACAAGTGACATCAGTGCCAGGGCAGGAGGAGGCTGTGAGACCACGGTGGGGAGTGCTGCTGGGACCACCCCCTCCCCTGCCCCCTCACCGTGCCAGGGCCTTGCAATCACTGCACCAGCATCTATGGAGCAAAACCCGTGTGCCTCAGAACCTGTGTGTCACAGATTCGGCTCCTCTGTGTCTCAGCCAAAAATTGCACTGCAGGAAAGCAGTGACTGAGGAGGGCGGTGACGCAGGTGTATTGTGACTCTAAAAACCCAAAATATATATAGGAAACTGCTCAATCAATCAACAACCCAGCAGAAGAGTTCTCTCTCTGCATTCCTGAGGAATGTCCAGGAATTCTGACAAGGAGCTGCTCATTGTCAATGTGCTGCATCAACCGGGAGCAGCAAAATCACACCAACTACCCAAAAATGTGCATGCTTCCAAGTGTTATAAACTGCAAGGGATTCCTGCTGCACCAACAAAGCCCTGGGCGAATTCAGAATTAAAGCATCCTTAATTCACTTAAAGGGATATGTCAAAGCCTCCCTTAATTGTGATAAATCCCATTCCTTCATCTGAGAAGGTGACATTTCATGGCAAATAGTCCCAAGAAATTGAGTGGAACAAGGAAGAGTTTCCTGTTTTGTAAGTGATTTCCTGTGATGACAAAGCCCAGCATGGGAGCAGTTGGCTCCATGGTTGGTGCTCAGGTTTTTTTGGTCTTTGTTGTTCCCAGGCAGACAGATGGAATTTGTCACAAGAAACTAATCAGGGACACTGAGACCTAGTTGCATTTACAGGGATAAAATCTCAGTTTGAGGAGTCATTAGAAACCTGCCTCTCACAAGCACGCTGCCTGCTAAGTCACAGACCATTTCCCAGGCAAACCATCTCTTCAGAGCTTGGCAGAATGACTGGGAGGAGAGCACTGGGAGTCGTGCACGGCATCATTGACCCAAGTCTGTCCTTTCTCCCACAGTGCAGAGGAGATCATCACTTCAGCAGTCAGAGGGGTGTGGAATTTGGGAGAGGGCCAAAAGGAGCAGTCAAGTAACTTGGTCTTTAAACCATCCCGCTGGTGTCCCTCTAGGGCAGACAGGTCTCCAGCTCCTCCAGTTTGGAGGTCAGGTTGAAAATCGCCTTTCTTCCCTAGAGAGGGAGCAAAGCATCCAGGACCCCCACAAGCACCCAGCAACACCAGCAGCCAAAAAGAACTTCCAAGCCAGCACACCCTCCTGGTGCCTCCCCCTCTGCTCCAAGGCTGCTCCACTGGGATGCACACTGGGAGCCCTGCTGCGTTCCCAAAAGGAGGAGAGATGCCCCTGCACACTCCAGTTGAGGGGCTGCCAGGTGTCAGGGGCTGCTGGGTATCAAGGGCGGTAGTGGCTGCCAGTCCAGCACCTCGTTGTCTTCAGGGAGCATTTTCTGAGCTCTGGTAGGTGGAATTGCAAACAGGAAAGTGCTGAGCCAGCTGGGAACAAGCTGTTCGCCTGCCCCGAGTGTCTCTCTCCCAGCAATATTTTAATTCCAGCTCAAACTGCCAAGAAAAGGAGCTCCTTAATCAGCAAAGCGGAGAGGAAGGGCAGCTCCCATTCCTGCATGCTGTGGCAGGGTGTCCCTGTGGCTGCACTATCTCTGGCCACCACCCTTCCTTCCCCTGCAGCCGTCATGCTTGTGGCCATGCTCGTGCCAACCATGTAAAAATCCCTTCCCGTGTCCTCACGAAGACCAGCACACACCAAATCTGCCGGATCCTGCAGCAGTTCTTGGTCTCCCCAGAAAAGGGGGGCTGCTTTGGCAGACCAGCAAACATCCCACTAGAGATGCAAATTTCCTTGATTTATGCTTTTCCAGAAAATTTGGCCTTCATGGTTTATCAAACCCAGTGCATTCCAGACAGAGGGATGATGTCCCCCAACTGTGCTTTGCCATTTCTCTGATATTTCTGATATTTCCATTATCACTGCTGCAGCACCCAGCAAATTCTGCCTTGTACCAAAAGCCATTTCCGACAAATTAGGTTAAAAGGAAGTAGTGAAAAACTAAAAGCTCTTCATCTAATCCTGCCACCTGGAAAATCAGCAGAGAAATATAATTTTGTAGTCTTTCAAATTAAATCAGATTCTGGGCACTCTGCTGTTGAGTTTATCCAGTGCTGAGTGGAATAGCTCTGCTCAACCATGACCATGTTTAGGTACGTTCAATTCATGGCAAAAGAGTTCCAGTTCAGAGATGCTGCTTTCAATTGTATCCTCACACTATTTTTAAAAATTTTATAGTTTGCCTCAGCCATTCCCCATTATTGAGATCTCAGAAGGAGGTGGCCTTTAATGGCAGAGCAGCTCAATCACAGAGAGTGGAGGTCGGGGACCTGCAGGTGGGTCACAGCATCTGTCTGTGTTTTCTGTAGCCTTTCCCTTCCCTGGAACCTGTGGCTCCCACCACCACAGCTGAACCCACAACAGATCCAGCACCAAGGGCTCCCACTCACCCTCCAGCTTGGGGGCTCCCACCTTAGGAACAGCTCTGCTCCCTGGCATTGCTCAGGTTTCTCACTCACGCTGAGGGCATGTGAATGTTCTTGCTGTTTTCGCTGAATTCCCTGGGTGGCTGTGCCCTGAACTCTCTCCTGGCTGCTGCTCTCCAGTGCCAGCCATGCCCAGGAACAGTCACTCCCACCTGTCTTTGGTGTTTTGTATAAAACTGACCTGCACATGATTTTGTGTCTCTCTATTCTCTTTTCAGCATATCAAATACGACCACAAGTCCCTCTGTGGTTTGCTTTATTCTATTTTTTCCCTGATTGCTTTTCACACGTGAAGTCCAGAATGTCACATCTGATCTTCTGTCATTTTCCTACAAGTTTTCTGGGGAAGCTTAGAGCATTAGGGCATTAGAAGCAGCAAAAATGATTGAAAGTGAGATGGTGCTGAGCAGTCACCTGGGGCCCCGTCTCCCTGAAGCCTCAGGCTTGAAGTTGGAGCTGTTGGGGAGCTCGAGCTCCGTGCAGCACTCGGCTCCTGCTGCCACAGCCGCGTGTCACCACACCTGGGTGATGGTGCTGCCAGCACCCACCTCCTCCTTTTCAGGCCTTCTTTGCATATTCCCCTATAACAGTTCCAAAAGGTCAAACACCTGCAATCCTTCCCTTTCAGTGTGAGCCTGAGTGCTCTCCAGTGAACTTCTGCTGTTTCCTGAAGGAATTATGGACTGGAATTCAGTAATTATGGGCTGGATTCATCCCTCCTTAACTAGCTTTCTCTGTAGAGAAATAACAAAACTGGCTGAAGAAAACTTACTTGGGGCTGCTGAGATTTCAGTGTGAGACTTTTCAAGTTTTAAATTTAGCAAGTTTAAGGATCATGAAACGTTTCTTTTCCTGACCTTGGAAGGAGCAGGGCTGCTCCCGTTCCTCCAGGGCTCTGGCTCTGCTGACCTCTGCAGGCAGTGAGGCAAGGCTACAAAGGTGACATCGATGACAACAGCTACTTTCATAGAAAAACAGAAATGAGATAGTTTTCATTTCTTTAAATGAAAAACCCCAAACAAACAAGAGTAAACATGAACGAGGTGGTTCATTCTGAGAAGCTTTTCTGGTATCAAGAGATATGATCTTACACAATATGGTGTTTTGGTTTGGTTTCTCTCTTGTTTTCTTAATTTACAATGTGTTTTAGCATCTCTGCAAAATATCCCTTAGGCTGCCAATGGCAACAGGACCTAGAGTGGTGATTTAACATGAGAGAATATGTTCTCTTACACCTTTTTCTCCCACTCTTCCCTTTGTGCTGTGATGTCATTAAACCAAGATGCTGCATCTCCACCCTCTCCCTCTGCTGGTGGCCGTGGAGTTGTCCTTCTGTCACAGACCAAGGCTGTCCTTCAGCAGCATCTGCCTCTTCTCTGCCACCTGGCACCTCACTGAGATCCAGTCCCTCCTGGGCATGTGGCTGTGAGTGATCCCAGGAGCTAGCCCTATGAAGAGGAGGAGGAGGAGGATCAGGAGGAGGTCGTCTCCCTGGGAAGCACTGCCCTGCAACAGAGCACAAGTCCCATGCTCACCTGAAGGCATTTTGCATTTGAGGACAGTGACATTCACTGAGTCAGGCTGCACACGTCAGCATGGGCACACTGATACCACCCGGGGGGACACGCACTGCTGCTCTAGAGATTTAACAACCATTATCATGAGTCTAAAGCAAAGGCTGTGGAAAAGCCAGCAACAACTCCTGCCAACCAGCACAGCTGTACGGGCATGAAGGAGCAGAGCTGCTGGGAGAGCAGCCGGGCTCAAATGGATCACAGTAGGAGGGGAAAGAGTAGCTAAAAGCTGCTCCTTTGACCCAAATCTGGCTCTTTTCCATGTGCAGGGAAGGCAGTTTGCATTGCTTTTCTCTGGGCAGGTGTTGATGGATTGTGTGTGGAACCGCAGAATTTCCCCAGACCTGAGATGAAATCAACTGTCCAGGAAATGTTTCACTCCTCATATACAGGGCTATCTAGAAAAGGCAGCGGCTCCTCAGGAGTACAGCTTTACCTGCAATCATCTGCAGCAGTTTGTTTTGTTTCCTTTAAGGAGACTCGAGGGTGCAGTAAGAGGCCATTTCAAGGATCCAAAGGAGAGGTCAGAGTTTGATCTCTCTCCATGGCCTTGTAAGGAATTACTGGCAGGAGGGAAAGAGGCGATACAGGTACAAAGACTCAGAGAGGTTACAAGAACTTATCCAAAGCCAGCAGACAGAAACCCATCTCTGCCTGGATTTGGGGGAGATGTGGAAACTACCATGCTTGGAGCAGGACTGAGGCCACTCACCCACCACCCACTGCTGGGACACATTCCCTTGGACCCAGGCACAGACCGAGAGAGGAGGAGCCATCTCTGCCTCCAACGAGCACAGCTGGAGGATCAACTCCATCCATGACCTGCTTTTAGTTTTCTCCATCCCTCTCCCATCTCCACGGGCAGACAGCTGAGCCTGGGTGCACGGAGCAGCTCTTGGCAATATCAAGCTCACCTGTCTTTAACTCCATAGTTTTGAAAGCCCAACTCCACAACGCTGCCACTTGGACAATTTCTTACACATCATCTAGTTTTAGTGCTATTCTATTTCATTTGCTACCTCACCTTAATAATTTTTTAGCACTCATTCAGTTTGCATTTCTCTCTCTTTTCATTTTCATCTGTTCCTGATATTTTATTTTTCCAATAAACTAAGTAATTTAATGGCCCTAATCCCAAGCCTCCTATTTAGAGCATGGATGTGGAGGCTGCAGAAAGAAGCCCCAATTTAAATCTGTCAGTCAAACAAAACTTAATCTGTAATCTTCTTTATATATAAAACTGCTCCATGGGAAGGAAACCATGACTGAGATTCAGTTTAACTTTAAAATATCTAGCTTTACACCTTTCTAATGCTCTCTCCTCTTATGTGCTGGCTGTTAGAAAATGGCGAAGTTATACAGGCCTTGGACAACACAAAGTCACAACAGCTTAAGTAAAGAGGTGATCACAGAGGCTTTGAAGGGCCCAAGGCCACATCCCTGGTGCCATCACGGTGGCACAGGCACTGAGATGTGGCTCTGATGTTTTTCTATTCCATTTCTGGACCCCCTAAAACAAGTGAAGGGAATTAAAGACACTGAAGATAATTGCTTCTCTTTGTTACCATTCCTGCCTGCTGTCAGACAGTCCACGGATTTGCCAGAGGCTATGGCTCAGGGCTGAAGCACAGCCCTAGGCAGCTGTAGGTTGGACAGGGCCAAGGAGCTCTGGAGTGAGGACACAGAACAGGGAATGTTGCTCCCTGCACTCCCTGTGGCTCCATCTCCTTTGCTGGCTCCGCACTGGACAATGTTCACCCGTAATGATCAGCCCTGGGACATGTGCAGCACCTGAGATCCACCCCTGAGCACAGCAGAAAGGCACCTCAGTGACAGCCACAGAGGGGCTTAATCACCCACCCTGCTCAGGCAGTGGCATCAGGCAGAAGCAGAAAATGTCCAACAAGACTGGCAGCACAAGAAAAGAGCTCTTGAAACCAATCATGCAAGACAGCAGCTAATTAGCAGACATCATGTCTTCCCAATCCCTGCTCCCATGGCCTCAGGTGTTACAGACAAGGGAAGGGTTTTGTTCAGTGGCTTGAGCCCCTTGGGGCAACAGGTTGCTCTGTGATTCCAGCATGGCCAAGATTCCTCTACAACATTTGGTTTTGGCACTTCAGTCTGATTTACATTTTCTCCACTTCACTGGGATCAGGACCTGTACAAATCCTTGTGTCTTCTTCCACGGGTGGGATCACAGGCTGGGGAGAAGCTCGTGGTGTGAGAACACACTGCCCTGAAGCATCAAGTGCTGAACAACTGTGCTCCCACAGTGTAATGAGCTGTGTTAATTTGATGCCATTCTTCATCAATCATTAAGGAATTTTCATCAAAGTTTCACCACCAGCTGGATGCTGAGTGGGTGGCTGAGGGGTCCCTGCACCTCCAAAGCTGCAGCAGAGAAGTGCAGGGCACATTCACAAAGACACTGTGAGTGCCAGAGCTCCAGAGCCTCAGAACTGGGGACCTCTGTTGCACATCTCTGCTCATTTGGGTGCATCTTAGGGTAAAGCTGCAACACTGAACCAAGCAATTTCTCCTCCAGAATGTTCTCATGGGCTGTTTGTTTATTTTTGTCTAGTCCATCACTGATGGCTCTGTGGCAGAAGCTCAGCCCCAGCTCTGTCAAAGTCCAGAGAAATCACTGTGAAATTCTGCCCTGAGCTGGAGCATCCAAAAGCTGCCACAGTCAATATAATCTGGGCTGCAGCAAACAGCCTGACAGCTGGGTGCAGCAACCATTTAGCAGATAACCACATTTTATTCTGACCCTTATTTCATTCTGCAGCAATCAGCCAGGAAAAAAAAGGGCCTCATCACACTGTGATTTCAGCATCGTGTTGCAGCATGTTTAGGGAGGCAGAACCTAGACATACCTTCTGGATCCTGAGTAAAAACACCACTGATATCTGCTAGTTCACATCAGGTTTCACAACTACAGCATGAGGGAAAAGCTACTGCTGGGTTTAACCACCTCAGAGGATGATTTTGAACAAACCTGAAGCAATCCAGTGAGCACTGTGAGGAGGAAGCTGCACCCTTGGCTGTGCAGGGCAGTGCAGCCACCTGGGCATGGGAATGAGCTCCCCCCACCAGCACTCAGACATTGATTCCATGTTAGGTCCTTCCTTTTGTTCCACCTTAAAATAAAAACATAAATTTGATGTCCACATTCTAGTTTTCTGAAATGACATCTTCTCCATAAATATCTTCTCAATAGTCCCAACCCAGCTCTAATAAAAGTGCTCTTTATGGTTATTAGACAAGTGAGATGTCACTGGACTGAACAATTACCTTCAAATATCTGCCCAGAACTGGCTGGGAGTGGAAATCAGCTTCTTCCTCCCCTGGTACAAATCCATAATGAGGATTTATTTCCAAGGCAGTGGAAATGAGGTAATCCCTCTCCTTCTCGAGGTGAGATAAGGAGAAAGAAAAAAAAAACCAAAAAACCCAACAGAAATAGTACAAGTTAATAGTGAAGCATCTGGAAAAGCAAATGATTTGCGGGAGGTAGGGGCAGGAGGTCAGTTGCATAGAACAGCTTGGAGAAATAAGGGGAAAGTTATGAGTTTGCCTAATGCTGACCTGTGCAGGGGCACGGGCAGGAGGCCCTGCCTTGTGTTCAGCCTCCTCGGGATCCTGCAGCACCTGGGAGCAGACACCAGCCCTTGGGACAGCCAGCACCCAGTTACTATCAGTCTCTCAGTTATTCTTGATTGCTATATCATCCACCAAAAATAAATGTAATATTGAAATCACCTGAGGAAGCATTGAGGAGCAATGTGCTGTTCCTGCCAGCTGACAGACAAATGCTCAGGACAGATGGACACCAATGGGCCTGGAATAAGCTGGGGTTACTCTGGCACAGGATAAATCTGCATTTGGGGGGATAGCCCTTTTCTGTTTGTTTTGTTTCAGTAAATTCATTACTATAATAACCCTATTTCTGTAAAGAATATAAAATTGCCATGAAATGAAGCAGATGAGGAGAAATTGTATCATTGGGGAAACCAAATTGATGCCCAATCTCTGCTTCAGCAAAGCCACAGCGGATTTGTATTGCCCCATGCAAATGTAGTGACTTGAGAAACTGTGTAAATTAGGATAAAGGTGTGTATTTATGGAAAGAAATGGAGGAAAACCACCTCAGCTCTCTCCTGGGATTCATACCCCAGGTCTGCTATTGGCTTTGCTCTCTGCTGAGCCCCAACAGCTCAGAGGCAGAATCTGTTGATGCTACAGAAAGCAAAGTCATGCAGAGCAGTGAGTGGGAAATAATAGATATCAATTACACAGCTTGAACTGCTGACTGGATCAGGTTTTATAACTCTTTACTCTTGTGGTCTTCTTAATAAATCCATTGGTAGAGATGTCATACCCTTTATAGCAGTATGTTTCAATGTTTTATTTCCTCTGGAGGAGCAACTGGCCACTTCACAAAATGCTCCTTGGATTCTCCCACAGCCTCATCGAGGAATCGAAATTGGTGTGAGATGAACATGAGCTATTTGTTCTCTAATATAGGGACAGTTTGCCATAACATTTGGATATTGCTGCTGGAAATCAGATGGATTCCTTCCCTTTTGCTTTATGACATGGGCAGCTTCTGAGGAGTGTGGGAGCCTTACAGTGAGGTGCTCAAAGCTCAGGTCAACTAAAAGAAAATCACACATTGAGGAGAACCTGCATTTTTGTGGCAGGTAGAAAACAGCATCACTCTGCGGGGGTGTGAGATTTTCCAGCCCTGTAAGTGCAGGGAAAGAGCAGACACATCCCTCAAATGAAGGTAAAAAATTATATTGAACGGGGGTAAAAAAACCCCTCATTTTTGTCTATCACTTGCAAACTTTTATCTGCATTTTTATTTAAACCAGTCACCACCTCAAGCACTGGAAGCAGAAATGCAGCCTTCTTCCATGGCACCTTTCCTATGGTAAATCTAATTAAACAGCCATTAAAATGTCTTAGCTCGATTGTATCAAGGTGACCTGGAGCTCCTGCTAAATGTTAGCAACAACATGCCCCACAAACTGGCATCCGAGAGGGAACAGCCAGTACTGTTTCTCCTGATGTGGCCTTTAGATGAATGTGGTTATTAAAGTGCTTTGTGTACCACAGATTTCCAAATAAATGAGTCTAATTTTCTGGCCGCTGAAGTGCTCTGTGTGCCCCTCCAGTGCTCCCAGCCAAGGCTGGCATCCCAGTGAGCATCCCAGCTGGGCTCTGGTTCTGCAGCACTCTGAGTAGGATGCCAGCAGCCACGGGAGCTGGCACACGTGGACAAAAATGCACAGGCAGCATTGCCAAAAGCCTGGCCAGAAGAAAAGTGCTAAAATACCAGAAAGGAGAGGAGAGAGGGCAGAGTTTTACCTGCAACAGACAGAGCAGCTTCTACCTCTGTGGAAAGTCCCTCCACCTGCAGACAAGGCTGATTGTTTCCTAGCCAAGTAAACACCTGGCTGGTTTTAATATCTTTAAATCCCTAAATCTCGATTCAGATTAAAATCTGGAAACATTGCCTTGATTTACACTGGCCTGACCTCCAGTGTCAGAACCATACACAATTCATACTCATGATGCAAAACTCTCTAGACCAAATTCCACATCCCTCCTCACAATTAGACCTGCTAATGCACAACAAACAATATCTGTTTCATAAGCAATTTGTCATGCTCAGGTTAATGATAGCAAAATGCTAATGATGAGACTGAAAACTGGGAACAGTGTCTATTCATTACTGCAGGTTTTTTCATGCACCCTAAGAAGTATCATTATGATAAAGAAAATGTTCACCAGGTACTAAATCAGACAGATCTGCAGCTAAAAAACTACTTCCTTTGCTTGTTACCTTATGTTTGACTTCACAAATTTATTCCTTAAACTGCAGCTACAGTTAAAAATAGGAAATATCCCACCAAGCTGCAAACTAGCTGAACAGGTGGGGAATGTCTCACTTCCCCCTTGTACATGTCAGCAGCCACAATTTGGGCACTGGGGCTACACGACTGTAGAAATCTCCCCCTACGCCGTGTGCAGGAGGCTGGAGAAGCTGGAAACACATGAATGATGAATTCTCAGGTGCAGTAATAAAGGAATGAATTCAGTTTAAAAACAAAATAGAACGAGGAGAGATGGAGCCAGGCGGTAGCACAGAGCTCCTGTTCCCCAGGCTTTGGCAGCCCTGGAAAGCCTTGGAAAGGCAAACACCCTTCCTGTGCAGCCCACAGAGGGTTGTTCCAGGCACCTTGACAGTGGTCACATATTAAACTCTGGGCTCAGCCCAGGGTATGGCAAACATGCTTCAATGAACGACACTGTGCACCAAGCTCTCCTTAATTTGGGACCAGCTTTACACAGTCACTGAGCCTTTGGAGAAGCCCAGCCAATGCCCTTCTCAACGTCACCATGTTTCCAGAGGATTAACTGTGCAATCCAACATTAGCTGGGTCAGACCTGGGGCTTCTGGCTCACAAGAGCAGCTCACTGGTTTGCTCAGTGCCTCTGGCACTGAGTTTCATAAGGGCAATTTTTAAAATTCTGTTTTTATTTTCAGATCTTTGTTGTTCTGTCTTGGTTTGCATTTGAATTTCTGATTAAAACATGTTTTTTTATGAATCCTTCAGCTATTATGATACATCTCTGCAGAGTAGGGAAGGCACAGTAAAACTAATTAAATGCTATCCAAGAACTTTACTCTGCCATTTACAGAAACACATTAAACTATGAGGAACGGCTCCTTCAGAATCATTGTAAGGGGTGCACAACCATTTGAATTTTCCCATGATGGACAGCCTGGTACCAGGGCAGTCAGCAGGGAGCAGGCTCAGGGGCAAAGACCAGCACAGCACGGCACCCTGCTTGGCAGGTGGGAGAGGACACGAATCTGCAAGTGCTGGTTTTGAGCAAAGATGCAGCGAGGGAAGGGGATGACAAACACAGCAGAGAAGGGGGTGATGCACACAACGAGGGAAGGGGATGACGCACACGATCCAGAGTCACCACCTGCTCAGCTCCAGCACAGGGCACACACAGGGTGGGGCTCACAGCCTGTCCCCACAGGGCAAGGACCCAATGCCAAGATGGGCACAGCGCTGTTCTACCTGCCCCCTCACTTGGGGACAGAGCATGGCCCAGGCTGCTCCTACCAAACCACTTTGTCACTGCCACCAGGAGCACCGAGAGGAACAAGAGCAAAAGCAAGCACAGGGCCAACATGGAGGATTGCTCTAGGAAGGGACCTGGGGATATAAAGGAGCAGTTCTATGCAGAAACCTACTGTCACAGGGGGTAATGAATTAAATGAAGTGGAAAGCATGGCATGAACGGGAGATTTGCTGTAGTGACTAATGTAATTAACCTCTATTGAAATAATCAAGACTCCTAATTTGTGCCGCATGAGCAGCACAACTGCAAGGGCAGGTGTGGGCAGCCCTGCACTGACTGTGGGCAGCACCCACCATGCCAAGAGGCTCTGGATCTCCTCTGCTCTGTGGAGCTGCTTGGCTTGTGCTGTGAATAAACGCCACAGCTTTAGGAAGAAAAAGTTTTGATCACAAATATCCAACAAAATGCTATGGCTCATTCCTCTTGGACTTACCTCCCTCCTCATAAACTGTGACATTTTTTCTTCCTTCAGCACAGGATTGCTTTATGCCAGTCAGAGAAGCAGAGTTTGTTGTCTCTAGTTATTAATTTACTTTTATTGACTGCAGTGCCTTTCCTCATTTTATTACCCAATAGCTCACACCAGCAGAACAGCTTTTCTTTTAGGTTACACATAAACATTTGACTTTCCCAAGCAGGCACCAAGGAGAGGCAAAACCACTGTGGCTCCTGCTGGGTGCATCTGCTGCCCTGGCCCCCGCTGACCCCAGGGACACCTTCTGCCAGACATCTCACAGCCCCATCCAACCAGCAAAAATGCTGATCCCTTTTCCCGACTTTTCACTGCTCAAGGCATATGATGAAAAAGCATAAGATTTAGATTGATTTTTTTCTGTCCTAAAAATATGCTCTGAAACGCTTCCATTGTCCATGTGCTGCTCCCTGTGATAAGGCACATTTTCCCTCTATAGCAATTATTTTGAACACCACTATTAGACTGACTGTGAAAACCCAAGAGCACCACAGAAGGTTCTGGGGATATTAAACCACCAGGTTCCCTGCTGCTGATGGGCACGTCCTGCTGTGGTGCCGCGCTCCGGCCGGCGTCCTGCTGCAGCTGGGACAGCAGGGAGCTGGAGAGATTCTTTATTTATTTTGACAAAATAGACAGCTGAAATGAGTCCTCTACTAAAACAACTATTTATGCAACAGCCAAAAAATAAAAAGAAAAGTAGCTTAGGTGCTTGGCTGACTTTGAAGCCCAACAGAAGAAATTCCCTGCTTTCCTGGAGCTGTCAGGAATGGGCAATGCAAGGTGGTGGCTCAGAAGGGCATGGCAGCCCAGAAGGGACAAGGTGCTTAGAAGCTCTGTCCCACTTCCCACCGCATTTAGGAATGTGCAGGGCCCAGCTGGGAGCAGCAGCTCTGGGGCAGAGGATTAGCAGTGGGCCAGTGCCACGGTGAGGGGTAGAGCAGCCCCTGGTGATGGCCCAGGGCTGCTGGTGGTGTGTGGAGCTGTGCTGAGGCTGGGTGAGCACATCCCCACGGAGGCCATCGGGCTGCTGCTGGATTAACGAGAGGCAGCATCAGTTCTAATTCATTGCATCCCAGACAGCAGTGCTGAGTAACACAGCTGCTCTCTAAATTTGATTATAGCTATATCACCACTGAAGATAATTGGGGGACAGGTAATCAGTCTTACATCAAGTGCAGCATGTATTTTGTCTTTCAGTCATATTTGCTTTAATTTCACAAAAGGATTAAATGAAGTTTGCAGTGATATGCAACAACTGTTGTGAGAAGGTGAGGATTCAAGTGAGAAAAAGAAAGAGAAGAATCCCTCACAAATAGGAAAAAATGAGCTCAGCACTGTCTTATCCTCCCTTTCTCACTCTGCTGTAGATGATTTTCCCAATTCTGCTCATGATTACAGGGGAATTCCTAAGAAGAAATTTAGGAGAAATACCTCCAGAAGTGCCTTGATCCATGTGCAGGAACCAGAAGAGGCACTCAGCCCTCGGCACACATGACTTGGAGACAGGGGGGCACAGGGCACTGTCCTGCTCCCACAAGCTGCCAGAAACTCCCCACTGCCCAGCCCCCACTGTGGTGCAGGAGCTGACCAGGGCCCAGGTGGGTTCCTCTGCATCTCAGCACCGTTTGCACATATCTGGCTTCCAAAACTTATTGGTAGTGAGGTGCTATTTGCAGGAGAAACCTGTCCTGTGGAGGAGATGCTCACCTTTGGGACAGTCATCCATTGCTCAGTCATGCATGCAGCATCTTCCCCCACCTCTTATTGGTTCTTTTTTTAGATTCTGAAGCTGGGACAACTATTTTGCATCAGGCAGTCTGTGTTTTGACAGGTGAAGGACCAGAGCAGAGAGATCCAGGTACAGCAAAGCACTGGCCAGCAGCTCTTGGTCCTGCACCTCCAGCAGCTGCTGAAGGACAAGGCAGGGGCACGAGGAACTCCTGGTGAGTGTAGCTGAGTGCCAAGCCCAGCATCTCCATCTGCTGGCATTCAAAGCCCAGGACATGTTCTGATCAGTAGATTTGTAGGTCTGTGCTGCAGCACGAAGGTGTGCATAGCAGGTGTGAGGACTTGCCCCTCAGGCCTCCAGACTAACAGCACCTCCCCTGGAAATATGCAGGCACAGAGAGACCCTTGGATGCTTCTCCAGAGTCCCCAGCTCTGCTCTTGAAAGAGGCAGAGCTGAAGATATTAAAGGTTTGTTCATTTGTTTGGGGGGTTCATTTCCCTGGAAGATTGACAGGCTCCCACAGAGTGTTTGTATGAATCCTTTGAGTCTCTACATTTAATTACACTTGACTGAGTGCATTAACACAACCATGAATTTTTAAAAGCTATCAATTTTATTCTGTTTGACTCCAAACCTGACAGTGTGAGTTGCTTTCCAGCATATCCTTTCTTCCAAGCCCTTTTCCCAGAGGTCTGCAGCTGAGCTCTGGGAGCTTCTGAACCTGAGACACTCCCCACACCCCTCCTTCAGCAAAGCTACATCACCAGCAGGAAAACACCAATTCCAGCCCACAGGCCCTGTGGGGATAATACATGTGCCCTGAGTCATGACAGGAAAGGCTAATTATGAGGGAAGAAATACATTAACAAGTCTGAACTGGCTGAAAGATGAGCCCCATGCACTGGGTCAGCAGCTCTTCCCTCTCTAAACCACTGGCTCCATTAGAAATGGCTTTTATTCGGAATAACTGAATTTTGGCACCAAAGTTTGGTCATGAAAAAGTTGTCTGACCACGTCTGTGCCGCCAACAGCAGCAAATGTTAAAATCTTTGGCAGTGATACTTAAACCTGCTGTCTGTGGCCTCCAATTGATACTGCACAAACATGGCAGCAAGAGATTTGAAAAAGCAAGCAGCAAATTCCAGATTTTGGGACAGAAAAGTACAGTTCAGCCAAAAGGAGTTGCAAGAGAGGTTTGTAATCAGGACCTGTTGCATTAGGAAGGTTATTTGCATTTATTCCAGACAAGAAAATGCCACCTTGCAGGGTAAGTGTGGGTCCCTGTAGGTTTTCATTTAGGTCTTAAAGAACCCCCCACAGAAGGCAGCACACTTCCAACTTAAATACATCTCTTTTGAGACAATTTTGTTTACTACAGAAAAATGTAAATTATCCCAGAAGGCTGCTCTGGATTATTTTTAAGGGTTTTTTACCTCTAAAGCAGGTTTCTTGGAAGGATTTCACTATGTGGATGAAGGACTGTTTCAGCCACCTATTATTTGGAATTTATCCCTGTGCTTGCCCCATGGAGAACTAGCAGATTTCCAAAAGTGAATGGCTTAAATGCTACTGACAACACACACAAACGCAATATTTTAATTTCAATAAGCTGCCAATTTAAAAAATGAAGTGGCATGAAGTACAGCAGGAGGGGAGTCTGGCATCAGCAGGGTGGACAGGGAGATTGTCCTGTTAGCTGGAATCTTTCCCACAGCCTAGAGAGAGGCGGCATCTTGTGCTATTTTTAATCTGCTCAAACACATTATTTAAATGCTGTGAACTTTGAGTAAAACAGGAACATCTATAAACATGAGAAAAACATGCAAAAGGCAGCTGCTGCAGGCAGATGAAACCATATTCTGGAGATTAGCAGCACTGGAACTTTTGAAAAGCTGCCGTCAGAATGGCCATTGAGCAGTTGTTCCAGGCTGTGCTGCCTTGTACCTTGTTTTCTGCTGCCTGAGCAGCCAAGCCAGGCTTTAAATAGGTGTTTAATGGGTTGGTAAATGGGGCAGTTTATTACCTTCCTGCAATTCTGCCTTTCACCTGCACTGCAGCAAAGCAGCACCACTGCTGTAGCACAGACCCTCTGCACCTGCACTTACAGACCCCTCCTGGAGCAATTCCCAGGAGAATGGGGCAGGTGAGGAACCACCCTGGGCACCTTTGGAAACAGCTACACTGGGTGGTGGCTTGAATGGTCTCAGGGTCTTACAGCTATAAAAGCTTTCATGACCATAAAAGCTCTCAGTAGCTGCTCTTAAACCCTTTCACAACTTAATGGCATTACAAGGTGGAGTTATCACAGAATCCCAAAATTATTTGGGTTGGAAGGGACTTTAAAGCTCATCTAATTCCACCCCCCAGCCATGGGCAGGGACACCTCCCACTAGAGCAAGCTGCTCCACAGGGATCTTGGGCACGGAGCAGGGGCCATGGTGAGGCACCTCCGTGCTGCCTTGGGGCTGCAGGTGGAAGTGTGACCCACCCCAGAAAGCATCCACAGCCTGGGCTGCATCACCTGGCTGCCACCACGCTGTCCCTGGCACGTCTCTCCAGCCCCAACAGGGAGAGATTTCCATCTGTTCCCCGGGCACTGCACCAGCTCTTGCCTTGCACATGACACTAATTATCAGCATGGACTGATAAGCATCATTAGAGCTGGGGAAGTAACAAGGTATCACAAGTGACTCCTTATTAAATTAGTACAGTTCTTAAACCTTTGATGTGGACAGTTTTCTAGAATTGGCAATTGACTTTGTCTAAATATGTCAGAATTTGACCAGCCAGCACTACACCTCTGGAAATTATCAGGAGCAATCCCCACTGGACTGAGCAGGAAAGACAAATGACGGACAGAATATCCCTTTGACTCCCTGTTTTGTGCCTCTCCACAGCCTAGAGACATCTCCCCAGGGAACAAAGTCACTTGCAAGCAGATAAGAGCAATGGGGAGACATACAGGGCTGCAGGAGTCTGGCCCTGGAGAGGTTTTGCAGCTGAAGGAAATTAAAGCAGGGGAAAAGTTGCAGCTAATAAAAGAATTGAAGTTCCCAGTGTCAAAATCCCACAACCATACAGCTGAGTGACAGGCAGTTTTCATCCTATTTAGGAGAACCACAGATAAATTTGTTTTCTTGCCTTAAAGTATATCGACTTTACAAAAACGCTTTTCCTTTTATTAAATACAGAGGTGTTAAATTCAGTGAAGGTGAGGAGGGCTCAGGCAGCAGGAGGACACCAGACACCAGCAGAGCAATCACATCAGGCTGGAGGGCACAGCTGAACTCTATTTTCTATTCTGTATGTGTACAATTTTTGTCAGGTTTGAGGGCTTGCACCCTCCTGCTGAGCCCCTGGATGCCAAATGAGATATGGAGCTGGGTTTCTGTTTTAGTCCTGTCAGGCCCACCCAGAGTCCTGACCACCACAAGGAAGATTCCCAAGAGATCCTGGATATTCTGCTGAGCAAGGGCTCAATGCAGTAACTTAAATGAATGCTCTTTTCCCTGCACTTGCTGAGATTTTATTCCTCAATAACTATTTTTTAATAATAATTTCACACTTCTCCATGGAAAATGCACCATTTCAGTGAACCAGCCATACCTTCCTAACCATCTGCAACAACCAGCCTGAGTCATCACGATGTAGTTTGTGGGATAAATCACTAATGCAGTGGATGATCTTATGGAATAATTTTGGAGGAGGCACTCTGAGGTTACCGAGCCCAAGACGTGATCAGCAACACTGACGTGTGGCCCATTTTTCACATGGCAGAAATGTAACATTTGGTGTAAACCAGGAGGAGGTGAGTGATTCCAGACGAGTGCAGCCTCCAGCAGCGGCCCCTGTGTGAGGCAGGGCATCGACTCCCACGCGATGAGAAAATGAAGCAGGATGACACCTCTCCTGTCATTGATCCTATCAGCAGTAGCTGCAGGGCACTCCATCCTCCCCAGATGCCACCTCGCCCATGGCACGGGCTCACAGGGTCTGCACAGGAGGGGATCAGCAGCCTCAGGGAGGTGCATCCTACAGCCACACACCTTTGGCCACAAGGGACATTTGAGGCGGTGGTAACACATTTACCTTTCTAACCCCAGGTGCAAGGGGAGCAGCTCCACATTCACACATAGCTGGGCTCCCCACCAAAACACCCCATGACATCAGGAGTAATCCTGAGAGCTGCTTTGTCATCCAATTCCAACTCTGGGATAACTGGAGCCTGGAGCTCCTTCATGAACACACTCAATTCACTTTGCCCCAAATCCTCTGATCTGGTCTCACCACACAAACTGAAACCTGCACTTACGATGGAGCCCAGATGAGAAAGCCAGTCCTTTGTGAGTGACAAGGTGGTGTTTGGGTTTTTTTAAATCTATTTCAAGTTACAGTTCATGCACTGTGGTTTAATTGCATTTGCCCTCCAGCCTTTCCATTAAAAATAGAACAGAAACCAGCACTTCCAGGATGGAAATGAGAATGAAAAAAAGCCCTTTTAGAGAGGAAAGTGCTATGTTTGGAGAGGAAGAATAATTATTGCCACAGGTATAATAAAGAGGGAAGGAGTCTGTGTCATATCCAGGGGCCAAATGCAAGTTATTCAGACCTTTCAAAATGAGGTCACACTGTCACTGGAGGCAAAATGAGAACGGCAGGTTATGTCAGAGCTCATAGATTGATCTGTTTTACCTGAAATTTTGAGACACAATGGTAAAAGCCCTGAGCTGTAAAGAATTCAATTCATGATTTTAGGGAACTTCTCCTGAAATTCTGTTCCATGACATCACTGACACTAAACAAGGGCACTCATCCGGAATGCTCAGGGAAAGCTGGGCCCCAAGGCAAGAGCCACAGGGGGACTTCAGGAGGACACAGCAGGGAAACTTTCACCCCAGCACCCTCCCCAGGCTCCAGAAGGAGGAGGAGCAAAGAAGTTCAGACCTGCCCAGAGGTTTTCCAGCTCAAAGGGCCAAGCCCCATCACATCTCCATCAGGAAGCCCAGGGCAGGAGGGACACTTCCCAGCCCAGCTGGGGTACCTTGGGGCAGCCAGGAGCTGTCCTGCCACTCTTCACTCAGGGCTACTTCTCTTGCCTCATACACTAAGAAATAGTTGTGACTCAAAATGTTGGAGGCTTGTGGCCCTGAATATTAACCACTACATTCCCTGCTGACTACAGTTCTGGAATATTAAAAAAATTCTGATTGTACCTTCAGATAAATTATATCACACTTTCTGCAGTGCTATGAATATTAGATATTTTCATAAGAGAACCAGGAGGGAAGACACCCATTCTTGCTATATGAATAATATGTATCATCCCAAACCCAGACCTTGGCAGAGAACAATAAGTCACCCTGCACGGACTCAGAATAGTCTCATACAAATGACCTTCTCATCACTCTCAGTCTCTTGCTTCATATCCAGTTCTCTCATTAACTCGGGACTTCTCTGCACTGCTGCAGCAATCACCCAGAGGGGTTGTCCCATCCCACCACAGGGCTTTTCCCACACTCCAGTTTGGCTGATTCACACAGGACCCCTCAGCTCCTCTGGGAGGTCTCCAAAGCAAGGGGAAGGCTCCCAAACCTCCAGGTCCCACCACAGTGGGACATAGCTACATCCTCCTACCCAGGCCTTCCTCGCTGCTGCGTGATGACAAGGGCATTGGCAGCGCCTGGAGAACAGACAGCTGCTCTCCAGACTGGATTCTCATCAGCAAAGTGTGGTTAATTAACATAGGAGGCTTAATTAGCTGATATTTCTAAGGAGCTCTGAGAGCCTGAGGTGAAAGACTCCAGATAACTGCAAAATGTTCTTGTACTTCACCAGCAGAGGTTCAGCACCATCAGCTCTCCATGCTGCTCTCCCCTCCCCATGATATGACATCTCCCTAACGCAGAGATCTTCCCTCCCACTCTCCTGCTCAGCCTCGGCTCCTTCTCCAAAATCCGTCTTCCTGCAGGGACGGTGCTGGCACAGCCCTACAGAGGGCAGGGGACAGGGCTGAGGCTGCTGTGGAGGACCAGGCTGCGATGAAGGAGCTCCCTGGGTACTGGGGGGCACAGCGAGCACCACAGCAAGGACACACTGACACATGCCATCAGGTTTTGCACTCTGCTAACAGAGCTCCAGGTTGGTTCAGTTTTGGGTTGTATTTTTGTACTGCCATTAATATGTGCTGAAGCCACGGGGAGCTTTTAAGGCAAACTCTTCAAGTTTATCTCATGATGTGAAGCATTTGTTCCTCCCACACTTCCCCTCACTCCCAGCTCCCACCCAGATGGGCTTCGCCTCAGCCCACTCGTCTGTTAAGGAGGCACCAGGCTTGGCAAGAGGCAAACAAAACACAGCGCTTTCCACACAGCAGGATAGAGGCATTTGGAAGCAAGGGGGAACAGGGAGCATGAGTTTTAACGAATTGAAGGGCCACAAAAACTCATTTTACTGCGTGGACAAGTTTTAGACTTGTAGATTTACAAACTTTGACTCCTAAAAACAAGCAAGCATTAATGTTGCTTTCTCACACGCCAGCTCACCTCAGTGAAGAAGCAGCAACTACTTTTTTTTGAGTAGAGGCTTTCCTACCTCTACTCAAGCACTATCCCAATTCCACACACAGCAGAGACACGACCTATGGGCAGGGAATATTGCTGGGAATCCACTTGAGTAAAAACCAAAACATCACTGAAATAAACATGCCAAAAGCAGGATCCTGCCGCTGTGGAGCAGTAAGCAGTGTGTGCTGACAAACAGATATGGTCAGAGGGAAAACAAACGAGATAATTTACTAAACATTAAAGACATCTCAGCAAAGCACTTCCACCAGAGAGAGACAGACACCGAGAACTGGCTGCAAGGACAGTCTGTAGGTTTACCACTTAAGATACTTCTCCTGCAAATGGCATGTACAGACATACACGGACCTTTTCAGCTCACCACGTCACCTGCCTGTCACCCCAGGGGGCACAGCAATACCTGTGACAGTTACTGCCACTGCAACCTTGATAAATCTGCTGCATCACTCTCACCTGATTTGTCACACAAATAGTTCAATTTACTGCCAGTGATTACCAACAGGGAACTGGGTTGCAAGGTAGCATGGATTGCTCCAGCTCACCAGTCCCCCATCTAACAGTCTGGAGACAAGCACTGCTCCCAGTCAGAGCAGGAGGCCAGCTCGCTCCACAGGCTACACACGAGTCACCCACAGAACAGACCAACCTGCAAGAGCTGGGAGAGATGAGAGGGGTCTTCTGCTTCTGTTGCGGTAGGATTTCCCTAGCCATTCCCTAATTCTGCCTTAATTAACTCCAGGTGTTGTCACCGGTGCTCTCCTGGCTGCAGTTCTGTGGCAGTGACTTATGGTGAGGACAGACAAGAAATACTCCGTGCAGGAGTGTCCAGAGGGCTGATCCTGTGTCTTTCCAGCAAAACCCCAGCAGAATTGCCTGTGCGAACTGGAGCCTCCAAATGCCTGGAGCAGCATTCTGCTGCCTGTTCAGGGGGATAAGCCAGTTAATGAGCATTTCTTTGCACAGCTGTGACCAACATGGCAACCCCTGAGAGTGCTGTGTTCTCACTCCTGAGTGAAAGCAGAGACTGACTTTACAAGGCCACCACTCACAACCTCTAGCAGAGATTTTGGCTGATTGAGATTGTAAATACCATTGCAGCTATTTCAGCAGTGTTAAACATGCAAAATAATTTTCACAGTTTTAAAGCAAAAGCTGCTGTGGTGGCTTGTATGAGTGGTTTGTGCATGGTGCCTGCACGCCTGAGTCATTTGAGCTGTGTGCTCTCGATGGCCCAGCCTGGGGCACTCTGCAGTAGGTGCACTCACACAAATGGTGCACTCCCACCCAGCACAGCTGTGTGCAGAGCAAGGAAACGCCCCCCAAGAGGCAGGGAGAGGACCCCTGCTCTGCCAGTACATCCACTGCCGGTGGCAGAAACTGCTCTGCAGTTCAGACAGCCTCTGCTAGACAACAGGAACTGGAATGTTACGAGCTCATGAGCAGGGAACTACTCAGTATCCCCAAAGTCTGCTATTTTTGGTTGAGGCATGGTTAAACACTAGCACAGACAGCACATGAAAACCACCACGTTTTGCATGCACTCTGCATTCATTCCCTGGCTAATGTTTTCTTTACACTAGTCACCCAAGCTAGTATGCAGGAGGCATAAAAGCACTCTTTCTGCTTTGCTGGTTATCAAATGGAATTGGAGAGGCCAGGGACATTCTGGGTACACGTTGCAGTGGAGAAGCCATAGCCCTGTATCTGCATCCTGCAGGAAACAAATGAGTGCAACAGTTCTGCAGCAGATCAGGCAAAGAGCCACCCCTGTCAGCCCCGCTGGGTCAGTATCATCCTGCCTGGTGCCAGTGTGGATCAAAGTTGCAGGGACTGTGTCCTACAGCATCTGTGTTGCCTATATGATAGCACTAGCAACAATACACTGAATTGCCACAGTGTCTTTCACTACTAAGCCAACCGCCCTGCAGATCCCAGGTGTGCCCTTTGCTGCTCTCTGGAAGTGAGCAAGTGAAAAAACCAGCAAAGTACAAATGCAGCTGTGGGGAGAATTGCCTGGCCAAGAAAACTGAGGAAAAGTTTGAGGGGAGAACACACAGGAGATATTTAATGACCCAGACTAATAGTCTGATACAGCACCAGAGATAACAGCACCTCCAGCCCTCAGGGGGGCCCTGCTGGGGTGTGAGGCTCAGCAATGGCACAGGCAGAGCCACATCCTCCATGCTCTGTCACAGGAATAAAACTTCCCAAGGGGCCAAATGACTTAATAAGCCTTGGGTCCTTCTCAGCAGCAAAAGGAGGGACTTGCACTGGGGACCAGCATCATCCCCAATGGCACTGCTCAGCAGGAAGGAGACAGCAGTACCCTGGTGACATACTGAGGGGCAGAGGAGCCACAGAGCATCCCTCTACAGACTAGATATATTCTTTAACTGCGTGTTTAATTAAAAAGAATACTTGGGTTTTATATTAAATTCACACAGCATCTGACTATTTAAAACACATATATTGAAACCTGCCAAAAGGGAGCTCCAGAGCTGTTCTCTAGATTGACTTCCAAGAGAAAATGCTCCTAAATTTCTTTGAGGCCTTCTAAATGCACCTCCTGGGACAGGAGCCTGGTGTTGCTATGCAGAGAAATGGGTCAGAACCATTGTGTTTGAATTTAAAATATTACTTTATTTCTCACTATGAATATACTGAGGCAACTGGCAAAGAGGGGAGGCAGAGCCAGGTGGACTGTCAGCACGTTTGCCACGGTGCTCTTAGTGCTGAGAGGGTGATGGATTATTTCCTGAGCTCCATTTGCTATTCCCAGCACTGCTTTCCCTCTCCTCTCGCAGTGGCTGCCAGCCCTGTGCAGGTCTGGCTCCCACTCCCCGCCGAGCTGGGGTAGGTGCAGGGGATATGGGCTCCTGTGTTAAGAGGAAACCTCAGAGAGAAGCAGGTGGGAGAGGAAAAGACTGGTGTGACCCAAACGGGCATCTCACTGTGCCAGAGCCTCTCTGAGGTGAACAGGGTTTGGCTGGGGGAAAAGAGACGCAACTGAAATAAATCCTCAAAAACCCCAAATTAATCCAACTATATAGCACAGTTTAAAAGAATTTATTTTTAACATTCCTATTGCAATGTATGTCTATGTTTGTGCTCGTTTTAGAACTGGCACAGACACAAATACCCTGTTCTCAGAACAGAAATCACCATGCTGGGCATTTTCATGTACAAATGCACGACGCTGAATGGCAACAGAGGCTTGAACAAACCCCCAAACACAGCCCACAACATGTGCAATTGCAGCTGGCAACTGGCAGTTCCAACACTCTGTCCAGTGCAAAACAACAAATTTATTTCAAACCCTGTGAAATTAGGTGATTATTGTAACACCATTTAAACTTCTCAAATTTGAAATAATAAATTAGGTTTATACTACTTAATTTTACAGGGACTTACTACCTTTTCCCCCAAACTGTCCAATTCGTTGCCATAATTACATAAAATTGAAGCTGATTTTTTTTCTAGTCTAGATCTAGCTGGAAGCTTGTTGCTCCTGTTTCAGATCCAAAGAAGAATCTGTTGCCCTAAAGCCCGTCTGGTCTCTAAATCTATTGGATACTCTAATTTCACTATAAACCTAGTTGTCCTATAGCCTTAGATCCTCACTACTACAACATTAAATTACATAAAACTAATTAAAAGGTTGAAATAACCACCTGAACTGTGCCAGGGAGAGGCTGCAGACAGGATATTTGGAAAGGAAAACAACCTTTGGACACACGAGACTGATTTCACCTTCCTGTTTCCAGAGCCTGTAGGCACTTACTGGACAGTGGCCATACATGCTCAGGACAAGAGAGCAAGGGGAATTGTTTGGGGTTTTTATAATTAGCTTTGCCTTTTTGCTGAGATCTATTTTAATGTATCACTGCACAACTGAACTAGAAATCTGCATCAGAAAGTGAGCTATGGTAGCAGCAATTGAGATACTACTCCCATGGTTTAGAGGTGCATGATGTCAGCTGGACTCGAGGCAGACCTTTCCAAATCTGCAGCTGCCTAAACCTGCAGAACAGCCAAAGGCAGCACCTGAGCAGGCTGTGCCTCATGCCTCTTCTGAGGGCAGACTGAGGGAAGAATCCACAGTGGTTCCTGTCACAACCAGAGTACTGCTCCTGGCAGCCCCAGCCAAAACACCCAGAGGCACAAACCTCTCCCATCTTTGTGCTCTGCGAGGCCAAACATCAGGCAGCATTCTCACAGCATCGAGGGTCCCACCCATCCCTGACACTGCACCATCATGGTTTTGGCACTGCAAAGATGCTTTTCTATTACTTATTCCTGTGCACCTGCTGGGTTCCACATTCCCTAACACAGTAATAATTTCCTCATTAGGAGAAGCTGTTGGATTGGTAGCACCGAGCAGTGAGTGAACTGAGGTTATTTGTCTGTTAAGACCAGCCTTGTTCTTAATAAATGTGTGAGTGCAGCACTCCCCTCGCTGCAGCAGGGCTTGTTCTTCCTCCAGCTCCTTTCATGGAGCTGGGCTGAAGCAGTGCTTTTTCCTCAGGGTTTTTTCTTTGCGTTTTCTATTTCTGTAGTTCTCCTTTACTCAGGGTTTGCTCTGAACCATTCCATGAGCTTTCTCTCATCCCATTCCTCCTGTGCATCCTCTGTGGAACAGCAGCCGTGCTCCATCTGCCTCCTGTGCCATCGGCACCACCACGGCCCAGCTCTGACACCAAGATGGATGGCCAACACCTGTGGAGCTGTGAAAGGCTGGAACCTGGAGAGTGAGCAGCACTATGGTTCATTACAGAATGTTAATTATTCTTCTGGGTCAGCTGCAAAAACGCCTCCCAGAGCAGGGCCACCTTTTCCCATTTCACAAGTCAAAAACATTGAACAAAACTGTTGTATTTAGCTTGGAGCTGTCACAACAGGCACAAAATCCTGTCCTAGTCTCCTGTTAAATGATCCTTGTTCTATGGGAAAAAAAGAAGTTTAATTAATGAGTCCATATGAGCCATTAAGAGCAAAATAAAGGCAGAGATAAAGAAAGATGGAGACAAAGAATGGACGATCCTCAGACATGTTTTCTGCCAATGACATTCTTTACATAATAGATGCAGTTTCTTTCTTTCCTCAGATGGGAAGATGGGCTTGACACCATCTCATCAACAGCAGCTGTAATAACAGCTCCTTGCTATTAATATGCAAATTGAAATGCACACACCGATTAAAAACATGTTAGACAAAGGCTTTTGTCAGAGACCTGCAAGTGGGCAACAGGGCTCAATTAGGGAGCAGTGGCCCACTACAAAAATTTTCATGAAGTCTCACACTTGAGCCCAGTGCAGTTCACTTCAGCAGGGAACTCACGGCAGTGTTAATGAACATCTGCTCTCTCTCTCTTTCAATCTCGAACGTTCAACCCCCAAACTGGGTCCTGCTTGTCTTCAGACCTGCTCCAGCCCTGGGGATTCCCCACAGCCTCTTGCTTTTTGAGAGGGGTGGCAGCTGGTCGGGTCAATGACCTCAGACAGGTGCAGGAAGCTGCCAGCACAGCCCAGAGGAAGAATCAGACTTCCACATACTTAATTTGAAGATTATGGAAGATGGTTTTAAAGGCCAGGACTTGCTAATTAAGTTGATGCAATAGGAACTTAACAAAGGAAGCACCACTTACGTACGAGGAGCATTCTTCTCCCATGATTAATCTCTGCATGAAGCTGCATGTCTCAGGGCAGCATCATGTTACACCCTGTTGCCATAGAGCTCCACTGCCTCCACACAAGGAGCCAGATAAAACCACGTATTGTTTGTGTTGACCTGTGTCTGAGCATAAAACACCACTGAAAGTCAGTGTCCTGCCCCTGAAACACAGCCTGACACACTTGCACCAGAACCTAGAGAGCTGCATTAGTACGGGCCACAAACTCTGATGAAACACATCTAAAACATTACACTGTCAGTGCTGGCAGTCACATTTGCAGCTGTCTCCCAGTGCCACCAGTATTCCAGTCAGCACTGTCTGTAAAGTGAGTCTGGAGAGAGACCCAACCAGACTGATGATAAATTATTGAGATTTACTTTCTTTACAGACTATCTTGCACAGAATTTTAAGCCAGAAAAACATTTGGCCAGAACAGACAAAATCAAATGGTTATGTATACATGTTCTGCATAGAAAATGCTGAGTGTTTCTGTTTTGTTTTTTTTTTTTTTTTATTTAAGAAAATATATGCAAATGTTTACATCCTTCAGTTTAAAGTAACCATGGGGGATGCAATGGTTGCACTGAACCATTTTCAAAGCTCTCTAATACAGCTGCTCACACGTTTCAGCCTAGGGTCATTGGACTGGGCTTGACATCAGAGATCTAGTGACACTTCTACAGGGATCACTGACTTACCATGAGGAGATTTGTCTTTTTATGTCTTGCTCTGAAGGCCTAATGAACTTAGGAAAAGCAAGAGATTAGAAGGATTTAGAGACCAAAGCCTTATTGTCTGGACCAGGACAATATCGGTAACAAACGGAAATATTGCACTACTCTGTCACTCCAGGCAGAAGTTGGAGAGACAGGGGGATGTTATTGGGGCACCTCAGCTGCCTCTTGCTCGCCAGGGCTGGGTGGTGTGGGGTGGGATGTGGGAATCCCATTGGCACTGCTGCCCCTCCTGCTCTGCAGGGCCAGGAGAAACACCATCGACCTGAGAGCTGCCAGAGTTCCATCAGCTCCAGGCCAGGCTGTAGACTCAGGGGAGAACAGCCAGCATGGGCTGGGAGCGGAGGCTGGGTCCAACCCAGCTCACTGCAGAGCTGTCTTCACACCTACCTGGGGAAATACATTGTGTTTGTGCCGTAATTAATTTGCTGCAATTAGTTTGTAGTGATTACTAGAGCACACAGAAGATTTTTGGGTTTGTCTCCTGACAAAAACACCTCTGCAGCACCCTGGATGCTGCTTGGCAGAGGGTTCCTTTGAGGAAAGAAGGCTCAGAGAAGTCAGGCTTGAACCCACATGACTGATATGCCCTATTTCTGTAAATCATTCTCTCTGTAAAGAGGCAGTTTAGCTTCAGGAACACTGGCAGCTCATGTTATTACCCAAAACACAATAAATGAAACCACCCCACAGCTGTGAAACCCAAGGATGTTTACTCATCTGTGAAAAACCCATTCTCCTCCACACATGAAAGGCATCGATGCAAGAGCACACATTAATCACACAGAGCTTCTGCAGTGGCTCTAACTGTTCCCACAGAGTGAAAGAGGTGATGCTGCAGCACGCCTGAGCTGTCCCTTCACAGGTCTGGAGTCTCAAGTATAGCCCAGGGGGCTGAAGCTGCTGACCAGGGGAGCTCTGGGCAGCCCCTGGGATGCAGAACAGTGAAGGCCTCTCCTCCAACTCGGCTCCTTCTCTCGGCTCAGATCCCCAAACCAGGCAGAGGGAGTGAGCTGCTGCTGGCTGGTGCACAGCAGAGTCAGAGCTGGACGCAGTGCAGGGATAACTCCGTGTCTCCGCTGCCTCCCTGCAGGTGCACAGGTAACCAAGCTTACCTGTGTGGGATGGCTGGCCAGCTCAGCCCCTGCCACGGCTCTGCTGTGTCTCCCACAAACGGCTGGTGCGCAGAGCAGTGTCCGGCCTCAGGCTTGCAGCAAAGTCAATAAAGCAAACAGCTTCTGTTGAGCCTGCAGGAATCCTACCAGCAGGAAAAAGAATTCACACTTTCTTTTCAGTGTTCTTTACTCGTGAAACCATTTGTTTCTCTAGAGACAAAGAGGAAAGGAGGAAACTCATCCATTACACAATCCCCACGATTCATTGCTGTTGTTCTTTATGTGTTGACACAAACCATGCTGGAGAAGGTGAAGAAAGTGTGTTTATTTCTGATTGAAGACTGATTACATCACTATCATGGATAATGTAGAATAATTTTATACTCTTGGGAGAAATCTAAGAATAAATATGAAAAAGTAAAATAGTTTGTTTCCACTGTCCCTGAAGATGACTGATGAGCAAGTGCTGTATTTACAGGATAGTTATCATACTCTAGACTCTGTGCTGAATAAATATTGTCTTGAAAGGGTAAAAAAATCCATTGAAATATTTTAACTCACCACAAAATTAAAAAAAAAAAAAATCCATGTATTTGTCCAAATCAAAGGTTAGTTACATGTTAATTATTGAATCCACACAGGATCACTGTCCAAGAAAGCCTCCTCTCCTGCTGACCCGCTCCCCTCCACAGAAGCAGCGTTAGTGCTTGTCCTCTTCTCCACTGACAAGCTACTATTGGTTCTTCAGGCTGCAAGACAGAAATGAAGCCCAAGTCAGGCTCCATCCTGGTGGCTCCCACTCTGCTCCAGAGCTCTGCCTGGGGACTCAGCACTGGGAAAATCTGTAGCTCTCCACAGAATGACTAAAGGAATGTTCTATGTGAGCCACCAGGAGACTTCCATTCTAAAAAAATATATAAATAAACTCTTTCTACCTAAAGCATATTTACAATTTTAAGGACAGTCTTGTATTTTATGAAAGAAAAACATCATAGCAATTTGGAAAAAGTCTCCTTTCTTTAGGTACTCAATTTGAATTTCAGAGCCTCAGAAATCCTGCCCAACTTGCTTCCTCCATGGCCCAGCGCAGCTCAGCTGATGAGGAATTCCTCACTGGAATTGGTGTTGGCAAGCTCAGGTTTGTGCTTTGAGCAATTAGCCCAATGTTTAGGTTTTACATTAAAATAATTAATCCGTACATCCAACACCACAACACAGTGCTGTATGGGCCGTGCTGGGGCTTTCAAATTATGATCAAAACAGAAGATATCTGAGATATCTTTATTTTCACTTATATTAAAAGGGAAGGGAGACAATTTAGATCTATAATGAGGGGAAGTATTACATTCTCTCTCTTCACAGGCAGTGTAATTATTCAGCTGCTCTCTGCAACTGAAACTATGACAAATTAAAATGCCTATCAATTCCATCTACGTTTTGTAACTATTCATCTTCTGGAGTTGTTACTGCTCTAAAGGCTTCTCTAGGCATAAGCCACTATATATTACAAAAAGCATATAGAAACATTACCATTACCAAGTGTCACTGTTACTGTGGCCACCAAGGTAAGAACAAAATCATTTGGCTTGGGTGTAAAGTGCATGATACAACTCATTTACTCTAATTTCCAGAAATTTACTGGAAATCTTGTATCAAAGAACACCTTTATTCTCAGTGAGGATGTGCAGGAGGAGCTCAACCTTCTGGCACTGGGGAGAGGGCTGGAAACATCCAGGAGAAACAGAAATAACATTTAGCACTAAATCTGACCCAAGTGGAGCTGGGCCAGGCAGCCCCAGAGACTCTCCTGCTGCCACCCATGTGTTGGCTGTGCCAAACACACAGATCCCGGGACATGCTTCAGCCACAACAGGCTGTCAATATTTGTTCACACTTTTTTAAATAGATGGGAAAAGCAATGTAAATGCAACCACGGGAAAGGGTGACATTTCTCCAGGCACGATATTTACAATATTTTGATTACTCATTCCTGAATAGCCATGCAACTTATGTTGATAAATACCCTGTTCCAATTAGACATCTGGTGTTCTCAGTCTGAAAATAAAAAAGAAAAGAGGAAAGAGCCTGCCCAGGCCCAAGCTTGCTGTCTCTGCTCCCCAGCAGGACATCAACCATCTGGGTTTCCACAGGGTGCAGCCCAAAGTCAAGGCTGAGTTGTGCAGGAAGGGCTGCAGAGCCATGTCCCCTACTGGACATGACCATTCTTGATGCCTCAGAATTAATTTTGACCATTGAATTGGTTTTACCCCAATGATGGCTGCAGGATTGGGTCCCCTGACTGTAAAAATCCTGAAACTAACCAGGAAGCCTGAGTCTGAAAGGGAAACCCTTACATGTATTAGCATCTATGAAAGTGTAAATGAGTAGTTATAAAAATCTGGAATACATTTGTGAGCTCTAGATGTGGCAGAGAGGTCTGGCTGATCAAAGAGACAAAATGAAGGCAAGAAGATAAAATTCTTCTTTATGGAAGAAGAAGGAATTATATATACCCACACAGTCAGACTCTTAATTACTAGGGCTGGATCTCAGCCTTCCGTCGCTGACAGCCTGAGCAGCGGAGGACAGCTCACAGCTCTCAGCTCCTGCTCTCCAGCACATTATTACAGTGTCTGACAGACCCACAGCTGCCCAGGGATGATACTCACCCCAAATGTGGGTCTGGGCTCTCTGCTCTGTGAAAAGCACCTCTGGTCCTTCTAGCACCTGCCCAGAGGAGGTACTTCAGACCCAGATCCAGGTCCTCTGGAGTATCTTCCCTAAAGGCACCTATTTTCTCCAGGCTGCAGTGATGACCCAGCACCCATTCCCAGCCTGTCCCCAACCCCTCCCCAGGAAGTGCTTTTTGCAAAGCCCCAGGGTAACATTCTACACAAGCATTGCTTTGACCCCAGAAACTGAATATCCTGTCTCCTTTCACAACTATCTGTGACTGTAATCCCCACTGCCTGTTGCAAACCACTTTGAGCAGTGATTTTTCATCTTCACAGTTTGCATAAAGCAGAAAAAGGGAGGTTTTGCTTCTGCCAGCCCATGGCGAACAGTGAGGAGCAAGGCTGGCGTGTGCCTCCCTCCAAATCACTGAAAGTAACATTCACAACTGGGATTTTGACTGCTGCTGGTCCCCATAGGAAGGAGCTGTTGGTGCCCACCATGGTTCAGCCAAAGTGGGCACTGGCTCCTCCCTGGCACCCTGCCCAGCACTACTTCTCTGTGCTTCATGGGGGGTGAAGGGAAGAAGAGAGGAGATTAAAAAAAGCCCTCATCTATTTCTGGAAAGCAAGTCAAACAATGACTCAATCATCTCTACACAGTTCATAAATCCCTAATTAAAGGTTTAGTGCTCCTCCCCGCTGCAGATGTTCCAGAGTCCATCCATATTCCAAAACTTGCACGTGCCCATAGCCAGTGGCATCATCCATCAGAGCCTGAGTTGAGCCCTGCACTCCTCACGCATCCAACGCAGCATTTAACCTTAATTTTCAAATTAAGCTCAAGTATCTGGACCCTGGAGAAAAAAAAGGGAGCTGGCAGAAACATCTGCTTTGCATACGCACAGGCTGGAGGGATAAGGACCGGCTCAGTATTAGCTCCCTCTTTCTGCATCTTTTACTCAACACCAGCCAAAACACTTCCAGCTTCCTCCCTAAGCCCTATTTTCCCCCTCTTTTGGTCCAAACAAATGCAGGCAGAAGCATTCAGGGTAGCCCCTGGAGTTCCTTTGAATGGTTCATCTACTCAAGGAAGAGCTGCTCAGCCGCAGGGTACAAGCCCCAAATTGTGTGCTGCCCATGGAGCCCCAGGACCCCCAGTCCTCCACAGGACAGTGCCAGGGTCCTGGTTAACACGATGTGTAAGGTGGGTTACATAAGGCAGCTCTAACTGGGGCTCTCAGCGTGCTGCTCTCTGCAGAGCTCTCAGGAACAGTAATAAATAACCACAATGCAGCTCATTCCTCATAGAAGTTCTTCTCTCCTGAAGCAGCTTTCCAGGAAACTCACCTGCCTAGTATTTTTTTGGGTGGTATCAGCTTCCATCCTGCAATCACTTTTTTTCCTGTTCACATGTCCCAGAACAAAATCCCTGTATCCCTTCATCTCTGTCCTTCACAAACTGCTGCCCCCTTCTTCAGGTTTGTTTAGTCTTTAACTATATGAAGTATGACAGCTACATAAAATATTTTGTTGCCTTGGCAACCACAGTCCAGTGGCTTCAGCCTGAGTTACAAGGCAGAGGACACTCTTGACATTAACCAACAATAATGAGAACAGCATAAACCAGTGTGAGAACACTGGCTGGAATGAGCAGGGGACAATCCTCACCCGCTCCCCAGCATGGAGCACTCCTGGGAGCCAAGGTGCTGCGATGACCCAGTGGGACATCATTGCTGTTGAAACCCGGCAAAAGACCAGGTCTGGATTTCCAAAGTCCCTTTCTTTGTATAGAAGAGGTAATTGCTTGGAAAAGCTAGAGAAACATAGATGCAGCCCTGCCAAAATCTGTTGTTTGTGCTGCCCAGCACATTCCTTTGCACTGGGAACGGGCTGAGCCCAGGGCACTTGTGTCATCAGTCACTCATACAACAGTCAAAGCACAAATAAATTCCCAAGGTGTTCATTCACAGCACTAGAAATTAAGATTTCTTAATCTCTGCTAATTGTAGGAGACTGCACAACAGAGCAAAAGGTGTGGGGATAACCCAGAGGACCAGGCACTCTTCTGGTGCAGGGAATTGGTGACACATCTTTCTGCATATCCCTATTTCCCATCCATGAGGCTCCTCTGGTTTGAGATAAACTCCCTTATCCTTCACAATAATACCAACAGCAACCACAGCAATAATCATACAGACTCAGAAGGACTGGCAAGGAAAGGATAAATTACAGCTCTGGGCCAGGGCAGCATAGCACAGATGTTGTCATTCCAGGTTTCCAAGAGGAAGAGCTCTCAGCTCTGTTTTTCAGCAGTGGGAATTCGTTGCACTGGGTATGGATCCCAACCCAGTGTTCCCACATAACCTGGCTGGGCAGGGATCCCACATCAGGGAGATGTCCTGAAGAGCAGGTGATAGAGGCAGCAAAGGTCACAGATTCTTCGTGGCACAGCCCAAAACCTCAGCTGGCTCACTCACTTGGCCCCAGCCCACTGCTCCACAACACACCTACACTGGCAGGTGTGCCAGATCACTACTTCTGGAAGACATTCGAATGCTCCCTGAATAAATAGGATAGAGCTAACTTGAATATCAGGAATCTGTGAACATCTGACATCAGCTGGGGAAGGGCTGGGTTTACCCTTTGCTGGCTTAAGCAAAATGAACCATTAGCAGTCATTGCTAGTTCTGCTCATCCTGCTGACTTTTCAGACTGCCCTCAAAGCTACCTGAAGCACTTCAAGTATATCCCCTTATATTCCTCTCCTAATCTGGGATGTTCTGAGAGATTTAGCCTGAAATGGTTCCCAAAGCTCACATGTAAGTGCATTAAGAGCAATTAGTTCATTAAACTAGTCTCTGGTATCATGTATCTCCATCACTTCATTTTAATAATTTGTAGTAATTGACAGAGCAGACTCCCCCCAGTTCTCAGAGCTTGGTAATGCATAATTACTCTAAATCACCACAAAAACCTGTTTCACTGGGAAACACCTAATCCCCTTAGGCTCATGGTGTCTCTTCTGAGGTTTCACACATGAAAGAAGCTGCAAACTCGCTATCATTAACCACAAATCAGTGGAACTCCAGGAAGCCCATGTGGGTTTGGCTCTGTATTCCTCAACCTGGAGGTGCCTCTGGTACCTGTGTTTTCACAGCAACCAGAGCACAGCCCCCCAGTACTTCTCTGCTGACAGGGAGTTGGATGCAAAGCGCTGTCACAGACAATTCCATCTCAGCAGACACAGATACTGGGAGAAGCACAAGGATACTCACTTAGTCTGGTGTTTGGAGCCCTTCAGGTGTGCATGGTACTGCTCTATGGAGTTCAGGGTGACGTTGCAGATGTTGCAGGTGTAGCTGCGCTTCAGGCCTGTGAAGAAAACCCAGCGTTGATTAACCCTTGGCTCGGGCTGTGCTGCACAGTGAGACCGAGGGAAGCACAGGGCTGCAGCAGGAGGGAAACACTGCTGTGCCTGGGCTGCAGACAATTCAGAGTCAAAATGGCAGCTACAAAGTACAAATAAGTGAAAATGACTGAAGAAAAGGGGAGAAATAGAAAAAAAAGCAGTAACTTATGCCCCAAGCAAACTTGTAATTAATTAGACAGCACTTGGATCCCACATTTCATTTCCAGTTTCACAGTCATTTCTCTTTAGAGTGATCCCTCTATTTACTGTTCCAGGCCAGAGTATTCAAGCATTAGAGAAACCTAAAGAAGTATTTTTAGAACTGAGCTGAAGAAAGCCAGGTTCAAAGGCTAATATCCCCTGAGAGTTTGGTGCATGTCTCTCCTGTGCCCTCCTCAGAGTATCATTGCTGTGTTCATCACACTAACAAGCACTGGAGGTGTCATTTATGCCTCTAGGTTTGGTTGTGATCACAATTCAGGGCAATTCCCCATTAGTACATTCAGCAGCTGGATCACTTAGGAACTCTCTTTTCTCCAAAGGGATCCACTCTGATTTATCCACCAAAGTGAACCAGCCAAGCACAGCTGCTGGTCTCTGACAGCCCACATTCAGCAGCCTCTGGCTGAAGGTCAAGGCTAGCAGACTGGAGGGGCACCAGGCAGCCACCCAAAACCAAAGCAGGAGCTCTCCCACCTCTTGGTTGTCTCCTGGTGGCAGTACAGATCATCCCCAGCTGAACTAAGGGCTCTGCTTAAAAATACAAGAGCCATGGGATTCCTTGCAGGGACTGCTGTGCTCCTTAGGAACCATTCTAATGTTCCTTGTAATGCTCTCTTCTGGCTTTCTACAGAATTATTTCTTTGCCAAAATTGTTAAAACAACTCATTTAGAACAATTGCATGGCATTCTCAAATTTTATCAGTCCATGCTCCCCCTAATTAACTGCACAGATAATAAACACACTGATTCCTCCCCAGCTGGACCTACAGGCTCTCAAAAAATCCCTTGTCTTGTTTTGAACTCCAGACACCAGCTACACCAACACCCCCACTTCTCTGAAGCATTTCATAATATCTCTCACCCAGGAATTTGGCACAACATGAAAATCATCTTTAAATAATATTTCAAAATCACTCAGATGAGTGCTTGAAAACAACATGCCAACAACACTGCAGAGGTATTTAAGAAGGTTCTGTATTTCTATGTCATGATGTGGCACAGAACAAAAATCAATTTACAGATGTGCATATGGATTTTGTCCTTACAGAAATTATTCCTGATAGAGCAGTGATGGTTTTACAGTCACACCCTTTGTCCATTGCTGGCAGCTCCTGTTTCCTTCATTAAGCTGATGGGCATCAGAAGCCACACGAATCTACCACAATGCAGGGCAAGGGATGGGAAGGAACGGGTGGGAAGGGCAGTGCGTGGCTGGCATGGTGTGTCAGCACACTGCAGCAGACTGAGAACTTTGACCACACCAGGATGTCCGCACGGCATAGCAGGACTGGGGAACTAAAAAACAGGTAATACTTTTATTTAAGGTAATAAGGGTCTGCTGCTCAGCCAATTTAGCAGCACTTTAACAGCAGCCTCAGTGAATCTTAATTACTGGTGTAGGTGGAAACGCCTTCAGCGAATGCAGCTCCTAACTGGGGATGATGATTTTCTCCCTCGGCATGTCAAGGCTACTCACAGTGATGAACCAGGGGAACCCTGTTCCCCCTCTCTGTGTTCTGCGCAGGGGAACTCAGCGCTGTTCCCTGATGCAGCTCTTCCCACAGGCTGGAACACACAGCTGCAGACTGGGCTGATTCCATGAACTGGGATGGAGAAAGGAAACCAGCCTCAAATGAACAGCAGGATGAGACCACAGGCAATAATCACTTCCAGGATATCAAAATCACCAGAATTTGACCTCACTGGAGCGCATCAAAGCTGCTACTCAGCTGAAACTGGTTTCCTAAAACTCCCCAGCCAGTGTGCTGGGGCTGAGCACAGCCCTATGGGCCATCTGTGATTGGAAGGTGGTCCCAGACTGAGCAGACCATGCTGGTAGCTGCTCTGGCTGCATTCTCATCTCCTTTTGCATCCTCAAGACACATCAGGATTGCCTCCCCTGCAGCATGACATGCATTCATGTAAAATTGAATGTCCTCCTATCCCCATTAAATAAAATATTAACAAGTCAAGTTATTAATGTCATTCTGCATAAAATGCACTAAAACCCATTCCAGGGGAGTTCTTGTTAAACTGATTCTTACTAACCATAAGTGACAGCACAGAATGAGAAGTATTTATAAGGCATACCAAGAAATTATGAGCTGAGATGAAAAATGAAACTCAGCTCTTTGCCTGATTCTGGAAGAAAGCATCTCCAACATCACCAATTTACCTGAGAACACAAAGGCTCCAGGTGACATCTCCATTCCCTTATCCATCTGTACTGCAGAGGCTGCTGTGCTTTACTTTAGGGATTCAGAGCACCTGTTGCTGGATTCTTCTCGGCCCCAGCACCAGGCAGAGCCCATTACAAACCCCCTGCCACTGCAAAGCAAACCTGCCTTGGAGAGGGAGCTGGAGAGCTCGGCCATGGGGACACCAGACATGAACTAAAACTGGTGAGATGTGCCTGGATGGAGCAAACCTGACATTCCTCCTCCCTGTGCCTAGCACAGGCTGGAGAGGGAGAGCGACCAGATGGAGCCACATCACTGCCTCCAACTGAGCTATGGCCACTCCATGCTGCTGAACAGGCACACGTTGTCATAGCAGAGTTGGAATTTGGGGGTTGGTACCCACCAGGTTTTATCTTCCTATGATCTGTGCTAGGGTGCAGGGGCAGCCAGGGGAGGCAGCTCTGCAGGAAGAAAACTCCAAATTTCTTCCTCTTTCAGGGTATGTTCATATGCTTCCCTGCCCAGCAGGAGCAGCAGGGATTCCAGGTCAGCCACAGAGTGGGATGGGTCCCAAAGCAGCTCTGTGCCATGGCTGGAAAGCCACACAGAACTGCTCCGAGACAGTGGGCTGGACCCTGCACTCCATTCGGCCAAGGGAAAGGGATAGTGTGTGCCCATGCACTCCTCTGTGCTGCAGCTTTAGGTCAACACAGACTGCAGAAACAATGCTCATTTCTTCTTTTTTTCCCCCCTCTCCTCGTTCTTATTTCTGAGAAGAAAATAAGACTTCAAAACTGCAGGATGAGCACTTGGTGAGAAGAATCAATGTTTTTGTTTCCTATAAATATCAACTGTCCAAAAATATATCTCTATTCTTATTTCTCCAAATACACATTCATATTTATCAATAAATATTTTATTACAGCCATTATCAAAACATCAAAGGCTGCTGAAATGTTGTACTTCAACTGACACTGCTTGTTCCAGGCTCACACAATGCATCAAATGTTCATCTCCCACACAAGTCAAAATAGAATTAATATTTAAGCTGTGATGGGAGAAGCCACCAGGGATGCAGAGGAAGGCGATGACTTTGCGATCCAGGGGAAACTGAGGCAGAAAAGACAGTGAGGACCAGGGAGTATATGGGGATGTTGTCCCCACCACGGCCATGTCCTGCTGCCACTGTTACCTTGTAGTCAGACAAGATGTTACCTGCCCAGGTGAGGCTGTTTGCTTGGGCACAAGGTGGATATCATTCCGTGCTGGCCATTGAAGAGACTACTTTTAACACCTGTAAAGATCTGCTCTAATCTTGCAGCTAAATGCATCCAGGAGAGCATCTCTGGATGAATACAGATGGACAGATGGTCATGACCTAGTTAGAAAAACTGAAAAAGATTTCCCAGCTTGGCAGGCTCTGGGACAGCCTCCTTGGCTCCCTGGGCCTGACTGCACCTCATTGGTGCTGTGGAGCACAGGGCACTGTGGACTGAACCCCCAAAACAGCACCCTGAAGTGTCCAACCAGAGGACCACACCTGTTCTCCTGTACCAGGCACACATACAGCCAGGATACAGCTCTGCTGTCCCCTCTGCTGCCATCCACAGACACTGGCAGGACCACACTGGATCCAGTGCAAACCCCAACCATGTACAGCACCACCGTAAAGGTAAAACCCAACAGCTGATGAGGCTGTGAAGGCCTCCAATTTCAACTCTTCCAGGAGCTAAATGAATAAAACACTTCCCAATTGATTTATTTACAGTTAATGACATCCTCAGCTACTCTTGAGCTTGGCACAGTTCAAAGCACTGAGTATTTCCGTGTTGTTTTCCCAAGTTTTATTCCCACATATTTCCAGTAGCGAGCAGTGACTCAGCCAACATGAATCACTGATGGCACTGAGTCACACTAGGTAGCACAGGAGGATCTAGATAACCATTATGAGGTTTTATGGGAGATCAAGAAATGCCCAATATACTGTATAGTCATTAGTATCTAAAGAAACATTATTTGATTTCAAAAACACCCCGAAGTGTGAAAATGGTATTGCAAAGCCTCACTGGCCAACCAGAGCTCTCCCATGTAATTCTGCATCAAACCTGTCCTCCTTCCTCAGCTGCCCCAGTCAGGTCCCTGTGTGCATATGAGATCATAACCCAGGCTGTGGAGACAAAAGGCTTGTGCCTCTCCTGCACCTACGCCTCAGAGTAAACTTGTCAGGATTCAGTTCTGGACACATCCTCAGCTGAGACAAACTGCACCTCTCCATCACAAGGAGGGCCCGGGGATGCTGGGGGGCTCCAGCTGCTGAGACTACTGGCCTGGCTGTGGCTCTGCTCTGCTTGAGGGTGGCTCCCAGAGGGGTGCAAGGCCCAAATCTGTGCAACTCCAGGGTGCAGTTCCCACAGGGGCCCCGCAGATGCCAGAGTCTCTCCCTGTGGGGCCAGCAAGGATGGACTGACAGACAGATGAAGAAAGGCTGCTGTCCCTTCAGCAGGAACACAAAAATCTTGTTCAACATCCCTGCAGCAAATGCTTAGCTTGTCTTGCTGTTGCTGACCCAGGGTCATCAAAGCCTCATTAAATCATGGAAGACAGTTGTCCTGCTCTCCATCAGGGAGATGTAGGGAGTGCTCTGCCTCCAGCAACATTGTCCCACGTGCACTTCTGTGTGGGGTCGAGCTGTAACGGGCTCTCCTGTCCCAGGGACAGGCCACACTTGCTTGAGGACAGGTGTGTGCACTAACGGAAAGGACTATTTTAGGAAGAGGCAAAAGAAACACCTAGGAAATAACTGTGAAATAATACTGCTAATGCAGGCTGGCATTCCAGAGCAGGGGATTCTTTTACAGAACTGGGAACCTCACAAAGCAGTAACAGCACTTGGGGCTCCCTGCATCACCGGTTACTGTAATGGGCAAGGCTCACTGGATCCCACAGGGAGCAGGTCCCTCCTCTCCATGTGCAGGTCTCTCACCTCTCAGCTCCCCCAGGTCTAGGGTCTTCCCCAGCTGCTCCAGGAGGTCGGCTCTGGCTGCGTTCTTCTTGTGCTTTTTGCCATCATAGTGCTGCTGTGCCATCATGGGGTTGTTGAACCAGGCTGCACAGAGCTGGCAGTACCTGTCCGAGTCTCTCCGCTGGGGCGGGGATGGCACCACCGGGGGACTGTCCGTGTGCGGCGGCTTCAGGGAGCCCAGAGCGGCTTCTGTAAAAGGGAACGTTCAGACATGAGCTCTCCCAGGGTCGTGCTGCCTGAAGAATGCCAGACCCTGAGGCAGATCCCACATTAGACATGGGGAATAATTAGCTGCAGTTACACGGTCCCGGTGGATATTTTGGATGGTGCTGCTTGGAAAGCTACCATTTTCTCATTAAAAAAAGCATCATGAAAGGACAGCCCAGGACTGTTTCTCAGATTTCTGCATTTCACTAACTGGGGAAGGAGGATGCTCCCAGTGCAGTTACATGTCTTATCACTGTTCTGACTAAATCTGCTAAACTTATCCTGCTTGAATTGCTACTCCCAGGAAAAATCATCAGTGGAGAATAAATATACCATGCAGAGCCATCTCCTCCTCAGGATAGAGAGACATATTTATCATTATCTCAGGAGCCTTATTTTTCAATTTATTTGGTCTCAGAAAGAATGGGGAAAGCCATAGTCATTTCAAACTGTCACAGATGAAAAAAAAATACTCAGTACTCTGTCCCATCCTTCAAAGATCTTCACATTGTGAATTGTCAGGTACCAGCAACACACAGCCTTAATTTAATTCCATTTTCCTTCAGATTCATCAAAAGCCCATCCAGGGCTTTTGTCATGAACACGAACGTGACCCCCGAATCATTCCAAAGAAGAGTGAGTGATTAGTCTTTATATAATGGAGTGCACTTTGTTCAATAGTTTCCCAACTTCGAACAAGTCACAAATGCATGGAAAAACAGTGAAAAGCAAAATAAAGTTCAGGTAACATTGGGATACAAAAATATACAATGACTAGCACTTAATTATCACACCTTATTCAAAAATTCCCTTTTATGTGGCTTTCCTTTTCTTTTCTTTTCTTTTCCAGATGAAATGTCTGCTCTTTAAATAATTAACAACCTGCTCTCTCCATGGTACCAGAACAGGCACATTTGGAGGTGGCAAGAGGCGTGTGGTGGCTGTCTTTGATCAGGAGATGATCCGGCTGAGCCCTGAGGAGCACACAGGACAGCAAATGCCAAACCCACCTCAGTGTCTGACACCAGGAACAGCAACACAGGGATATATTTAGACATATAATTATGCCTGGAGCCCACTGAGATTGACTCCATGGCTTGAGAAAGTTAATATTGTTATAAATCTTCTGCTGACCTGCTCAGTAAGGGATACCCTTCAAGGAAATTCTATCTTACATATAACATTACTTACAACCTCATCAATTTCCAGGGGTTTATAACGTTCTATTGTTTTTGATGATGACTGCCAAGGTATCAAAGTTCCAGCAGCGATGACACTGCCTCTGAAGAGCTGCTCTGGGCAGGGCCAAGGCAGGGTCTGGCTGGATTTTGCTCCTAAAAAAAAGTCTTTTCTATGGTTCCAGCAAGAGAGACCAGCCCTTCCAAGGTGCACACAGCAGAACTGCCAGTGAGAGCAAAGCCAGGGGCCAGCACAGTCATTAGGAAGAAAATTAGGGAATTGCAATATTGCCTGTTCAAACTGGGATTACACAGACTTTGCATGTGCTTGATTCACAAAAAGCAAGTACAGCTTACTTACTGCAAACGTGCTCCTGCACGACCCAAGGAGCCTCCCTGCAGGAAGCAGTCCAGGCCCGGAACCCAGTGATGCCACAGGGACTTGGAACAGCCCTGGTGATGCCAGGGGGACCCAGTCCTCTGCAGCACCCCAGGATAGGGCTGAGTCCAGGGAACCAGACTGAGCTGCAGAGATGTTTGGACCATTATAAACAACGAGCAATTTTGGCAGCCCGGGAGCTCTGCGACAGATCTGACTTGCTGTTCCACAAGCCCCAGGCTATAAAGTTAAATCTATCCAATCTTTTGGTCAGCTTTCTCTTTGTTTCTGTATACGCTGCTGCCGGAGGGGAACCAGGGAGGCTGAAACTTACGGAGCTGGTGATGTCCACAGGAATTACATCTCCTGCTCACTAAGGAAACCTGACAGAAGCATCTCTGCTCTCAGCCATCGGCCGGCCCAGCAGCCCCATGGCTGCGCCTCTGAGCCCCTCTCCATGAGGGTGGTGGCTTGTGCTGCCCCAAATGCCAAGCAGGAGGGAGGTTGTCAGGGGAACTTGCACTCCTGCTTCAGGGGATGGCACCAGAGCCCCCACGCCCACCCCAGCCCTGCTCCAAGCCCACATCCACACCTGGCTCCCATGAGACCGTGGGCTACAGCTCCACAGCAGAGATCCCCTGCCTGCATCACACGGGAGCTGCCATGGGCAAGGATTTCCTCTTAGCACTCACAGTACAAAATATCTTCTTGTTAAGTCACATTCCTCAGGGCCCACTGACAACCCCCACCAAGTCCTAAGGTGTGCTGAGCCCAGCCTGGCAATTAATGAAAACATCCCAACTCTACCAAATTCTCCCAAAGAGAAACAGATGAAAGTTGACTTCTCTGCAAATGTGAATTTATCATTTTGATATGCACTACATAACTGCTACAGAACAGCAAATGCCATCGTTCCCTGAGCAGCGACATGAAAATTAATAATAAACACTCACGAAACGTCAAATGTTAAAAATGTTTCTCCATCTAAAACACAAACATAAAAGCTGCGAGTTTGACTATTTCAAGTATTTCAAAATGCTAAATAGCTCATGACAGTCTGCCTTACGTTCCCTTTCGCTGTGGGAGGAAAGTGAGAAAGTCTTACTTTGCTGCAAGAGGCAAAATACAAAGTTAGAAACACTTTAGCACTCCGGCAATGAACTAATGTTTGACTTCTTTCTCACATCCAAAGCTTTTTATTCCAAGCTGGATTTAAATGGCACCCAATTTTTCCCATTGGCACAATCCAGGAACTCAGCATGAGGACAAAAAAGTGAGCCTCAATAAGGGAGCACTGAGAAACTCAGTTTTCTTCAGAAGAAATCCCAGAAATCTAGGACTAAGATTCCAGTCGCTGTTGAACAGATCCTTGCACCCAAACCAAAAAGCCATTCACTCAGTCCCTTTTGATGTCCCAAAGCCAGGGCCATTGCCACTTTCCTGGAATGATGCCTGCAGGTCCTCGCACTTGGATTGATGAAGACAGCAGCCATTTCCCCCACAATTCTTTGTTTTGTATCTCATGGTGATGATGGGATTCAAGCTGACAGAGGATGTTGGAAATGACTAGAGGAATTCGTCAGCAATAGTAATGGCATAAAGCCTCTGAGGGCTACAATCTTGTACAGCAGAGCAACAGGGAAGATCACAAGTACTTCACTGTCATGATGAGATACCGCTTTTGTGAGAAACCCAACTGTTGGGCCACTTCTTCTCCTGAAAGGATCAGCACAGAATGAGACATCTGTGTTCCATCTGTATGGTAACAGTGAAGGAGAATGTAGATCTCTGCAAGGAGACTAAGAATAGACATGATTTTCTTCAGGATTGATGAGCAAGAAACCCCACAATATCAAGCAATAGAGTATCCTCCCCAGGAGCATCCAGCATGCTCAGGGCTGTGCTTGGTTGGCTGTCAGGACTCATGAGCAATGGAGTCTCTGAAGCTCTCTCTGAGAGACTTAAAGCTCCCTGGCACCAGTCACAGAGGACTGGGACAAAAATCCAGTGAAAATTTGTGTGACTGCAGGAAGCCCAGAAATGCTGTGTCCAAAGTGCGCATTTCTGAGAACTCTCGGAGAACAAGGAGGTGCTTATTAATGTATTCCTGAGCTCGGCTTCATCTTCCAGATCAAGTGCCTGTAAGAGCTGATGAGTCCTTGAGTTACTCCTTCCTAGTGATTACGACAGCTGAAGAGCCCATTACTCCTGAGTACACAGCATGGCTCACTTAGAGCCTTGTGAGGCTGATCTAGTTGATTAAAAAGTGAGATGAAAACCACAATGTATGGCTGCAGCTCTTACCAAGCCCTGCCTTGGCCAGGCCCCACAGTTGAAGGGTGAATCCAAATTGTCAACTTACATGGGAATCAGTCCATGTACTATTCCAAGACCCAGCACTCCTGAGAACACCAGCTCACCTGGTCTTAACCAGGAATACCAGGGTTTGTGCCAGGTCCTTTGGTGCCAGAGGAGGAGCTGCTGGCAGGATGGGGTTCAAGCTCTAATGCAAGTCCTGGACAAATAAACACCAAACCTGAGTCCCTGCTACTCTCTGTACCCTTGCATCTATGTGCCAGCTGCAGAGACCAGCCTGAAGAGCCTGACATGAATGAAAGACCATGACAGTTCATGTGAGAGCCTTCCTCTTGGCTGGCCCAGGCGTGGTTCCCCAGGCTGCCACGGCTGTACCCTCACCTCCCACAGGACACACTGGTGCCTGAGTGTGGCCAGTTAAACCAAGCAAACAACCACGTAACACAATTTCCCACATTTCCTCAAGAAAAGGGGCCAACAGTTCCCAACCCCATCCTGACAAAGGACAAATTATATTCTCCATATCCGCATCTACAGTCCGTGAAGTTAAAAAGGCAACAAACCCACGCACACAAAGTGCCAAGCCCATTATCTAATCACATCTAGAATTTATGTGCTAGGCAGGGTCCAGTACACACAGCTCCATTTGTATTTTGTGCTGAAGGAAGTGCCACTGGCAGCAATTCTGGGTCACATCTGTCTGCAGGACCTCAGCCCAGCAATCCTCCCCAGAGAATGAGGAGTGCTTTGTTTGAGCATTCTCTGCTTCCACAACCAAAGAGGAATTTTTTTTCACAGATTATTAGTGGGTTTCAGGGACTTCATGGTTAAGGAAACAATAAGATGGTTAAATTGTCCAATTCCAACATTTGACTTTTTAAATGTGAAAGTTAATAGGCTGCATTACTAGAATCACTGCAGAGGAAAGCACGAAACCCATCTGGGCAAAAATCAAGAAACAATCAGTTCAAGGGTTTTTAAAGCCTGGACTTCCTTCTGTGGTAAAAGCAGATGACGCTCTGTACTGTACAGGAACACCAAAGGTTTATTAAACATATTAGCTGAGCTGATAATTAAACTGCTGATAATTAAAGTCAGGCTTGGCTATCTGCACCCAGTGGAGACATTGTCTTCCAGCAAGAAAACACTTTGGAACTGTGGAACCAGAGATAGGACTCTCGCACCAGGGCCAGTCCCAGCTGATAAACTCCTAATCTACATAAAAAAAAGCAGACAATAATGAGCATCAGGAATTTTTAAAGGTTGTTATGATAGCAGCACAAATGAATAGCTGCTTCTGTCAGCTGCCACCGCTAAGCTGCCCGTGTTGTATCCATTTTCTGCCCGCACACACTGAGCCAGCACCTTGGCCAAGCCTCCTTGGCACAGTGAGCCCACACCACTCTGCACCAGTCCCTCCTGCTCCGCTCGCTGCCTCTGAACCTACCTGTGGCCTTTAATGCTGGTTGTTCCCCTAGCAACAGTTTTAACCTTTTGGCATGGATTTTCCCTTGGTAATGCGATTCCGCCACCACTGCTGAGGTAAAGGACATGTTACATAGTGTGCAGCATTTGTTCTTATCCACTGAGTCACCATCACTGCCCTGGGTGGAGACAAAAACACAGACAAAAAAAAGAGGTGCATAAGCCCACTAAGCACAGGCACAGAGAAAGAAGAATAGAAGAGAAGAATCTAGGTTGTTATGCCAAGGTCATGGCTGCCAAGTGTTCTCCTTCCTCATCTCCCCCAGCCTTGCTCCCGCCTCGTCCCAGCCCTGTCCAGCTTGGGGACACCCCTAGCACTCCAGCACCTTCGCTCTCATCTGCACTGGGAGCCCAGCCCATCAACGTGTCCCATATGGCCATGGAGCTCCCAGCACATCCCTGAGCCTTTATTCCTGTTCTCTGGCTGAGGGAGTCAGACCCAGAGCTTTCCCTGCCATCCAACACCGACCCGTCCTCCCAATGCACTTTTTTAAGAGACCCCAAAACATCTGAAGGGACAGGACTGGGGGCACAATCCTCTCTGCAGGTGGGAGAAACAAATGAATCATCTGAAATCACACAGGTCCCTCCAGCAGGATCCAGCATCAACCTTGGGCAAACCTAACACAGAGTGGACACCTGATCCACCACTGAAGGTCATTTCCCGCCCCCCACCTCCCAAAAAAGCACTATTAGAAAAACAACCGATTTTCATAACTTTTTTCTTGTTGATAACAGTAAATCAAACCTTAGGGAGAAATCTCAAGAGGTGATTAGTACTGTTCTGAGTGTAATTTGCACTTCTTCTAAATAGCTTTCTCTCAAGATATTTTATGTCTTCAAAGGGAAATCACTTGAAAGTTAAGAGCAGAGTAGAAAATTTCCAGTATCTATTGATCATCAGTGGCAACATATAAAGAGCCTCCAACAGAGCTCGTTTGAAAAGCTGATACACTTTGGTGTTAATGCACCAGGGTCTCTTCCTCTGCCAGGGCTGCTCTTCAGTGACATTTTTTCCTTTTCAACCTACTTTCTCAGCTAGACTGCAATGAAAAATAAAAAATTAAAACCCCCTCAAAGAGCCCTCCAACACCTCATATAGAGTTCAGAATCCCATTTACACTGACCCACAGTTCACTGTGCAGCTCATCTGGGTTCACCCAAGTCTCTGTGTGAGTACCTCGATGTGTGGACAGGAGTTCAGCCATCAGCAGGAGAAGAGTGTCCCCAAACCCTTGGTGGGTCTGCAAGCCCCTCTGCACACGTGTGACAGACCTCTGCTCCCTAACAGCCAGTTTCATACACCAATTGCCATTTGTTTTAAGTTGGATGCATGAGGTATTTGGGGTCTGCCATTATTAAGCATTTACCAAGGTCTGTATCATCCCTTAGCAGTATCACCTCCCTTCCCTCCTCCACCAACCAAAGCCCTGCACAGAGCCAGAGGTGTTCTAGGCTGATCCAGCCCTGAAGGGTAATTATGCCTTCTCATTAGTCAGAGGCTGTTTTACCTGAAACCAAAGAGGCTGGGGGAAGCTGATCCGGGTGTCTTTTGTCACCCGCTGAATGACACCGCGCTGACAGGATTGTGCAGGTGCTGAAATCACACAGCTGTTCACCCAGGATGCCTGAACTGGGGCACAGGGCTCTACACAGGGCAGGTGGCTGCTCCTCGGGATGTTCCGCACCCACGTGCACCCACCCATCCCTCCTCACCACTGCCCAGCTCCCGGGGCTGAAGCAGTGAACAGGCACCAACAGCTCCACTGAGCTTCTGTAAAGCCATATGGCTTAACCCCGTGCTGCCAGACCCAGCCAAGGAATATTTCTACATTTTGTTTCTGCAGCCTTCTGCAGCCGATCCTGTCTCGCCAACCTTCACTACAATGCAGCACGGAAGCCACTGGCTTCGTACAAACTGATGCACAACAGTTTGTATGAAGCCATGACTGGCTTGGAGCTAAAGCATCCATTTCCCAGCACTGACATCCCTACTCTTCCCACGCTCCCTGCTGTACCAAGCCAGCCTAATTTATAGGGCTTCTTTTTGTAATATTAGAAACTTCAAAACCAGTCTTGTATATTCAACAGAATTAACTTCAGTTATTTGGCTGCCTGTTAACAAGCTGCTAAAAGCCATAATTCTCACTCGGGGCCAGGCACTTGCAGTCCTTTGCTGGATGTTCCTCAAGCAATCCACAGGAAAAGTGAGGATTTTTATTCCACAGATACAAACCTGCTGTCTTCATTTCCTAGGATTTACTAAGAAGAAAAGATAAAACAAAGCCTAGAACACAGCAGTAGAAACCACAGCATTAAAGTGCTGTAAAGCAACTTTAAAATTTAAATTAATTTTCAGTGCATGAAGGTGCTGCTGTTAAAGAGCTGCTTTCTAAACTGCTTCATAGGAAATTCAGGATATTTCCATTCTGAAGTCTGTTTTTATCATGGTACTAGCAAAGAGCAAGCACCAGTTCATAGCTCTCTAAAGCTGAAACATTAAGACTGGAGCCCCTTAGGCCTGAACCTCCTGAAGAACAACCAGCCCTAAATGAAGTGCAGGAGGTGTGACAAGGTCCACACGTGTCCCACGGCATCCTCTGCAACTGAGACAGAGCTGCTGGTAGCCTGGGGAGGACGGGGTGACCCAGGATATCCCGCCTGTCACTGCTCCGATGTGGTTCAGTGAGCATTTAAACCTGTCAGGGAATGAATTGAAGTCTTCCATTGCTAATTTCTTTCACTAAACCAGTACCTAATGCTTTGGTTAGAAACCTCTGGTTAGGTACGAAAGACACAGTAAGAATGCTGGCCCTAAAACCAGTCGCTACATCTCAGTAGAGACTTCAGGTGCTGAAGATTTCAGTTACAGCACATGGTAAAATCTGCCCCGGAAGCATTAAATGATCTGGTTTCCTCATTGCTTGAGGCCAAGCCTCCCAAGGCAGCTGCAGAGAGGCACAAGCCCTTGGCTCCACCACCCCCAGCACCACTTTGCAGGACACACATCGCCTCAGCAATAGAATCTAATATCATGCTACCTTCCCTCAAACCATTCATCCTCGCTGTTATAAGCCCTTTCTTCTTTAAGGAAGACGAAGCTGGTTAAAGCAATTTACTGTCTTACAGTACAAGTAGGACTAGAAAGGATTTGAAGGCTTTCCTCCCATCCCAAAAAAAAGTGCTTCGTATCACATCAGACATTTTTACCATGGCTGTTCTGATCATAAACAGGGTTAAAAGCAGTGAGAATCAGGATTTAAACCCAATTTACCAATACTGAGATTTAAAGAAGTAACTCCTGATTTCATTAGGGTCCTGATACCTTCTCAGATTACTTTCAGTTGAAATGTTAAGCAGAAATTGAAAATCAAAGGTCAAGACATGAGGTTTTTCCCCTCCTCCACATCAAATTAAACCAATAATGAAGAGCACAACAATCGAGTTGTTATCCACTGGAAAACTACTTGTGTAAGCCTTCTACTTCTCACTGTAAAGGGCTAACGGGTGTTTTGGGAATGCAGTGTTTTTGCAATCCTCAAAAAACAGCAAACCCCTCTCTTTGCCTCTCAGAAAGGTCAGGAAGCAGATGCTGTTTCCAATCCCATTGCACGGAGTATCCACAGCTGCAGCCACCTCTCCCCTCCTGCTGCCACCTGGCAGAAGGACAGAGTGTTAATTCTGTGGTCAGCAGAACGCCAACCCAGTGGCATACAGCCATGTAACAGTTTCAATTTAAAAAAAGGCTAATATTCCCTTTTTAGTTGCAGATACTTCTACACGAATTTAATTGGTTTTCACAGATTCTTTATAATGCTCATTAAAGTCACTGTGCCATGGCCTGAGTGACACTGCTGGGATTGGGCACTGCACATGCACATGGTAGGGATGTTACTGTGCAGCACTGGAGATGTCCTAAATAGTTCTGCTCTCTCTAAATGCAAAGGCTTGTATAATATCTGATCAACAACAGGCCCACTTTGAGCTGTAAATGTTGGCAGATTTTCCCTGCTATATTTTTATAACACAAATAATTTTAGAATTTAGGTCTAGCCTAGCCTAGCATTCACCTAGAACATGAGGACGCGTTAATCCACCCCCACTAGGGCTGCCCTTGGCATCAGCATGCACAGAATTACATTCCTTCTCCATATTTCCTTTCACAAAAGCAGTAGGAAGTAGTTCAGCTGTGACTTATTTGAGGTCTGATTGGTTCTTGGTCCTCCATATCCCATGCTGAGGAACACCTGCACCCTTGAGAGTAGTGTTGGAAGTTGAGTGAAGGGGTCTGGAAGTGACCCCAGTGCTGCTCCACACAGAGCAACCACAAATGCCCTGCCAGCACCCTGGAGTGGCCATCACCCCATGCCTGGAGGCACAAGCTTCCCACAGGCATCACCCCTATCACCTGCCCCAGTTGCTCACCAGCAAACCCAGCCATTGCACTGAAGTGGAGTAAGCTCTGAGTATTTGCTATCAGCATATTTTTTCCTATGAAAGAACATTCAAATAACTAAAAACGCAATTACTGTTGCTGATGTACATAATAATTCTTGTGTAGTTTATTGAAAATTATTTCCAGTTATTTCGCATTTTGGCTAATCTAAATGTTACCTCCAGGCACCTGATCATCTGTGGCTGCAACAGAGAGAATGTTGTAGTCCAGAGTCAATGATTCACAAAGCAGCAGAATAAACAGGGACTTGGATTATACCCACATTTTCTGACCGGAGCTTTTTCGCCGGGCAGCCTCCATCGATGGGGTGAAGCATGTAATAGAGGCGGACTTTGCTGGCATGCTTCCGACTCTGGAATGCAAAAAGAAAAGAAAAAGGAGAAATGAAGTTATAAGGAGCAAGAGGCTCTGTTGCTGTGCTCACTGCTCCAACCCACAGTCAGATTTCACATCCCTTTGACATATATATCCAACACCAGGGCAGAAAAGGGGAAAGGATTGGGCGAGGAGCATTTGCACTTCTCAGAGTTTTCACAGAGCTCTGCACTCGGCTGAAATGAGCTGTGGGATGAAACCTGCCACTAGCAGTAGAAATGGTCCACCCTGGCCCCTCTCCAAGTCCCACTACATGCAGGCCCTCCAAGACGCAGCAGGGATCAGACAGCGAGGGAAGGACAGCATTTGTTATCAGACCATTTCCGTGGTGGGGCAGATTGAAAGATGGGGGTTACTGAGCTTCAGCAAGAGACACAACAGCATCCCGAGGCGCCAGAGGCACACACATAGACCAAACCCACAGCTCCTATGCTTCTAGAATGATAAAATGTAAGAGGGGTAAAAAAATCTCCCACGAGGGAGACATGAGCAGGTTTCATGCTGCCTTTGGGCACAGCTGGAGCTCACTGGCAGGTGAGGGTTAGAAGACAGGAGATCCCCTGGTGACCCCAGCAGCAGCAGCTAAAGCAAATCCTTGGGACTTGCAAGACTTACAGGAAGATTTTAAAGCTTCTACAGCACGAGTACAGACATAAACCTTCACAACCCTGACTTACATCAGGTCTTGTCTTCCAGCAGATGCAGGGGGGAAAGCCTGCAGCCACAAAATACCTGCACCCAGCACATGGGCAGCAGACACACTGGGAGCTGTTACCATGCAAATGTTTCCTTTGAATCACTCTTTCCAACTGCCCCACAGAACTACAGTACCGTAATGTTATAATTTCAGATCACAGAGCTGCAATTTAAAAATATTAAATTATCATTAGCATGTTCTGGAACATTCTTTTTCCTGTGGTATAAACTTGGAGCTAAATTTGCAGGGAGCTATATTTGTATTTGCATGCAGAAATGTGACTATGCAATAATTTTTTCCACAGAGCATAACAGTCAAGGTAAATAATGTCAAATCTGTCCCCAGCTTGTCTTCCTGCTGCATTTAGCAAATGTGACCTGCCGTGGTCAGGGCAAAGCACAGGAAGCCCCAAAGCTCCAGCTACCACATGAGCAACCCAGACAGCAACTGCATACTTAGAAAATGACAAAACAGATGTTTGAAATGCATGGGACAGAGGTGCAATGTCACTCCTGGTGCTTGGCTGCAGTCCCAACTTCCTGCCTGAAGAGATGCTTCGCAGGTCCCTCGCACCACACAAGGCCAGTCAAACACACTGTAAAGGCAATGTGGCCAGGGTTTTTCAGCTGAATTTTTTCCCTGAGCACTGACACCCCGCAGAGCAGTCAGCCTCCCTCGAGTCATCCTCCCCATAATCACGAGGCTCTTCCCTCGGTTGAGTTCATCCAGCACATCATGATGCCCACGCGCACATAGCCACAGCCTGCTCAGCTTAGAGGGTAAAAAATTTGGGAGGGGTTGCTGGGTGTGCATAAGCTGCAAAGATGTTAAGAGGAATAATTTTTATGACTCTGCTATGTGGCGCTCAGCTGGACCATAAATGATGCCCAAATGTCAGCGTTAAAAAGACAGCAAAGCTTCAGCGTCCTGTAAAACACCTCTCACCTTTCTTGACGCATTCATTTGGATTTGTGAAAGCCAAGGCAAGAAATAACTTATGTTTGGCATTATTTAAAACTACACGGCTCCTTACGCAACCTTATTATCTTACGGTCATAAAAGCAGAGCTTAAAATCGTCCCTGGCCTCCGCATGCATGTGGCGAGCATCTCCTTCCCTCTGAGGAGCAGAGGCAGCACAGCCCATTTGTCATCCATTTTATCTCTGGCATTTTCTACATTTACATGTGTATTTATCATCCCAACACCCCAGCAGGAGCACGGCAGGAGCACAGTGATTATTCTTAGCGTGCTGCTCACAAACAGCACTGCGGGTTATCCTCTCCCTACTGAAAATCTGCAGCTTCAAGGAGGGCAAGTGGCAGACACATGGAGGGGCTAAAGGAAGAACCACGAACAGGAGCCAGAAAACTGGGATAAACTGGGATTAGGGCACCTCCCAGCTCCTATTTTGATCCATCTCACCACATGCGCAAGCCTTAGGAAAGACAAAACCACATCTGTAAATCCCCAGTCCAGAATGAGCACAGTGCCTTGTTGGAGGCACCTCCAACAGCCACCACAACCTCATTTTGGGTGCAATAAGGGTGTTTCTGTGTCCATGAGTATTTCTTTTGTAGCTGTACAAAGTGTTACGCCAAAGGCATTTTTACTTTCCTGTCTAGTGAGAACAACACCTTTCAAAGGCACTAAGTCTGGTTTAATACTGCAGGCATGAATACCAGCCCTGACTATGCAGGGAGCTCAGTCAGAATCTGCTTTCACACAGCTGCTGCAGAGCTCTGCATTGCAAGCTCATTTGCTACTGCAAGGCTCATCAATAAAAGTAAATAAATGGATCATTTCTATCTCTATCAAATCTACTCTAATACAGAAGATCGTGGCAGAGACAGCAAAGTTCTGGCAATTCAACCCCAAAACACAGAAGGGCAAAGCAGAGCTAAACTGTGCTAAGAAATGCAATTTGATATTTGATATTGCATAAATCAGGTTTTGCAGCACACTCTGCCTGGAGCAAGCGGCCAGAGCAGGCAGCGAAGTCTCTGCGGGAGCGGTGGCAGCTGGCAGGGCCCTGGGAGCCACGGATGGGGCTGGTTTGGGACATGAAGCCCTCTTTGCCCTGTTTGATGGAGGGGCTTCTCATGCCTTCTCTGTGGATTTACCAACAGCTCTGGGGAGGACTGACCCACCTCCCTTCACGTGGCCTGAAGTTGCCAGCTGAGTCACTACAGCCCAGGGCTTGCCAGGTCACACAGACACACAGATCTTCCCTTCCCTGCGTTTGTCCAGGGGTCTGGGAGAGGAGTCCTCTCACCAGCTGCATGAGCTCAGGTACCCCACCACGGCCCCAGAACTGTTCCCACTTTACACCACTGATTCAAGCTGACCTGTCAGTCTAAAGCACTTTGCTTGAGAGGGCCTTCTTCCCATCTCCCGTCATCAAGTTCAAATCAACTATCTCTGCAGCTTCCCTCAGGCTGTGCTATCATATAATCTCATTTTCCTATTCCCCATATATCCCTTCATCAATCCTTGCTCCCTCCTGTGCTGGCAGCTTTATGGTTTTGGGCAGTTTACCCTTCCTCTCCTGCTCCTCCTTCCCTGTGACCTCTTCTCCAGCCAAAGGCCACAGACCGCCACACCAGAGAGCACGTGGCTGCACCAAGCACCAGCAGAGACACAGGTGTGAGATGAAGGAAGGAACCACCACGGCAGCCCAAATGGCTGCAGCTTCTCTTAGACTGTAATGAATTATTCTTCAGAAGGCCATCAGTTGGGTTTTAATCCTTTTAGTGCACACTGTGTTGATTTTTTTGTGTGCTGGCAGTTTCTTAATTAAATTGCCATGCAACGTGCAGTCACATGATTATACCAATTTTATTATCTATATTGGCCCTACTTGTAATCTCATCAAAAGAGAGAAAGTAATTTTGGCTGGCCCAGTTCTCCAAACCTTGATCAGAAACCCAGTTACATCGTCCTCCAGCCCCTTTCCTGAGCATGCTGTGCCCAGGAGTTGTGCCAAGCTGGACGGCTCTGGCTCCCCGCACAGGACCCCCAGCACTGCCGTTCCTGGCTCTGTGCTTGCTTCCTCCTGGAAACTTCCTCCACTTTCCCACACCCACAGAGGGTCAGCAGTGACAGTGCACAGCAGGTGGCCAGTGCCCTTCAAGCACCCACTTGTGAATTACTGGACCTGCTGACCTAAACTACATCATTTTGGAATTTGTAATCGCTGCCTAACAATCTTCCAAATTTCTGCTGGAATGGAACCAATCTATTCCTTCCTCTATGATATAACAACATCCTCTGCATTTTTTAAATAGAGAAGAGAAGTATTTTCAGCAAATGCCTTCTCTTTTCTGCCTCTACTACCCACACTGTCAAGATCCCCGTGGTTCGCTGCAGAGCTGAACTCCCGGCTGTTATTCCAGACACTGCTGGATGCCAATGTCCTTTTTCTCCCTTTGTAATTTTTGAAAAGCCTTATTTATAATTTATGGTCATCTCTATCAACTTCCCCTTTTTCCTCCACGAGTTAATTTTTAAAAATGTGTCTAATCCTGCTTTTGCCTTCCTGGGCACACAGATATGTGACTGCAATTCCCGAATGCTGAGCTGAATTCTCACCCCCATTAAACCAGCTGCTACAAAGCAACAGGGAGGCACGTTATTGGTTTGGACATTGATTTGTTTACACATCAAGGCAACTACTGAGGATCTATTCAGCCAAGCAACCACTAACTCCACTTCCTTATATCTGTGATCATTCTACCTGGTTCGCCAGGCTGACTCCAAATGGAGATCCTGAGCATGAACTTTCTCTCTCAGGAATCACCATTTCAGCTGTGATCTTTAGCTTTACTGCTTCCTACATAGGTTTTGTAGCCAAAGTATCTCTTGTCACTGCTGGGTGCCCTGTGGAGAGGAAGTAACTCACCTCAGAGGCTGTTTCTAGAGCAACATGGCAGGACCAGCCGGGCTCAGCACCTGTCTCATGTGGTGCTGCAGCCCCCAGACCTGCCTCCCACACCCGGGGCCACCACAGGCACCTGCTCCTCCCCAAACCCCCTGGCAGTCCCTTCTAACACCACTCCCTCACATTCCTTCTGCAGGTCGATCTTACATCTACACTAATGCAACTGTGCATTTACTTCTCAGTTGGTATTAAGGGATTTTTCCAAGCAGTGTACCACCCTGAGCAACCTGATTGAGCTGAAGGTGCCCCTGCTCTGGGCAGGGGTTGGACTAACCTTTAAGGGTCCCTTCCAACCCAATCTACAATTCTGTAAATATGCCAAGGGAAAGGGGATGCAGGGACAGAGCGGGCAGGCTGGGAACTTCTGAGACGTGCTCCACACAGCAAGCTAAATTCTTGCTGCTCACCTGCAGCTGTAGCTCAGGTCCCTCATCTCGGACCACACTGCTGTTGGGTACCAATGTTCGAGGTGTGGGTGGACTTCACTGCTGGTACAGCCCCACCATCCCAGTACCAGGCAGGCAACAAATACAATGTCTGCTGCGCATGTGAGCTGCCCAGCACCAGCTCGGCAGCACCAGCAGCAATGCTGTTGCTCCCATTCCATCTTCACTGTCTGAAGCAAATCCCTGCTACAGCGCGTCAGTGCCAGTCGCTCCTGGGAGCCCGTCAGCCCCGAGCGCACGGGGGCGGGTCTGTCACAACACACGATAAGAACTAAAGACTCTGCTTTCAAACACCAAGAACCCCAATCCAAACATGGGTTGCAAGTTTAAAATATTAAAGACAAGCAAGAGTGAATACCCAGAAAAAAGAGGTGCCCTCCTGTGCAGCAGGATCGGGAAGGGAATGCTGCAGAAAGGCAAGAGCTGCAGGGACTTGTCTCCCGGGAACACTAACCAGGGTGAGCCAGCGCAACCTTTCTTTGCTTTCATTCCATGTAGCTTTAATGTGACATCCCTTATGCCTCGCCATTACTGCTAACCTTGGGGTCCTATTTTCCCAGTGTGTTTTACTGCTGCTCTGGAAAGACCTTTTAACTTCAGCTATTTTTAGACAGCGATAGGCCTCTGTGCAGAGGTACCTGGGAAGGGAGCTGCGCACAGGGCTTCATCTGCTCTACTGTTGCTGCTGTTCAGCAATAGATTTTGACACTGGGAGTGCATTAAAAATAATGTTCAGCCATTAATGTTGACAACAGAGCAGTAACATAGAGCCTTGTAAAGTCCCATCCCATCTCCACTGGTTCCCACAGCCCACCGTGATGCAGCAGCTGCTGCTGTCCTGTGTGCAGGAAGGAAGCATGAGCCTTGCACCCTAAAACACTGGCACCCACCTATCTCCCTCATCTGCAATGGGTGGCCACATTTATCTCAACATATTGAAACTAGGGCTGTTACCACAAAACAAAGTGCCCAGGAATATCCACAGCAGGCCTGCATGTGCACACGAAAAGAACAGAGCAGCCCCTTCATCATCTCTGCAACACAAATATGCTCTCTTTAGCTTCTTCTCCTCAAGCCAAGGTTCTTCCATCGAACAGCAGAACGACCTGCAGGATAACAGTAATGTTTAAACAGCCACCAAAAACCATGAACATGGCAGCAGAGCAGATTCCAGCAGTGGTGGGGAAGAACATGGGAACAACAGGAAGGATGTCCCCTCCTCCTTCATCCTCTGAAGGATTTACATGTTACTGCCACCAAAGCAAGACACAACATAGCAGGTGAGCAGCAGCAGTAGCAGAACATATGAGAGAGATTGTGGCCAGCAAACATCACTTTCCCTTCCATGATTGTTGACATGAGAAGAACCTGACACACAACAGCCATGTGCAGCCTTTATTTTCAGCTAAAGCACATCCTTTCCATTCCTCCATCTTGGAAAAGCCTGCAGCATCTCACACAGGGAGATGGGAATAGAAACATAACATTCCAGCTCCTTGCTTTCTAGTATAGCATTTATTTTGTTAAATAGAGTATGTGCTCTTGCAGCGCATTAATATTTCAGACACAGGATTGCCTTTCTGAGCACACACATCTTGATCCTTAAGGCAGTAATGTGCCAATAGTAAACAATGTTTATTATTCCTTCAGACAAGCCATCACTTCATGCCATTTCCAGCCAAGGACAGCCCAACTGGAAGCAGATTAACCCTAGCATCACTCCAGCCTGTGCAGACAGGGAGTATTGATGAGGCTGTCGATATCGCTTGCCTGCTTCACTCCAGAGACAGAGTGAGAAATTCCAAAGCACACTCAGCTCCAGAGAGGAGTCAAAGGGCATGGCACTTGATTTGTTCTCCCCAGTTTCTTCTGCATTCGAATTTTAATATACTTTGCTTCTGCCCTCCCCTGCTGCTCCACCACAAGCATTCAAGCAGCATTCCCTCATCCCATAAGGTGAGCTGACACTTGCACAGCCCCCTCCTGGGCTGCTCTTCCTCCAGACCTGGCATCTTCCTTCACTTTAAATGGAAAAGCAAAGCACTATCTGAACACCTGAAGCAATAAAGATTATGGAGAAAATGGAGAAAAGCATTACAGCAGCTTGAGGAGCAAATGTGGTGATGAATGCGCAGCTCAGGGTGAAATCTGAGAGCAACTTTGTATATGAGCTAATTTTCCTGCAGGATTTTCAAGGGGAAACATGAAAATAAATGGTAACATCTTCCTAATGGCTGTGAACACTTCTACACAGAGATGAGGACTCAGAGCTAACTAAGAAACCTTAGCTCTCTTTGTTTTAGCTTTTTAATTTACAGAGCAGGTCACCAAAGTGATTAATACAACCTCTCTCAAAGACAGAGCTGGAAGGAAGTGTTTAATTATAGGTGATCCAGAGAGAATCCAGCAGCAAAGAGGCTTCTGGCTCCACAGGAAGGAGAGATGCAGAGATACAGAAAAGACTAATTTCTGGGGCACAGACTTCCAAAGACACTGCAGCAAGTGCGGCACATTGTCACCCCTTGCAAGTGACAGTGGAGCATGAGGTGTGAAATACCCTCCCCACACTGGCCATCACCCCGTGTCTGGCCACCAGCCCCCTGGCACCCAGCCACCACATGCAGCATATGGATTCTTCACCCAAACAGCCACCCTGCTCCTTTTTGTTCCTTCCAAGGAGGAAAGGGTAGCCAGGGTATCTCAGGGATACTTGGCATGTCACAGCAGCACCGTGAGTGTCACCCAGAGACTCAGGCACCCATACTTCACTACTTTATTCCAGAAGCAGAAATGAGAAGAGAGTCTTCCTGATACTTCAGGCGACAAATTAAGATATTAATTTGCCTTAAGAATTAAAATATGCAAATGCACACTCTTTCAGGCATCAACACCAACCAGTAAGATTTGTCTCATCTTCTACTCACGGCTGCACAAAAGCTGCCCAGCATCAACCCCTTGAGACACTTGGCACCACAGTGTGCATTGAGCTCGTTAAGGCATTTCCTCATTTGGGAACATCATTACAAGTCAATATCCCAAGGCAGCTACTGGGCTCAGCCCTGTCCTGGGGTGAACCCTGAAGAAGAGGGCAGGACCTGGCAGTTTCACCAGGATAGGAAGGAGAGCCAAGGTGCATCAGACACATCAGACAAAGCCAGAAACACAGTTGCACAAAGCACATGTAATAAAGGCAGTATTTGCTGTATGTCAAATTGGAAGCAAAAATATGCTGCAAACACTCTGATCCTTTTGTCATTTTTCCACTACACTTGCCCTTGGAAATAATATCGCTTAATACTGCGTGACTGACATAAAATCATTTCTTATTCCTGGCAAAGTAGCACAGAAGAAAAGTTATTGGTTGGTGATTTGGAGAAGGAAATGAGACAACGATTGGAACTGACTATTCCTGTTTGGCAAGATAAAAACATCCCCCTTTCATAGGCTGTTTCCCTCTATTTTCTTACAGAGAAATGTCTTATTTTGCATGCACAGAGAGCCAAGATTCCAGTCCCTGGCACAAGGGCTGTAGAGCTCACTTGACTGCACTAGCAAGGCAGTGGATCAATTCCCTTTCTCTCCAGGCTCACTCAGGAAGGATAAGGGTGCTGCTGACCAAAACAATCCCAGACAGAGCCCTGGCACCCACCATCCCCAGCTGCACCATCACCAAGGGCCCTCAGCACCCATGGGTAGCAGAGGTGGCCACCCCCAGGGCTCCTGAAAATGGATTTGCAGAAAATTTAGTCTTCTGAAGTTGATACTTCCTTTATGAAAAGAATCAGTTTTTAACTATAGAACACTTTTAAAAAGTAAGAAGGAAAAAAAAGAAATGTGTGAAAATTGTGACCAGCTGCTTTGATAATTAGAAAGAAACAGTGAATTTTACACTCCTACTATTAACTAATGGCCTGGAGCAAGGCCTGGCAGCCTCAGGCAGGATGGAGCCCCCAGCTCCACCTCCCCAGAAAGCCTCAGGGCATGTTTTCAGCCTCTAACCCTGCCTGTTGGCTCTTGGGACTAGGGTCCCAGAAGGTTACCAGGAGAATGAGCATCATGCCCGGGAGTGGTGACCAGAACAGATGCCCTAAAAGGGCATTGCTCCCTGTCAAGAGCAGCAAAGTGTGGCACAGCCACAGGGCAGGGGCACTCCCAACCTCTGGGCCACCAGAGGGGATCCTAACTAGTCTTTACAGCTCACTCACTCCGTGCCTCTACTCTGTGTTATGCAACCCACCAGCAAGGTTTGGGAATGACATTATTGTGCCGAACGTCTACAGTGTCTGCTGGGATTTCACAGCGGATGACAAACGAGCACAACACTTCGCACTAAAATATACAACAGAAAACAGTGTTGTTTTCCACATTTCAAAAACATCTGCTATGAATTAATGATTCAGCTCATACCTACAATGACAGGCGCAGAGGAGACGAGATTGGCTGAGCACCCTGTGGCTCACCAGGCGCTGCTCCTCTTTCTGCAGCAATGCTCCTGCCTCCTGTAGACAAAATTTGGCATCTGCGGTACCCAGTATCAAGATCTGGAAGGTGTCCCTAAAACTGCAGCCTTCAGCTTCGCAGAGTTGCCAGGGATCTCTGCTGCACACAGAGGGCAGCCAGAGGAGCAGCTACAGAAGAGCTCCTGAGAAATTCACCAAAACAGACATGTAAAGTGCCCTACAAGCAAACGTGCATTCTTGTTCCCATTGTTAATTAATGCAGCACAGTATCCTCAGATCTAGTACATTAAATTTCCTGCATATTCTCCACTGGCCACACACGTCTCCCTCATGTATCAGTTGCAAAACACTCGAGTGAAGCAAATGCTTGGGGTAACTTCATCTTCCAAGTCCCTGTGCACAAACTCTGCATCTGTTGGAACTTTGCAGACACTGGTAGTCTCTGTGCAACCAAAACCAGGAGCAAAACACACCTCCTGTGAGTGCAGAAGTCCCTCATCCCCTGGCTCATCACACAGAATCACAGAACCATTCAGGTTGGGGAAGACCTCCAAGACCATCAAATCAAACCAAATTATTCCATGTTATCTCCATATTATATATGATGACTATACAGAGTTAATATAGTTTATTCTCTACATACACACTATGTAATATAGATAATGCAGACATACATCACTTCTGGAGTCCTCCAAGACCGGCTGGACCATCTCACATGCCCCCAGGGGAGGACAGTCCCTCGTGCATAGCCACCACACAGTGATCCTGCACCTCTTCTGCATTCAAACCTGAAAATCTCCTTTCTCCCATCAGGTGAACACCAAGAGCCCCTCACCGTGATAGGATCTACACCCAGGCAGTGGGTTTCCTTTCCTGAAGGATTTTACAGCATCATACCCCTCCAAAATTTCCTCCTTGTTTAATAGGAATGTATTTAAGTTTGTTTTGAAGATATGCAGTGCTGTTAATTGCTGTTCTAACATGTCTCTAATAATCCATCCTTTCTAATTATTCATTGCTTGCTACCTCTAAGGTGCTTAAATACATGCACAAATTCTAATCTATTCTCTGCACAATCAGTGATTCCTACTCAGCAAACCACAGTGCAGCACATTTAATACAACCTGAGCTTGTTTTGCTGCACTCTTAATTGCTCTCTTTGCTAACTGCGTTTCTTCCAGTCCTGATCAAATTTCAGACTGACTTGGCAAAAACAGAAGAAAAAGCCAGACACACAGCAGACACTGCTGCAGTGGCATCACTGACAGAGTAAGATGCCACCAGCAAAACCAGTTTTTTGAATCCTGAGTCTTCAGAGCAGAACTGCATGGTGGAGGGACAGACCAAGAACATCCTACCTCATAATGGGCCACGCGCTGGGACTCAGAGATCAGCTGAGCACTGCACACCTTGCAGTAACTTTCAGTGAACAATTCCTGGTCGATGTCAGAGGATTTCATCTGTTCATGGCAGAGAGAAGAGACAAGAAGCAGAATCAGTTACAGAAAGCAGGCAGATGTGTCTGACAAGGCTCCTACAGAGCCAAGGGCAAGGCAACACTTGAACCAAGCAGTTCTTGTCATCATGAGGGAATGAAACCAATGCTATAGAGCTGCAAATGCGACACACAGTCCCCACCACATCACCAATACCTCCCATTCAGAGTCCCCAGGTTAATGCACCAATAGCCCATGTCAAGTGTTCATTCCTTGCCCTGGGCAGTTCCTGGGCACTGTAGGGGACCAGAGCATGCCCCCTTGTCTGCTGCAGTGGAAGCAGTCGGACACAAGAAGCAGATGTGCCCAAGCAACACCTGTCCTCTGAACGCCTCCTGCCACAGACACAGCACAGGTTCCATGGCATGGCTGTCCTGGCATGACATCCATCTGTGAGCTACTTGGGAACGGCTGTTCTTCATTACCTTCCCTAGCTAGAAATATCATGCACAGAACCAGCTGTAGCAGAGATCACTCATGGCTCAAAACATGCTCTTATGTTATACAACATAAAAGAGCTTATAAAGACTTACAGAGAAGGCGAACAGCATCACAACCTAGAGGAAGGGAGTTTAAAGCTGGAAGAGCACTCCTATATTTCTCAATTTAGACATGGAGGAAAATTGTTTGGATGATTTACTGGGCTATGCTGTTCTCCAGCAGCTGTTTAAATATTTATGTGCTCCCCAGAACTTTCTACGAGGACACTTGCATAGCCTCCTCCTTGTGCCACTGCAGGTGTACAGCTCTGAACTCCCAATCAAGGGGTATATCAGGAAGGTAGAGGATTAAAACAGACTGAACCCAAGCAGAGCCAGAAAACAACAGAAGCAGCTACATAGGGAAAATATTTAAAACCAACCCCCCATGCAAAGTAAGAGGGAAAAGAGAGGCTGGTGCCTCATAATGCCAAGATAAAATCTATTAATTCACAATCATAGCAAACCTGAATATAATGAAGACTGATAACATAGATTTTTATAGAGTTCATTCCACTGATTGGGAAGAAAAATAACATGGAAATGAACAGGCTATGAGATCTCATTAGCAGACAAAGTCAGGTGGAGAAAGGCCAGTCAGTGCCGGGCTGTGCAGCGGAGCTGGAGGCGGTTATGCCAAATCCCCAGTGTCCTGCCATCCCACGGTTATTGTGGTCCCTGCATATTTTATGAAAACAAGCAGCTGAGCTGACACCAGAGACTGCCAGCCTGGAGAGACCAGCCAGCTCGAGCTTCAGGAAAAGGTTTGCTCAGGTGTTCTGGTTTACATGACAAAAGACACAAATCTCAGAGCTCCTCTGCTGCTGCACCTGCTCTTTGTTTGATTCTGCAAAGATATTTGCTTGTTTTCTCTTGCTATCTTCCTAGTTTTAATCTTCATTTACTCTGTCCAGAGAGATGTTGCATTGAGAAACTTTCAAAGACACCAAAAGACCCTTTTAGGAATACAAGAAGTGTTGCAAAATTGCATCAGAGGCAAAACAAAGTGGGAGGAAGAAATCTCACTTAACTTCAACAGATTGACACAAAGCAAACCAAAGAATCTCATTAAACCTCAATTCAGCAACCAAGCCAGAGACAGGTAACATCACCTTCATTTGCATGCAGCCTGCAATGCTAGTACAAACCCCCACTGCAAAAAGGAGAGCAAGTCAAAAGCTTCTCAATATTCGTTCAGCATTCTGTGGTCTGGTAACAGGGCCTAAGTCTATTTTCCTCAAATGGAATCATCTGTTCCCCTTTACAGCAGCAGAGGCTGAACAGGTTTATTCAGGAATTGGATATCAGGCATTTTCTCTAAGCAGTAAGTTCTGATACAGGTGTGAGATGTGCTCCCCTTGATATCACAGGTTCAGCACCAGGAGAATATGGTGGTTCTGCTGATGATGTGACTGTTGTGTACCACGATTCAAGTGTAAATATTTGGGTTACCTAATATAAGTCTCTCTGGAATAGGAGACCCTCACATAACACACCCAGAGCACAGCTACATATGACAAAAACTCCCACTCTCCAGCCCTGCTCCCAAATCCTGGCGCATCTTCCCGCTGCTCTGCCTGGCATCACTTGAGCATCTCAGTGAGGCACAGCTCCTAGCTGCCTCCACCCCACTCTCTGTGGAGGACAGCCTGGCACTGGGTTGCTCTGACCTCCCCAAGCAGCTCCTCGGATCCCTCCAAACTGCCACACTCCTGTGGAACCACTAGCAGAAGGATGGGGTGACCCTTCTCTCCCAGGGCAGTTCAGGGACAAGCTCTCTTCACTTGGCTTCAGGCACTGGATGCACAGGTAAGCAGCAGCAGATCCTGGTTACCTGAAAGCTCCCTGTGCCACCAGGAAGCACAGCAAGCCCAGGATTGACGGAGCCTGCAGGATGGCAGGGTCCCCTTGAACAGGTGCAGAAATGTAACTGGGTGTCCTCCTGCCTGGGATCCTGGCAGAGGGTTCACTGTTGCTTTTTTCAGGCATTGCTTTTTCACGGTGATGAAAAGGACAGCAAGCAGAGCAGAAAGGAATGGGGATTAGGAAGAACAAAAGAATAAATGTAAGCAACACCTCCTTCATGCTTTTGCATGAACATATTAGGCTAAACTGCTATGAGGATTCAAGCATATGTAAACTTGGCTACTTAAAATAATTAGAAAGCTCTGGTAACAATAATTACTCTAAGCAAAAAAAAATTAAATTTTGACAAAAAATAATAGATTCACCTTAGCAAGGAAGATTTCCACACAAGCAATCCACTTCCAGCACCCATTTATAGAAATCACCTTTGCAAAGTTGCCACTGAAACCAAGACAGAACAAGTTTAAACTCAAGCACCAGTCATTGACTTGAGAAAACAGACAATTATCTGTCCCACAGAAATGCAATAGAGGAGCAAAAGTCTCTTCCCCTCCTCAGCAGCCACCAAAGGACGTCCAGATAACATGTAGTGAAATGAATGCATGAACGTGCCCCTCTCCACCACCCAGGTTTTACAGCTGTCACAGTCCCCAGGCTGGCACTGGCTGGTCTTGCACAAAGACCACAGGGAAGGTCCAGGGCTGGTATTTCCCTGGGGACCTGCACAGGAACTCTGTTGCATGCAAGAACCAAATGTCTGCTTCCTACAAAAGGACTGGTACAGAGATGCCACGGCCACAGCAAAGCTGGATGATGGGTTCTCTGCAGAGCTGCAAGGGCTCCCCTCTGCAGCAAGAGGCAGGGAAAAAGAACACAGCTTTGTAGTGTGAGTGCCCAGCCTAAAACCAGCACTTCTTCCTCTCCACAAAAGCTCCCTTCCCCATTTCTGTCTCATCTCAGATACACTTTGCATTATTCTTCTGTGGGTTAATCCAAGCAGTGATTTATTAACTTCTTCTGCCTGCAAGTGTGATAGAGGGAGTTCATAAGCAATTAATATTCATGTATTTCTAATCACTTAATACCACTGTGACTTTCCCTGCCTACACATGCCTAACTACTTCAGGACTGACCAGCCCTAGCTGACCTCACCACACAGCCCATCTGTTAAAATGCAGCACGGAAGGGAGGGGTTTCCCTGCCACCAGCCATCGGCATGTCCTTGGACGTGACTCAAGGACAACCGCAGGTGCTGAGCAGGGTGGGACATGTCCCTGAACATTCTGAGAGACTTTTCTTATCAAGAATTGAAGAATTAACATGGGGTTCATCATCTTGTCACCTGGACACAAATTGTCATGCTGAGCAGAAGCACTTGGTCTGCACACCGAGGTATCCAAAACTCCTAGTGTCCTCCTCCTCAGGTGGGGACACAACAGGGCCTCTACCAAAAATGCCAATTGTTTTGCCTCTTTCAGTGGGGTTTATTATGGCCTCCTAGGCCACACTCCAGTGCCAAGTCCCCTCCCTGCTCCAGATCCATGGCCTCTACACATGCCAGCTCAGCATCTCCAGGAACAGCTCATTGTGTCACAGGAGACCTCGTTTGCAATACCTTGTGCCATATGGCTGCAATTCTTCTCAGCAGTTTCAGTGACTGTAACAGCTCAATGAAAATCATTTTGATCAGACTGATTCCAGTTTTTGGCAATGTCCAGAAAGGTGCTAAGCTGCACAAAATTTTAGAGGATTACAACCCACAGTTGACATCAGAAACATATGCAAAGCCAAATTCCTTTCTAAGGAAATGCTTTGCGTCACCTGAATCCCACCAGATGGGGTGACATGCTGAATGTGTCCCTGCCACACAGAAGAGCGGTGGAAGTGCCCCTGCAGCAAGTGCTTTTGGGATCCAGGCCCAGTAAAACGGCTCCAGGACTTCAGTCAGGGCTGGAGCTCCAGCAGCAGATGCAGATTGCTGCTGCCCTTTGCTGCTGCCACAGCACTTGGGCCCCGCTCTCACAGCAGTGGCAGCAGCAGCACGAGCTCCTAGCACTGCCAGCAAACACTTCCCATCATGTTTCTGATAAATGCTGTTGTAATCTCCTTTCCAGCAATCTTCCCTTAGCAAGACACTTCTATTTTTACTGTTGCATACCCTATTCTCAAGTTCATTGCCCATTTTTCAGGCAATGAGCTCAGTGAATAGTGAAAGAATTTTTTTATTAATGGGAAATTCAAAACTGGTAGCAACAATTCCAGAGTACACGACAAACACGAACAAGATAGAGTCTTTTTAATTCCAAGTTTCACCTTTTGCATCACTTCACAGACCACCCTTGGTGGTGTTCTTTGTCAATTATTTCTATATTTCAACAATAAGCAGAAACTCATGAAAATCCCAGGAAGCTTTAGATGACTTCATGTCACTGCAGGGTAGGAGTTTGAACATCCAGCACCAGCCCTCACTTGACCAGCCAGATGTCAGCAGCAGACAATCCACAGCTCTTCCAAAGGTTCCTCCTGTGCTGCTCACAAACCCTGTCAACTCGGAGCACCCACTCAGAAGGGGAAGTACTCAGTGGGGACAGCACAGGAAGGGCCTAAATCTGAGACTGGAGCCAAGACTCTTGGTAACTGCTGTCCAAACTCTAGAACACATGCCTCAGGACACAAGTAGAAGGTACCAGCAGACATCCTGGGAGTTGCTGACTTGGCTGCTGCAGCCACAGAGCCACACACCCAACTTCTTCCTCACCCTGCACTAGGGCTGCCCTGGGGAGGGCTCATGGAAGCACAGAATAGTTGGAGTGCCCTTCCTGGAGTCTGCTCCCCAAGGTGTTTGGTCCATCACCTGTTGGCTGCAGTGCACCAGGAATTCCTGTACACTTTCCTTTCTTCTAATGCCTAATTGAAGTCAAGGAGTGCCATAGGAAACACTGGATTCAGCAACTTGGCTTTTTCCAGTCGAGAGGAAAGAAAAAAATTGCGATCCCTTATCTGATTTACTTTTGAAGGCCTATAATTTTTTTCCAAAATTAACAGCTTCTGAAATCTCCATATTGCAGCGCAAGAGAAGTGGCAACTAAGCATGTGCACGAACGCCAAATGCAAACAACAAGCTAAAACTTAAATGTCCTGATTTTCACGTTATGAATTATTTGTGGCTTTTGCTGATGTCACTCTCCTGTGGATTAACTTCTCATGTAACACCTCCTGGTTTTGTCTGTTGTTTAATTTGTCTTGCAATAAAAAGAAAAAAAGCCTTTACTAATAATTAATGTGCTTTGAGAAACTCTGTTGCTGCACTTACATGGAAGCATCTGAAGAAATGCAAAACTGCCTTTTGAAGTGCTTGATTTCCCAGCACAACAAGACAATGGCTGAGCCTGTTCCATTAGTGCAATTCTCCTCCTGCTTTTATTGCCTTGAGACAGTCCTGGTGCTAGAGGCCACAGCAGCCAGGAAAAGGGCTGGGATGAGGCAGCCCGGGGCAATTCTGTGCTGCTGGCTCTCCCTGTCAGCCACAGACAGGACAAGACATCCCATGGTGATGACAGCACTCTCTGCAGCCCACCCTGAGCTGATGCAAGAGCCCAAATTCACAGCCATGGGATCTGCAGATTCAGCCTGTACCAGCACCTGAACTTCCTTGCTGTCCCTCCATAGTCCCAGAGAGGCGGACAAAGGGCTCATAATGGAGCCCAGATAATCCCATGTCCCAGAGGTCATGGTGGTGTGTCCCTACCCACAAGGAGCTCCCTATGAGAATGTGTGCACTATTTTCAGTTCTTCCCATTCTCCTGCCAAATCAAAGATGTTCCACATCCCTCCAGCTGCGCTGCACATCTGCCATCTCTACCATGCTTCACCTTCCCTGCAGTTCTTTTTTGGTTTGGGGTTTATCCCAACACCCTCCATTCCCTAAATCCTCTACAGAGTCAATTTGCTTCACTTCTGCACTGAGCCTTTGATGCATTTTGACAAGCTTTATTGGAGCTTTGAAAATCAGAACAAGATTGTGTGTGGCATGAGCTGGGGAGCAGGAGAGATCCTGCACGTGGCTGCTGCATGTGTCAGCACAGAGAAGAGAGGTTGTGGAGAACAAGGGGGAGACAGAGCCTCAATGCAGATGAGGCTCAACCTCAGCATCCCAAATGCCTAACCTCACACAATTTCCCCCAGTGTAAGCAGGCAAGTTGCTCATTTACTGGAGTTGACTTCTTGATAGAAGTGCCCAAGGGGCCAGGCTGGACAGGGCTTGGAAAAACCTGGGCTAGTGAAAGGTGTCCCTGCCCATGGCAGGGAACTGAAACGAGATTATCTTTAAGGTCTTTTCTAACCCAAACCATTGTGGGATTGTCTGCTTGCCAGGACTAAGAAAGGTACAGTCACACAGCAACAGCACCTTCTCAATGGATGAAGGTGGTGTTTTTGAAAAGAGCCTCTCAGCTCTCATGCCACTGTGGGGAGGAAATTGCCAGAGATGTCTCACTGAATTCCCAAGACTCACGAGCTCTGGGCTAGGGGAGAAAGCTGCCAGATGTTCCCATCTCCTCACCTAATCATCAAGGTACCATTTATATAAATAGAACCAAGCAAGAAAACAACCCGATGAACACATCAGGAAAAGCAGTGCTCTCTGGTAGAAGGGAAGCCAGGAGAGACAGGCAATGCCCTCCAGGCAGAACAAAAGCAGGGCCAAGTCTCCAGGTGTGCCTCTGCAGCCCCTACCTGCACCACACCTGGCAGCACAGCACCCACCTGATGCGGGAGCAAAAGCAAGGGACTCAAGTGTGGCACTAAAATGAAGACGGTGACTTTTTGACCTACTGCCTTTTTGAAGTGGGAACAAAAGGCAAGCAACAGAAATTACAAGCACATAGATTCAGAGAGCAAAGGACAGATCTGGGTGTGCAGCGGAGACAAGCCCTCCATGCCCCAAACTGCCTCAAGGGAGATGAGGGAAGGACACTGCCAAGTTTAGAGGGAGCCAACCTGCAATTCTGGGAGTAGCATCATTCCTTCCCTACAAATGCAAGTATCCCGTTAAGCACATGAATTTTTCTAATTATTCACACTACATCATATAGCAGAGTTTAATTGCAAACATGTGCTGATTTGAATAAAAATGCATTTTAAAAAAATTGATGTACTGTGACTGTTTTAATACAGTTTGTATTAAATCAAGGGAGAGCAATCACATTTCATGCCTCAGGGCATGCTGCACACTTCAAGGATGGGGCTCTGTCACTCACTCCAGCATGACCAGATGGCACAGCTCAATCCTTAGCAGTGGGGACAGCCCAGAAACCTCCTGAAATAAGGGTTAAAGCAGATCTTCACAGAGACTACACTTGAGACAGAGGGGCTGCTGGAGTTAGATGCAGAGGGGAGGGACTCACCTGCATTAGGATGGCTAGCAAAGGAGGTACCCTGACCCCGGACCCAGCTACTGAGGGCACCTCCCTGTAGGAACAGATTCCCCTTGACTAAGCCCTGGCCAAACCCCAGCTTGGGGAGGATGTCTAGTCCAGCAGAGCCTGGTCTGAAAGCCTGGCACCTGCTCCCGCTCACTTCCACATCCCACCGCTCTCCCTCCCATCCCACCACCCAGGGCACGTTCTTGGCAGCTCTCAGTGCCCCTGGTCATGAGCACTGGCTGCTGCAGCAGAGCCTCAGGGACCCAGGCTCTCCAGGGACCCTGCCAGGCATCAGGGCGTCGCGGGGCCGGAGCACGGGGTGCAGTGAGGCGCCTTGCGAGCTCACACGCTGCAGAGCCAGGGTTACCATGTGAGGCTCATGGTTGCTATGGAAACGGTGGTTTCTCACAAAAAGACACATAAATAGTCTCCGCTCTCCTTGAGCGTGGGTGCAACCAGGCTGTGGGCACCCCGGTATCAGGGGTCACTGCTGCCCGGTCCAGGCCCCACGGCACAGGGGGAGCAAACAGCGAGTGGCTCTCACACAGCCCTTCTCTGCAGTTACCATCAGGACTACACGTTTATTTTTGGATAAGCAGGACCTACTTTTTCCAGTGGCTCCCTAATAACATACAAAATGGCAGGAAGCAAGGCAAACCGAATCCCAAGCTGGCAGGCCATTGCCTCTGGTACTTTACATAATCAGGGCTTGTCAGTGCCCATCAGCTTCAGCTCAGAAACTGAAGAGGAAGAGCCATGTAAGGTGGCAATGGACTTCGAAGAAGCCTCCAGAGAACAAATTTGTCCATCGCTGATGGGGGATTATTTTAATTCTGGATCCCTGATAAAAGCCTCCATGCTGGCCCAGCTGGCTAAGCTAAAGTACCTCTTCCCAAAACCACAATCAGCCTCAGCAGCACTAACCTCAGATCAGTTTACTGTCACTGCTGACAGCACTAAATGCTCCCTGTCCAGCAGAGGTTAACCAAGTTAGAGATAGCAGAGGCAGAGATGCTTCTGGTTATCCACGAGCTTTCAGCCAAGGTGCAGCAGGTGGGCTGAGCTCCTCTCCCCTCCCTAGGCTGATTCCTCTCCCATTCTGTATTTGCCAGCCAGAGATGACTCACCGAGTGCCACCTGGTGAGGATTTACAGGAGCTCAGGTGCCACCAAGGCAGCTGAGCAACTCTGGCCGGGAACTCTCCCTGCTTGTGATGACTGATAGACTCTGCTCCCTTCAGCCACAGCTCCCTACTACAGCAGAGCTTCTTGTCATCGATGAAATGATGTAGAAACAAGATACCAGGTACGCAAATGTTTCCAGAGTCCCCCTGTTAGCACAGAGCAGCTAAACCTCTAGCCTCATTTAACTGCACATGTAAATTCCACATCCTCTAAAGAGTATCAGCAGATTTCATTAAACTCCTTCCTACTATCATGTAATCTGTCAATTAGCTTTGTGAGCACCAGCAAACAACAAGGAGCTTTATCTTAAGTAAAACATAGAACATTTACATCCTTCCTACAGCATTTTCTTTATCTTTGCTCATCCTTGGTTTAAAAAAGAAAAAACAAACCCCTCCTTTTGTTTGCATTTGCTCTCTTCTAAGAAGCAGGAGCACCTCCTACTCTCAACCACACTAAGCAGAAGCATGCTGGACTTTTAAGTTTTACATCAGATCTGCCTTCCTTGTGCTTGGGAGCATCTCAGCAAGACATTTGGAGAATTTATGTTTCATTTTCTCCTCTGAAAAAAACCCACCATTCCTTCCCTTACCAATAGATGAACAATGAGAAATGGTTCATCAGTGCCCACTGCAGTGCTCCAGCCCTGTGTGCCAAAGGGTCTCCAGAACTGCAAATTATTCTATTTTTGTGAGAAATTAAACTGTCATTGCAGAAAGGCTGGAGCTGGGCACGCTCTGGGGTGGGCACTGGCTGCTCCTTTCAGAGATCAGCTCTGACTCATAGGTTTGGAAAGGTTTCCCTTTCCCTGCATAGTCTGTGGAGACTCCAATTCCTACAGTATTTATAAGGCATCCCCGTGGTACTCAGAAGCAACAAAAAGGCATTAAAACAAGTTAATGTGTTTCATACATCAGTTTTCCAATTGGAGTTTGTAGGTTATCCTGCAACCATGGCAGTCAGCCTTACGGTCTGGCTAGGAGGAAAAAAGGCTCAAAAATGCTTCTCGCATGTTCTGCAAAACCAAAAACATCCTGTCTGCTTTGTAATGTCCTTTCTTACCCACTGTCAGAGCAGAGCACTATGAATCAGTTCCTCACATCCCTCTGTCTTCACTACCCTGTCCCCAGATGTGGGGATCTGCTGGGACCTCCCAGCCTGTGCCTCCAGGAGCAGGAGAAGGGAGCAGCCCAACACCTCCTCACAAAGGCACAGCAAGCTGAAAGTGCAGTAAAACCCTCCGATAATTAAATAGAGAAAATAACAGGTCCCCATGCTCTGTGTGGCTCCTTTCTCCGCCAGACTATCATGAACTACAGCTGTGTGCTTGAAAATTAGATGGATTAATTATTGCTACAATTAGTAGTATCGTGAATCATCTCTGGTGGCAGGAAATAATATTGTCATAAACTTGTCTAATTGCTCAGTATTTTCAAATGAGCAGTTGAATCTGCAGTTATCATCTTGATGCTTTCACTAGTGACATTGTAGGATGGAAAACACAGATTTGATTAATTAGTTTTCATTTTAAGTCAAACTAAACTCTGGCTTCCCTCTGCCACGTGCTGTCACTGCAGCCAAGACTGAGCACAGACGTGGAGGACACCACCAGCGTCCTGAGTTACAGGGTTACAGCTGAGAGCAGGGGAACTGCCAGCCTGAGCACCCTCATCACACACTGGCCACAACAGTCTCTGCCTCTAATACAATCAGCTCACATGTGCTTATAATGGAGGGGCTTGCACAGCATTCTGTACGACAGCGGGTTTAACCAACTAATTTATGGTTTCAAATGCAGTGGGTGTTCAATTCCATCCCGTTCCTGGGGGTTTCTGACAAGCCACTCTAGGTGCTGCAGATCCAGCACTCCAAGCTTTTCCCATTTTCTCAGTGAATTTTGAAACCAGAGCATGCCTCACCTTCATAGCTCACTGCTGGGTGTCATGTCTGGTTGCATCCTTCAAGTCAGCTTTAAATACCAATGTTTCACTTCACCACCAGGTCCACCCACTGTTTTTAAGTAGCTGGATCAAATTTAGGAGCAGTTTTGAGTTCACAGAGCAGTTCCTCATGTCTCCTCATGTTCATGTCACATTCTGAGAGCTGTGCATGCAGCCTCATCACACGCAGCTCACGGGCAGTGGGGACCTTGCTCAGATGCCCTTTGTGACACACACAAGTAACATGTATGTGATATATAAGGAAGCAGATCAAAGCAGGAGACAAGAGACACCTCTAAGGCCTCAAGTGCTGATGCTGACAGACTGGAAAGGTTTATTTATACTCTCTCACCTTCAGGATTTGTTTCACCAATAAATATGCATTGGCAAAAGCCAGGTCCAAGCTTAACTATACCTTCTACCCCATCTCCCCTTAAACAAGGCAAAGTAAATATATTTCTGCTTCAGAATTAAGAGCAGCAATATTCTTCTCCCCTATCGCTTTCTACATGAAGTTCCTGAAGCTTCCCAGATTCATTTCCAGACCTGCTCCCTGCTGTGCTCAGGAGAAATGGATTAAACAAGTCATTTGAAGAGCAGCTGCCCATAAGCTGCTCTGGGGACAGCTCAGCTCAGCTTTTTCCACGTCTCCTGGAAGCAGGACAGCCACCAAAATTCCCAGGGCCAAACCTCCATGTATAGGCAAAATGCTGCCATTGGGTGAGCACTGCACCCCAGGCTTGAACCCCAGACAGCCAGGGCTGCTGAAGTCACCCGTGCCCCTGACAGCACTGTAAAGGCCTAAAAACTGTCAAGCATTGCAACAACAGGCAAGTTTTGATATTGAAAATATTCATCTCCAGCCATTTCTAGTTAATGAAACAAAGCAAACTGTCGAGGAAAATGGGAACATTACAATAAAAAAAACAACAAATTAAATTCTAATGCAATTAGAGAGTAATTAGGGATCTATCCTCTGGGAGCATTTTGGAACTCTGGGTCTTTCTCAAAACCTGATCCCTCTGCAACTTCATTCCTTTCTAATTAATAAGGAAGAAGTGAGTGGCATGGCTACCCCTGGTTCCTTGCAAAATGCCATCTTCTGCTCCACAGGAGCAGAAGGTGGTGGCAGGTAAAGCATTCATACCTCTGGCCTGAGGAAAATGCAGGTGTCAGCAGAACAGGGTGCAAAGGGAGAACAGAAACCACTGCCTGTGTCTGCTGCAAGGTGACCAGAAACACAAAGACCCAAATGCTCTTGTTCACGAGCCAGGCTGAGCAGGCACAAGCTGACAGCAGCGGATGAGCCACCCCAGGAAACCCTTTGTTTTCCTGTGCACAGCTCTGATACAAGCCATAACCCAGAAAAATATGTATTTAATACCTCTTTACTTTTTAAATGTACTCACAAATGTACCCCTATATATGCCTTAACTAAACCTCTCAAGCTTGCTGCAGGTCAGAGCAGGGCAGCCTTTGGACATCAGTCCCTGCAGTGCCCTGGGCAGGGCACAGGGAGCCCTCAGCACCCACAGGTGCTCCACAACCTGCACACTGCCTGGGCTGCCTCCCTGCACCCCAGCAGGTTTGCAAAGGAGCATTTGGCACGGCCTTCCCCAGAGGGCAAGGGACATGGAGTGTGGTACCAACAAAGCATCCAGGAAATTGCACGAGAACTGAAACAAATAGGCAAAGATGCACTGTCCCATTCAGCCATTTCTCCATCCAGGCTCATCCACACGGTGCCTGAGGGTTACAGTAAAGCCTGGCACTGTTAAATCTTTCTCTGGGGATGCAGACACAGTGAACACTCTCTTTAGAGGGTGAGGTTGTAGGAGCGAAGAAAAGCTTTCTCTCCATTCCCTGAGGCTGCTGCTATTCCTGGGGGCAGCCCCGTCTGCATTTCACAGCTCCAGTACTTCTCAGCAAGGGGTGTTTTTCGTGCTTTGAAAGGAATAATAAAGCTATGTCCTGCCATATGTGCTGCTACCTGCCCAGCAGATGCCAGGGAGATAACCTCCTCCACGTTCAGCAGAGGAAGGCACCTGTGCAATGAAGGGAGGTGAGAACTGTGACCTTCAACTGTTTCTGTGCCCAAATCTGCCTTTGGGACACCCAGAGCCCCATTCTGGCCTAGAAATTGGCCCAGTTCTGATCTGTCAAACCAGTTCTGGATCTCAAGTCACACCTCCTTCCTTGGAAGCTTAACCCAGATAAAGTGAGAACCCCAAATTTGAAAGTGCCCAGGGCAACAGTGCAAGGACCAGCCCCAGGACCCCTCTCAGACCCCACAGCCATTTCCTAGAGGGTTTGAAGAGCCCTCCCAGTCATGAAAGAACACCTTGCAATGGAAAAGGGTATGATTAGAGACTCATGGGTCTCAAAAAGACACCAACTCTTGGTCAAAAGTTGCTTCTTGCAAAGGAATAATTCTCAGCAAACCCTCGCTATTGTTGTCTGCACTTAACCACTGACATGAGGCATGAGGGCTGTCTGCTGGGGAGCTTAGGGATCTTTCCTCCCTCCCTGCAGGGAAGGATTACAAGTCCACCACCAGACCAGCCCAGCCATCAGCATTCCCAGGTAAATCCCCAGCATGAAAAGAGGGAAAGGTGGTGCAGAAGCCATAAATCCCCAGAGAGAGGAAGCCAGCTGTTCCTTGTGAGCAAGGTGCTCAATTCCTCTGCAAACTAGAAGCAGCAAATTAAACAAATCCAGGCAAATATCAGCAAAACAACTCTTTACACAGACACCTTTTCAAGTGGGGGCAGTCAGCAATGCTGCAAATAGCTGGGGAGGCCTCTGGGGTGCAGAACACCTGAAAAAGCGAAAGGCAGCAGCACTGCACCTCCTCTGTGCTGTCCAGGGCAGGAGAAGGCAGGAAAGCCCGAGGGAGGAAGGCTGGATGCAGAAGAAAAGTTAAGACTGAGCAACTCAGCGCCAAGGGAAATGACTTCTGAAACACCCCAGACAGCCAGGCACACAGAACCATGGTGCAATGTATGGACAAGGATCAATTATTTGGAGTGACTCAGAAGTGACTAAGAATGGTCAGATAAAATCGATTGTGAGGGCTGGAAATCACCCCAAATTTTGAAACAGTCCCACCCCAGGATGTGGCCTGAAGGCAAGATCCTCCCCAGGGACAGGGATGCAGGAGGTGCTGGTACAGAGACACTTGCATCAGGAGGTTTATAACTTACACATCTACACTGTTCGGGAAGTAATAAAGGATTCCTGACCTCCTGCTTCTGATAAAAAAGGGAGAAAGACCCATCTGTACACTAGAAAGCTCCTGTGCTGCCTCTCCTTGTCCCTTCCTACAGTAGATGAGTCACTGTCTAGAACCTTTAGCAAAACACCTCTTATTGTTTATCAGGTCTCTGCTATTCCCTGCCCCACAGCACAGTGCAGTAAGTGTCAGGCAATGCTTCAGGTCACCATCCCCTTCCTGTGGAATGACGAGAGCCCCAAAGGTGAACCCCCTCTGCCCAGCATCCCCCTTTCCAAGCTGTTCCTCCCCAACAGCATCCCCCTGCTCATCGTTCACCTCTCACCTTCCGGGGCCAGTGGTTGTGTTTTGCAGAGGGATTGCACGTGCTCCTGCAAGAGCAAACAGCACGACCTCATGCAGAATGCAAACTGCTGATTTTTAACTCAACGCTCTGCAAATCTTATTCTTCACCAAATACCACACACTCAGGTCACTTCAGCACCGCGGGAGCTTAAAAGGAGTGTGTGGCTGCCCCAGGAGCAGCCACCCAAGCATGATTAGCATCAGGAACCAGGGAGGCACTGCCCAAGTCCGATATCAGTAACTGAGATACACAAACCGCTAGCAATACAGACAGCTCAAGGGTCAGTTGCCAGAGATCCTTCACACAGCTCAAACCAGGTGTAAGTTCGCTCACGCTGTGTCAGGGACAAGCTTTGGCTGGGCTCTGACCTACGGACATCCCCAGTGCAACACGTGGGGCCAGGCAGCCCCACGGCGCTGCACGGACCGATCCCTTCGCCGGCCGGAACAGCCGCTGCAGTCGCTCAGGGCTGTCCCCAGGGACAGCGGCCCCAGCCCGCAGCTCAGCTGCCTCTCTGCAACCGAGCTTTTGGTCTCCAAGCCCTGCTGGCTCAGGAAGTTCTCCAAACTTCCCAAACAACACAGAGAACGGGCTTGTTTTCCTGCATCTACAGACATCCACGCTCGTATCCCAACAGCCCCGGGAGCTCCCGTTCGCACGTCGGACCATGGGGACGTCTGTGCAGAGTTCATTCCGGCAAAGAACCCCGAGCCGCACCAACCACCAGTACACGGGCTGCTTCCCAAGAGTCCCGCACCCAGAGGCCTGGCTGCCTCCGGCCGCCGCCTCACAGGTGAATGCAGCATTCCGTCAAAACTCCGCTGGGAAAACACTCCAAGGCTTGGCGCGGGTCTGGACCCTTCGCAGGGCGTGCGCCGGTCACCACCGACCAGCGCCGTGGGTCTGGGGGTGGCACGGGGGCAGAGCCGCCCGCTCCCTGACGGGTCGGACCCGCATCCCGGCTCCATCCGCAACAGCGCTGGCATCGCCCGAACCGCCCCGGCCGCCGCTCCCAGCCGGTACCAGATCGCCTCCCACGGCCCGCACTGACACCGCTATTAACAGGCTCTGACTCCTCTGCAAACTTTCCTCCAACTCCCATCAACAGATCCCCGCAACACCCCCCGCGCGAGCCGGCGGGCCGGTGCCAGTACCTTCGGGTCCGGCCGGTGCCTCCGGGGGCGATGGCCAATGACTCCAGGGCCGATGCCTCGAGCACGGAGGGGCCGCTCCAGCCGGGTGCCGGGACTGCTCCCCCGAGGTCCAGGGCCGCTGCAGCTGCAGCTCCCGCCGCTCAGGCGAACCCAGGCCGAGTGCGGCGGGGGGCGGCGGGCGGGGCCGGGCCGGGGCCGCGGCTCCTCCCCGGCAGCGCCATTGGCTCCGCCGCGCTCCGCAGGCCCGCCCGCCCCGCAGCCCCCGGCCCCGCAGCCCCCTCCACTCTCAGCCCCCGCCGCGGGCAGGTCGGGGCACAGCGGAGCCGTCAGGTCTGGCCGCTACCCGGGGGACGGGTCTGACACGGGCAGAGAGCAACAGGACGCGAGGAAACGTCTTTGAACAGAAAGAAGGAAGATTTGAGTCAGATGTGTGAAGAGATTCCTCCCTGTGAGGGTGGTGAGGCCCTGGCACAGGTTGCCCAGAGAACCTGTGGCTGCCCCATACCCGGAGGTGCTTAAAGACAGGTTAGCTGGGACTTGGAACAACCTGGTCTAGCGGAATGTGTCCCTGCCCATGTCAGGGGGTTGGAACTGGATGATCTCTACTATCTCCTCCAGCACAAGCCATTCAGTGAGGCGGTAGTTTTCCCCATTGTTAAAATAGAAGGATGTGTATATCTGGTTTGCAGGGCAGTGGCTGTGAAGGGTATCACAGTCTCGAGTGAGAACATACTTCCATACTCATACTTTTGCAGATGAGACACACTCATTTTAATACCCTGGATTTTTGGGGCGAGCATGCCTGGCACTGCAGGCACCCAGCACACACAGCACGCGGGGACAGTGGGAGGCAAATTCCTGCACGGGCAGGAACGGCTTCTTCAAAGCAGCGGCTGGAGGAGAACGAATACCAAAGGGAGCTGGATGGGTTCGTCTTCAGTCAAAGGTTGTTCACGGACCCAGGGGAGGCAGCAGGCAACGAACAAGTGCCCCAGGCCAGGGTCAGAGCAGAGGAGCAAGGCAAGGATCAGAGCACAGCAATAACCAGAGCATGGCAATAAACAGGGGAAGGAGAAATCGGGGGGGACACAAACCCCTGCAAACTACAGGATGGGAAGACGACTCCTAATACAGCTCCAGGCACACATGCCTGGGAGTCTGTGATGCAAAATGAGGCTCAAACCAAACTGTCTCCCCACTCTGAAGTCCAGTAATGCTGGAAAGAAGGTGGATTTTCCCTTTTCTTTGTGCACGCTGTCCCCAGGCAAAGCCACTTCAGAATGCAGACTGACAGTCCTGGAAGCCCAGGTTGTAGGTGACCACAGTCCCATTTTTACTACCAGATACCTGTGACCTCACCTCAGTGGTGAAATGGACTTTAAATCACCCTCTATCACACAAATATTAGAAGGAAAATACTTCATCAGCAAATTTTCCCTTTTCAGCTTGATCTGCTTGACAGCAGTTTTACAAACTATCTGAGCTTCATGATCCTGCTTGGCTCTTTAGCTGTAAAAAAAAATAAGTGCTAAGGAGCATTGAAGCCATACAACTAAGCCTCCAAAATTGACACAAACTCCTTGGAGATGCCACCTGGAGTCTCAGATACTTCAGTGCTAAGAAGGGCAGATCAGACAATATTTGCAGTGATGCAGCTGCCATTCAGGGAAGAGCTGGTTCTTAAATCTTTTCCTCACATTTTTGTGGGATTATATAATTCCCAGGAGCATCCCATGCTCACTGGTAATAAATGGCAGCATTGGCACAAGAAATGTTAGAAATAATGTTGAAAACTCTGCTTTTGCTCTATCCCAGCACCCTGCAGGGCTGAGGAATATATTTCCTGGCCCTGAGCTGGGCTAACTTTGGAACAACCCAAAACACATCAAAACAAGGAGCTGTAAAGCAGCAGCTGTGATTGATTAATCACAGTAGTGAAGCTGAAGGGTTTGATCATTTTCATAAGCTCTTTAAAATCTTATTCTCCAAAGAAGGAGAGGTTACCACAGACATAGAACAAAACAAATCACAAATGAGATGATTCCTTCCTGGAAAGGCTCTGAACATGCTGTGTTGCCTCTGACAATGCCTCTGGATGCAGGAGGAGATCAGGACAGATGAGTGAACTTGCCAGGCTGGCTGGGAAAGAAATGCTCTGATAACATCTCGGGCCAGTTTTCCAGACATTCCAGTGCCACCTGCACAGGCATTCCACTCCTGGCACTCACAGCCTGGCTCTGCACACATCCCAAACCCGATAGATGCAGCACCCTGAGCCATCCAGGCTGTCCTGCGCCTTGGAGCAGCCTGGTGAGGCCAGGTGCAGCCCATGCCCAGCAGCAGGCACTGCCTGTGACCGCTCTGCTCTCGCAGCTCATTGCTGCATGCCCTCGCTGCCAGGACCCGGCAGGACACACAGTTGGATAATCTCCAACTCTCCCTGGGCCTGGGTTACTCTGCCTAGAGAAGGAGGCACTTATCTCCCTCCCTCACAGCAGACATCCACAGCCTTTCAGCTGAGGGAGGAATTGAGTTTCCCATCAAACCTCCTCATCCAGAGGAAGCTCACCCTTCCTCTCATACGCATTATGGCTATGAATTATTTCAGATTCCTTGTATTTTTATAGGAACACTACATTTTTTCCTTCCATAAGAAAAAATCCATTTCTCTCTAGTTTTACTCTGGTGGGCAGTCATATTGATTAATTTGACTCCCAAAAGCCAAGCTAAGCACTGCCCATGGCAAGAATATGGTCCAGTAACCATCACCCCACAGGGCTGCTCAGCAAAATATTTTTCAATCACAGATTATATATGCACCTGTTATCTGGTCAGAAATTAATTTACATTAATTAAACATCAGAGTGTGCAGTGAGCCAAACCCCCACAGCAGGCCCAAAAGCACAGCCCATACCCAGCACAGCAGCATTGTGGGGGTTCCCCACATGGGATCCCCTGCCTTGGGGCAGCAAAGAGCCCAGAGCACAACAGAGAACCAGGCTGTGCAGGACTATCCATCTGCCTTTGTGTAAAAGCTCTTAACCCCCCTTTCCCCAGAGAAGAAAAAGATAAACCAACTTCTTTAAAGCCATTTTCTTAATCAGCAGCCATGGCACAGGCTGGGCATGGCAAAGGCACCACTGGAAGGAAAATGAGCAAAGGGAAATTAATATTTGGGTTTTTCAGGAGGCACAGGCAGGCCCTGCTCCTGTGTGCGTTCACAGCCCAGTGCCTGCATATCAGAGCCCACCAAAGGGCACTGCAAAACTTGCCCAAGCACATCAGCACCAGGATTGGGAGGAGGTCACCTTGTCAGACAGAGGGGGATTGCTGCAAGGAGCTTCATCTTGCACTTAAAAAATCTACTTTCTATCTCAGTCCAATAAAACAACTGACACATGGTGAATGCCACATACTCCAGGGGACATCATTCCAGGCTTTCCCCTGGAAGAATCCGATGTCAGCCTGTGAATTCTGAGGAGAAATGATGCTTCACCATGCAACATCTGGTGTTCCTGATGGCATTTTCTATTTTTCCTCCCTCACTTGGCCTATATAGTGCTCTGCAGGCTCCATTTCCTGCGTTCTCAGGCATGGGGGGATGAAGAAGAGATGAAACCATAGGCAAGGGCACAGTTACTTGCCCACTGTTTATCACACAAACATCCTTGCAGCAAACCCTGCCTGAACTGGGACCTCATTTCCCATGGGACGTGGAACAAACAGAGCAGCTACTGCCACTGGTGCAACTGGCTGTTGGCAGATGAAAGCTACCTCCAGTTCTGTGCCACCCCTTTCCCAAATCCAATTCCTGTTTCCATTAAGAGCAGAGATGGCAGATTGATGCAGAGCACAAAGCAGCACTGGTGCTGGGCACAGCAGCTCCTGGGCTTATCTGGAGGAAGGAGACAGAGGTTTGAGAAAACTTAGCATTGAAGTTCCCAAACCCTGTGGCTTTGAGCATATGTGGGGCTACCCAGGGGCTGCCCAGTTGTGATACAGCGTGGAGCCTACACACCCCCGTGCCCAGAGAGCTGCTGTCAGCAGCCCTTTCTGGGCCTGGGCAGTCCCTGTGCCTTTGTGACAGCCACCTCTCAGATTCTCTTCCGTGGCATGGTGCACTTTGGACTTCTCCTTTCCTGACATTCAGCAGTAAAATCAGAGCAGGCAGCAGCAGCTTCTTTGCAAAACAAAATTTGCTGAGGGTGTTTAAAATATTCTGTGCCTCTTGACCGAGGTTTGTGGGTCCCTGTCCTGGGGTCCTCCTGCCAGCTCCTGCTGCTTGAAACAACCTGAAGGAATGGCTGACCCTGGCTCCATCACACTGCTAAATATGCTCTCGGGATGTCCCTAGATAAGTTACTTTGATTTTATCAGCTCATCCCCAACTGCAGTTTTTAATCCTCAGGATAACAAAAGGCTGATCCGAAGGCGCCTCCCAGGATCTCAGATTCTGGCAAAGCATCGTTAACTCTGTGCTAGAATTGCAGCACCCAGGGAGCTTGAACAAAGAGCCCCAGGCAGTCCCAGCCTGAAACACTGGGAACGATGCCATCGTTCCCAGAGAGGGGAAGATGTTTGGAAAGGAAATCTCCGAGGTCACCTTTTATGAGCCAGATACACCATAGGCACACCACAGAGCCTGAGCACTCCTCCTGACAGCCAAAGCCAGCACTGGGACTTCCCGCAATGCCGAAACAGCGGGTGCCCCATTTCCAACAAGTCCTCTCCCTCCTCACCGTTGCCTACCTCAGCGGCAGCAGAAGGGAGCAGCTGCCCACCAGGCCTCTCTGAGGGGAATTTCAGTCCCGTTCCCGAAGAGGGCAAGGCTTGGTCCGCTAATCTCAGAGGCTAAAATAATTCTATGCTTTCTTTGAGAAATCGTTCCAGCAAAGCCTGGAAGATGCAGCGAGCCCAGACAGAAACATATTTCCCTTGTGGTTATGCTGCTGCCTCACTGCCAGCAGACAGACAGGCTATTTGTGCCTCACTAGGCAAAACCCAGTGAAGTGTTTAACTTGACAACGGGAGCACTTCTCTGAACGATGCCACCTCAGCTGACCCCAGCCCAGCTCCACGGCTCCCCTAGCACCTCGCCAGCACCCACTCCTGCAGTTGCCCGCAGCGATCCACTTACTAGCAGTGGTTGCCTCTGCACCAGCTCTGCAGGCTCCTTGTGCAGTGTCCAACATCCAGCAGTTATCCACTGCAGCCTCTTTTGCTGTTTCAGAAAGTTTGGAGTTCCTCCCACCCCTCTTACAGCAGCTGGGCAGGCACCAAGGTGAAGCTCAGGCCCCTCAAGCAGAAATATTGACTCCTGTACAGGAAGAACATGGACTTTAGCCCAAGCTGAGCTGCACGCTGGAAGCCTGTAAATAGCAGCTTCCCTTGCCTGTGACTCACTGAGCATCGCCAATGCCCCAGTTTCTCCTCTGGCTCAGAGACCAGGGGACCGACCTCAGCCCATGCCACCAGCATCTATCTGGAGGCAGAGAGCACACAAAATGAACAGGTACAGCTGCCGCTGGAGTCCTCAGGTGGGAAGAGAGTGTAGGAAAGGGCTCTTACCAGCCAAAGCATCTCAAAAATTCCCTGATGGCTGAGTCCAGGTGTGAGGAGCGGGAGGTTGGATGCGGGTGCAATCTGCCAGCCCTAAGCAGCAGTGCAGACATGGAGGGGTGCTCCCTGTTTGCTCTACTTGCCCTCTGTTGCTGCAGCGCTGCTGGCTCGGGAAATGCCCGGGGCTTCGGGCAATCAGGACAGTCCACAGCAGAGGGAGGTGCAGACCAGTTGGGAAGACAGGGCTCTCCCCAGGATCCCCAAGCCTGTGATGGTGACAGCCTGCAGGGGATGTCAAAAGGGATTTCCCCACAGCCAGCCTAGGGGGTGATGTCTCAGTCAGAGGAGGCAGTTTGCACTGTTTCCATACGGTCAGGAAGGGAAGTTCCCTCCTGGAAGCAAATTACCTTCTTGATTTGGGCCCCGCAACACATCAGGAGCAATTTCCATACTCACCCTAGCCCCATGTGCAGGGCTTTCTACCTCACTATAAATAGTTTCTAGCACTGCTGAGCAAGGATTAATGACTTTTCTAATTATACCACCATAAGCTGGTGACAGGGGAATGATACTGTGCAGATGTCTGAGCCCACTCACCCAGCACGGCTGGATTGCTCTGTGCAGAACATATCTGTATGTCACCTCATAATTTCAAAGAATAAAGAATATCAAGTCACAAGTGCAGGAAACCAAAAAAAAAAAAAAAAAAAAAAAGGGTCTTTCTTAATAATAATAAGAGATGTCTGGAAACCATACATACTCCAAGTTCCTAGAAGGAACCCCATCAGCCTTGGGTGGCATCTCACAGAGCTGCAATTCCATGTAAACATTACCTGTGATTTGTACCATCTCACAGTACCATTCTGGAGTGCACAGACTTGTTTCATATTGGCTTCCTGATTACCCTTGATTTTAAATTGGATTACCTTATTTACAAGGCAACTGCTTGCTTTGTCCTACTGAAAAGGGGTATTTTTCACATGGCCTGCCCTGCCAGGATGCCTGCACGGTCACACTGTCACACATCACTCAGCCACCTGTGGCACTCCTGGCAGACCCAAGCTGGAAACCAGCTGTCCTTTGTCCAAACAGTTCTTTTCCATATGACTTGCTAGTAATGCACTCAAGAATTTCTGTAGAAGGGCTCTTACTTCAGAAAATGCTAATCACAGGAAAGCACATCTTGCAACACCTGGTGGAGGTTTCAGCCCACCTTCTGTGGTTTAAGTTTTCCCATTTATGACAGCATGAACAAGGTGCAGTTTTGGAGGGGAGTACAGTATTTCAGTGCCAAAATAACTTTCTTTTTCTGAACAGTAGATGGATATGGCAATAAACATTTTCTCCCAAGGCCATGACAGGTGCATCGTTTGCCTGGGAAAATTACTGGAAAACTTAACAGCCAAGGAGCAGTTAGCTCAGCAATGCAGCACTGCAGGTTCCATCTACAGGACCCCGGCAATGTGGCAGGGGACCACAGCTCCTCTCTGTTGCCCAGGCTCCAAGATCTGGATTTTCCATCCACCATGCAGAGGCTGGGTCCCTCTCAGCAGACTCTACTGGGCTTCTGACAGAGCTGTTCTTTGCAAGAGCCATCAGAAGGGAAGAGATCAATCAGGTACTTTTGCCCAGTCATTTGGAAACAATCAACGTCGCACCTTGCAGCAGTGTGGGGTCCCATTCATGAAGATAACAATTCTATTAGTTCCACAAGAAAATACCTGTGTTCTGCAGAGCAGGTTAAAGGAACTGTTGTGCATTTCAGACATGGTCCCAGGGAAGTGGTCCCGGAGGTCTGTGTGCCTGGCTCCTGCTGGGCATTGCCCACCAGCAGCCTCAGAGTGACCCAGCAGCCCAGTGTGACACCGGATGGCTGTGCTGCTCTGCCTTGGAGCCAGGCACGTACAGGGAGCCATCACCTGCCTTACACTGCTGCTTTCCCTGCCCCTTTCCCCGGGAAGCTGCAGTGCACAGCCCTGGCCCCCATCACCATATGGCAGCTCCTGTCGCTTCATTTCTGTTCCACCGACAGCCTGTCAGAGTGCTCCAGAAACCACTGTCGTTATTTTTAGAGGGTTAACAAATACCTCTAGGAAAAAATAATCCACTGGTACGTGACTCCCTTTCAGTCCAGCATTCAACAAACGGCCACAGCATCAGTACAGTAGCTGTAAAGATGAAACGAGACTGATGAACTCTGTCTACCCTCACCCACCTGCCCACAGTGAAGGAACATGAGAAAACAGCCAACCTTCTCTTTGGTTGCCAAGGTTTCTCATTTTCATGTATAGTTACATATATTTATAGTGCCCCTTGCTATCAAAAATGAGCAAAGGGAACAGCAGATAAGACAGCCCAGCAGGATTGTTTCTCAACAGAATATTTTTCACTTTTCCACGAGGCATCAACAGCTCTTTAAAGTCTTTTTATTACATTCTGCATTAGATGCAAAACCATATTTCAAAGACACTTTAACTTTGAAAAAGAAAAATGCAGATTCTGTACTGTGCCACCTGCAAACATGGAGGCATGACCCACATTAGAGAAACTTGGGAGGGAAGAAGGCAGGGAAGGAGGGAGGGAGAGAGCTCTGTGGACGAGACTAGGCCATTTAAAACACTTTGAAAATAAAAATTTATGGGGAAATTGCTGCCTTCCTAATTACAGCATTTAGGGGAGCTCCTCACCCTCTCCCTAGTGAGGCTGGGGAGGTCTCAGGCACCCCACATTCTATATTTAAAGTCATGTAACAAAAATTAACCAGCTTGGATTTTCTGTTAAAAAAAAAAAACAACAAAGCTTCCATTATTTTTTGTTCTTTCTTAATTAGTTTGTTAAACCACAAATTACAAATCAAAATTCTTCTCATCTCCACTCCTTCTAGCACAGAGACTGTTATCAATTCCTGAATTTTCTGGGGACTGACTTTCACTTTTTTAAAGTATGAAAAGCTTTAACACCCACAAGCAATTAGTGAAAGGAATAAAGCAGCAGCTCATATGTCCAGATTAGTTATGCCACAGAGAGGCACCGACGTCATTAGGCCAGACTGGGAACTCCGACAGCTGTGCTCAATCCCAGAAACCAGGACAGGTGCAGAATTCAGCTGCGATTTCTCACTGGCACCAATTGTTACCTGGGCAGGGGAAAAGCAAAGCACTGCTGCTGCTGTTTAGGCTTATCCTTTAAAAAATACCGTATTTAGGGCAAATGGATCTTGTGAAGATTCACTCCAGAGTGGTAAATAAAAACAATAAAATATATTGTATATATATACAGATAACATATAAATGCATTATAAATAACGAAAACAATGACGCTTGACAAAGGCAGGGAGCTGGCCGGGTGAGCAGGAGCGGGGGAGCCGCTCCCCCGGACCGCACGGGGGTGGGAGCAGCGCTCCGCCCCACCCGCCACGCCGTTCCCGGGACAAACGCGCCACCGCGCGGCTTTGGGGACGAATCCAGGGATCCCGGCGGGGCGGGGGCTGCGGGACACAGAGACCCCTGCCCCGGGCCGCCCCACAGCAGAACGGGGCCCGCCTGGGGTGCGGAGCTCCCGCAGCCGTCAGCAGGAGGCACCACAACCTAAGGGAGATGGAGACCGGGCAAATCCCCGCTCCTCCTCGGAGCCACAGCCTCAGGAGTGGGGAACGGGGAGGCTTCGCCACCCGACTCACCCCACCCTCGCCTCAGAAGCAGCTTCGGGAGCAGAAAAAGCCTCAGGCACTAGCTCTGGGGCTTCATGACTCCCCGGAACAGTGTGCCCTATGTTCTTGCAAGACATGAAATCATGGAATGACAGAAAAGGGATCACAGCATCATGGAATCAGAGAAGCATTTAGGCGGGAAAGAACCCTTAAGACCAGCAAGTCCGAGCATTACCCAGCACTGCTGAGCCCGCCACTGAACCCTGTCCACAGGCAGCACAAGTGACAAACCAAGTTTCCAGTCTCTGTGATCCCTCTGCTGGGCAGGCTGGTGAGCACCAATGTCCCAGCCCTAAAGGGATCCAAATCAAAAGCTGAGGCATAATCCCAGGCAAACCACATTTAATAGCTCATAGGCTTCCCTGCTGTTAGACAATTCCTCCTCCTCTACATGCCTTAAAGAGGGAAAAATATATTTTGGAGGGTCAAGTGTAAACCAGTGGGTTTGGGGCATTCTGCTCTGGAGCAGTACCAGCTGCATGCTGCCCCTTCCCCTGGCAGCTCATCCACAGCCCAGCACCTACTCCTGGTCAACCAGCCCTCCACCAGGCTGGGAGAAATATCTCTGAGCCTCGGGATTGCTCCTGTTCCCAGTGTGCAGCTCCAGCAGCATTCACAGCTGTTTTTTCCCAGCAGGTACTGCAGGTACTGCAGGAGGAGCTCCTCTTATTCATAAAGTAAGGTGATCTGCAGGGAATTAACTTTGGACCCCATCCCAAAGCTGAAAGAAAGAGCAGATCAAATTCTGTGCCACTCTGGAAGACACAACAGTGCTTTTCTGAGAGTGAACTGAAGAAATTTCGGTATCTGCAGGCCAACAATGAACCTCTTTCATATTGTACAGGATTCTGTCTGTCTTCCCATTAGTTCAGTCATCTAATTGCAGACAATCTGGTTTCTAGGCTGTAATCTGATATTTGCACAAAAGTGATACAAGTATCTTGCCATTGAGTCCTTTTTACTTGGAGGAAACAGTTCAGGTATTGAGAGATGCTTATCAAAGAGCAGGAGCTCAGCATTCCCAGCTGGAGCTAAGGTATCCTGCCTCAAGGAGAAGGACCTTGTTGGGGAAAAGCATATGTGTCCACCTGGATAAGCCAAGAATGCCCTTCTCCTTCCCAGAAGTATCTCAACCTGTACCACATAGGTGCAGCAGGAGCTAAGTGACCAGTACAAGGGCACTTAGGAGAAGCCCCAGGTAAGAAAGGATGACTATAGACAACAGAGAAGGTGTAATCACATAAAACAAGGAGCTTCAAGGATCAGATGTGGCTTGTGAAATATTGTATAGGGATTTTGGAAGTGACTCAAGTTTTCAGTTGGACCAGTCTGTTTGCTACTGCTGTATCACTTCCATTGCTAACTGAACAGAAGGGATACTGAAGAAAAACAAGGTGGAAAAATGAAACTCTGTTTCAGTTGTCCGACCGTACAGACTTCTCCATCTCGAAGATTTTCTAAGGCAGAAAACCCTAGTTTCACAAGAGAGGGGAAGTGTTTGGGGCACAAAGGTCAGCAGAAACAATTCAAAACGTTAGAGCCATAAACAGAGCGAGAGAGTCCCCGGCCCTGCTGTGCAGAGACTCTCTCAGCCACTCTGCCAAGAGGGAAACAATAGCTTGTACCTCGCCAGCACAGCACAAATTCCAGACTGCCATCTGGGAATTCCAGACTGCCATTCCCTGTGCTGCCAACTGCCAATCACAGAGCCAGGCTGATCCTCTGGGAACACACCATCGCTGCAGGAGAATGAGCAAAACACACAGTTCCTGACTGCGGGGGGGTGAAGGACCTCTGCGTCTGGTCCCGTCTGGGTCATTATTTGGCCATCTCCAGTCAGCTTTTCCAGCAACCATACTGGGACAAACTGGGAATTCCTCCTCAGCTAAACAAGAAGGGTGTGTTTTGCATTGGGATAGCACCTGGTGCACTGATCTCTGCCAGCCTCACCTCGGCAGACACCCCATCCAAGCACATAGTTTCAAAGTCCTGGCTGAGCACAGAAATACCCTGTCATGAGACCTGCATGTTGTCTGGACAAACCAAAGGGTGTGGACAAACCACCGTGCTCCTTATTCAAGCAGGGGCTTTGCTTTCAGAAACTTCCAACAAGGAAGTTCAAAGAGATCAGCAGCAATGCTGCAGCAGCCAGGCCATCCTGCCAGCCCTGTCCCAGCTGCTCCCCATAGCCCTGCACCAGTGCCAGCCAAGCGCAGCCCTGGGAAGCACGCAGGGTTCCTGCACCGTGTCCTTGCACTGTGTCCTTACACCATGTCCCTGCACCATGTCCCTGCACCATGTCCTTACACCATGTCCCTATACCGTGTCCCTGCACCACGTCCTTACACTGTGTCCTTACACCGTGTCCTTACACCGTGTCTTTTACACCGTGTCCTAATGTAATAAGGCTGGGGGTTCTCCCGGCCAGTGCTGGTTGGGGTCTGAGGCTCAGACCCAAGAAGCCGGAGCTGGCCCAGAGAGGTGATCCCGTGAGGAACCACCCAGAGGTGATCCCGTGAGGAACCACCCAGTGGTGATCCCCTGAGGAACCACCCAGAGGGGATCCCGTGAGGAACCACCCAGAGGGGATCCCGTGAGGAACCATCTCCCAGGGGCTCGTGGCTTCTCTCAGCTCCTGGCCAGGGGTGCCTGCAGAGGTGCCTGGCTCAGCAGCCATCAGCTCTCAGGGATTCAGCAGTGATTTCAGCTCTGCTCTGCAAGGCAAACCCCCAGGGCCAGGCCCGCACAGAGAGAGGAGAGGCCCTGCTGGTGGTGCCGCAGAAGCAGCTTTGTTCTTCCATCTCCCACAAAGGGTGACCAGAGACGGATCCTCCCTGACTCGGGGCAGAGGGGTCTCTTTTATGGGGGTACAGAGGTGGGTGTGAAAGGGTGAGAAATCAATGGGTATTAGGGTATTTTACATATAGTTTCCTAGAGGATCAGGGGTCTGTCTTCTCTCGCTGTATCCAAAAAGGGTCTCTCTTTCCCCAAGAGGGGCCTGCAGGGGGATTGTGTGACCTCCTTATCTCCAGGCCTCCCTGTCAGGGCAGGGGCTTGTCAGACCCCATGTCTGGAGATTTTGCAGTTGCGTTTATTTAAACAAGGGCTTCCTGCCAGGACAGGGGCTTGTCAGACCCTACAGTGTCCTTACACTGTGTCCTTACACCGTGTCCTTTACACCATGTCCTTTACACTGTCCTTACACCGTGCTCTTACACCGTGTGCTTTGCACCCTGTCCTTACACCGTGTCCTTGCACTGTGTCCTTACCCTGTGTCCTTACACCGTGTCCTTACTACATGTCCTTGCACTGTGTCCCTGCACTGTGTCCTTACACCGTGTCCTTTACACTGTCCTTACACCGTGTCCTTGCACGCTGTCCTTACACCCTGTCCTTACACCACATCCTTACACCGTGTCCTTTACACCATGTCCTTTGCACCCTGTCCTTACACCACATCCTTACACCACATCCTTACACCACATCCTTACACCGTGTCCTTACACCGTGTCCTTACACCGTGTCCTTTACACCATGTCCTTGCACCCTGTCCTTACACCCTGTCCTTACACCACGTCCTTACACTGTGTCCTTTACACCGTGTCCTTACACCGTGTCCTTTACACTGTGTCCTTTACACTGTGTCCCTGCACCATGTCCTTACACCGTGTCCTTTACACCGTGTCCTTACACCCTGTCCTTACACCGTGTCCTTTACACTGTGTCCTTTGCACCCTGTCCTTACACCGTGTCCTTACACCACGTCCTTGCACCGTGTCCTTGCACTGTGCCTGCAGCAGGGCTAAGCCCACACGGCCTTTGTGAACAACGGTCTGCCAGAGAGGGTTTGGTTATTCCAACACTGACTGCTTCACAGCAAGCAAAAGGGACCCAAGAAAATGTTTTTCTGTGAGTAAATGACTGTGAGAAGCTGCTGTAAACACTACACTCAGCGTCCAAGAAATAGAGAGCCGAATATTACCTGTCACAATAGATTGCCAGCACCAGCCCGCTCTTTTGCCAGGAGCTGGCTGGGGCAGCAGACACCTGGCTGCTGCTGTTTGGGCAACACCACCACATTAATGCTCCAAAGGAGGAGAGAGACCACAGCCCTCTGGTATTTGGAAAAAACCCATGCAGCCAAATCACAGAGCTTTTCTTAATGCTGCCATGATATACAAATAAGAGGCTTAAATATAATTATAGGTTGTTTAATCAGTGTGAATAAAGAAATACGTAGTAATTGATGCCATATTTTATAAATATCCTAACTGTTTAAGAAACGGAAAATGTTTTCAAAAGAAATACTTTAGCATAATGATTATAAAGCCCTTTGATATGAGTGAGCTGCCTTCTGAAGCCAGTTTTAGATTCAGGCTCATGAACATAAATAGAGTTAATTGCCCTTCTGTGTGAGCTGGATGTTAGCACATTCCAGCAGAGCGTGCGTTTTCCAAAGTGCCAATTCCAACACATTCCACGCTGTGCAAGTTTTGCATATCTGCACAGCACAGAGAACAGGCATATCTGGGCTAGGGTAAAGTTAAGTGCTTATAGCAGTGAGCCTTGGAGATGGATTGAGACATCAACTGCTGGCCCAGATGTTAGCTGGTTATTCAAGTGCAAATGCATTTTTTTCTGAATCTCCCCATAAGGGAGAGCACATTGATGTGTAAATGGCAATGGAGGAGAAGGAATGCTGGTGGCTCCTTCAGTCTTCCTTCTCAAAAACTGCAGTTGCATCATGTGGCAGAGCACTGGGATGATGCTCCTGGTGAAAAGGGGAAATCCTCCTTCAGAGGCAACTTCGAAGCTGAAGGCCTCCCCTGGCAGCCCACAGGTGCAGGATGCTGACACTGTTGGGAGGGGGTGCTCATGGAAATCTGCCACTGTATGCTCTGCTCTTCCCTGGAGTGTCCCTCCTGCCCCAGCGGGCAGCAGGACACGTGCCATTGCATCAGCCATTCCTCTGTCTCCCTCTGCCTTCCCAGTTGTCCACTGAGCTGTCAGTCCCACTGTGATTCCGTTGAGGCCACAGGAACAGGAGTGGTGAGGGATGTTCCTCCCCCAGGCCATGCACACTCTCCAACACAAAACTCTGTATTGAGTTATGTATGAAAGATGCAAATGAAAATACAACTCTACCCAAAGATCTTACAGAAACAAAGCATCTACATCTCCAAAAATAAACACCACCTCAGATTTGGTCCAATGTGATGAAAATAGGGAACACTTTGTATATAATGCTAAAAATAACAAAAATATCCACATGTGGACATGGCTTCGGGGTGCAGAGCAGTGTGCATTCCCAACTGCCAAATCACAGCATGGAGCAGCCCAAGCCAATGACCTGTGTCAGTGGCTGCCTCAGAGCACAGCATTCCCCGGGGTTTTGGGTTTCTGCCTTTAATGAGCTGGTGATGAGTGACCCTTTCTCAGCCCTTCATCACTCCTGGGTCTTCTGGGAGTCAGGAAGAACCATTTTAAATCCAATTTCCTCTTAGAGATTTTCTGAAGCTGAGAGTGAAGCACACTGTTGAGACAGCACAAGTCCTAGCTCCCTACTGCAGCCTTGCTGCCTATTCCAAGTGTCTGTCGCCACATCAGACAGCCAGGCACAAGCATGAGTGACACTTCTGCTGCCATTCCAAATCTCAGCCCCACCACCAATCCAGAATCTAGCCAAGGTCATGTTTTCCCAGTGCACACAGGGCACTTTGTGACATTGTACTGCTACCACGAGCTCACCATGGGCCAATAATGTAGCGTTTTTGGGGAGGAGGCCCACTGAGTGTACCTACATGGCTCTACAGAGAGCCATGGTGCCACAGCTGGGCAGCTAAAATCCGCCTCAAAATGGATAAGCCCCAAGTCTGTGCTGTGGAATGGTACTGCAGCAGAGCTGAAATGCTGGGATGCAGCACAAGCTCCAGCTGGGTCAACTCTCTGTTCAGAGCCAGGCTCTTCTGGACCCTTCCAAAGGTCTGTGTTCTTGGTCATCAGCAGATGTACAGTTTGGGAAGGACAGCAGTGCATTTGGCTCCATGCCTAAGCTAAACACTGCCCCATCCATCAGCAGTTTGGCTTCTCATTCATATGATGGGCTTGATCTTGAAGCCATCTGTTTTCCCTCAGTTTGAATTCAGCTTTCACTTGGACAGCAGAGCCCTTTTCAGCTACAGCCCCAGGGCATGGGGGTGGGAAGGCTGCTTCACTGGCTGCTCTCCGTGGCCAGAAAAAAAAACATTTGCTTGGAGACACACACCAATGACCCTTTTCTTACAGGTAGAGGTAAGACTGCCAGGACTTGCTGGCGAGGACAGCCAGAGCAGTAGCCCTGGGACAGAGCTCAGAGGGTGCCATTGGGGCTCCTCATGCTAGATCCATGCAGCAAGGTAGATCCCATGCAGTTTGGAAACACACAGCTGATCAGACCCTGCAGCACACCAAAATGTCATTCTTCTAGTGTAGGACTCCACAAAAGAAGGATGCTCTCAGCAGTGTAAAGAAATCCTCAGCAGTCTGAGAGTCTGTGATGAGTAGTTTCATTCTGGAAATATTTTTTTTAACCTCTCAGTAAGTTTTCCCCTCCAAAAAAAAGTGATCTGGACTCTGTCATCAAGAGCCTCCAAGTGCACTGGTTGTGGCTTTAGGCTTTGTTTCTTTTCCAGGGAGTAGAACAAACTCATTCACTGAATGGGTTCTTCCTTTCTCTCCTTGAGATGCTTTTGCTTTATGTCAAAAGGCTGTTTTTAACTGACAGGTTGCTGTAAACACACATTTTGAAAGGTGCAAACAGATGGTGGTGCCTGTGTCCTGCTCATGCAGCTCTTGCACATCTCCACAGTGATCACAGTAGTGAGTCCTCATGTGTCCCCATCAACAGCTCCAGCATCCGGGTGGGGGGGAAAAGCAGAGCTCTGGACTGCACATCTCGTATGGGCTCACCTGGGAAACAAGTGGCCTGCAAAAGGTGCCCAGGCAGTTTTGCCTCCTGCTCACTGCCATGCAGAAGCTGAACTACAAGGCAGAAGGAAGGAGTTGTGTGTGTCCATCAGCCCTTCTCCCTGCTCCATGTGAAGCAGAGTCTTGCCCAGCTGACCAGCACAAACAGCTCCAAAATCCACGAGAGTGAACTGCAGAACCCCATGCACTTCTAGTGCTGCAGGAGGGAAAGAGAGCATTTCCTGCAAGTGTTTCTCATTCCCTGGGCCAAACCTAGAACCTGGCACAAGTCAAAGCAATGCCCAGAGGAGCTGATGAGAGTAAGCCTCCCATGCTGACACCCTGAGCAGTAACTCATGTCCAACCCAGTGGGGACACCATGTGATACTTCATCAGTCCCTCAGTAGCTCGTGGTGCCAAGTTTGCAGGAGAAGGTGAGGTACCACATAGTGATGATAATTAAAACCAACTGCCGAGGAAATGTGTGGAGAGAGCAGCAAACTGTCAGGCTGAGGGTAAGTACTGTCTCCTGCAGCATGGACACAAGATAGCTGTATCTCTGGGAGGGCCCTGCAGAGGTAATTTCCAAAGAATGGATATGGAGGAGATTTTTGTATTAACCCTTTACTTGACTTGACATTGCAGTTAAAATCCTAACTGTTGCTGTTGCAATGCCATTTAGAAGTTCAGTTGCTAAACAACGCTGTTAGCTAAGCTCTCCCCTCACTCAAAGATCCCTGGGGATCACATCCACAGACATCTCTCTATATACTGTAAGGCACATCTCTACCCTCCAGGGACAATTGAGGATGCCTCATCACTGGAAGCGTTCCTGGTCAGACCAGACGGGATTATGAGCAACCTGGTCTAGTGGCAGGTGTCCCTGGCCATGGCAGGTTGCTGAAACTGGATGGTCTTTACAGTCCCTTTCAACCCAAACTGTTCTGGGATTCTGTGACCATTTCCTTCTGTTGAGAAGCTACGGAGAGTTCCGGTAGGGAGAGAGACCTGGAGACAGCTGCAGAGGTGGCGCAGGACAGCACCTCGGGGTGAGGGAAACGCGGTGATCCCGCGGGAGCTCTCGGTGCGTTCGGGGTCCCCCCCGCTCCCGGCCCGCTCCCCTCCGCCACCGTGAGGTGGCACCCGCCGCCCGCCGCTGCTCCGAGCATCGCCCCCCGCCTCAGGATGGCCCCTCCGCATCGGCCCCTCGGGCATCGCCCCCCGCCCCCCCACAGAGCCCCAACTGCTGCTCCGCAGTTCCCCGGTGCTGTGGGAGCCGAACCTTCACTGCGGCCTCCGGCGGCCCCCCCGGCACTCCGAGCCTGACACGCTGTCCCACGCGGAGCCCCCCCAGTCCCTTTGTTCATTGTTCCTCTGGTTACAGCCAGCGGGAAGCTGCGTGTTCTGGCTCCTGGATCTGCTCTTCAGGAGAGGAACCGCATAAAGCTCTGCTCCACACTCAAAGCTCCTCTCTGCTCTGCTGGAGTCTCCACTGACACGCTAGCCCTTAAACTGAATTACTGGGAGCCACGGAAACACCTTGGGGAAATGGGAGCATCTCTGCTCCTCTTTAGCCACATATGTTAAATCCAGGTGCTCGGAGGACATAAACTAGGATCCCCAGACCCCCAAAAGAGATTTTAAATCCTGAATCCTCTCTATTTTAAATTAATCTTTAGCCTTTTAACCTTTGAGTGACTCTGGTCAGCTTTCCTAGTCCTCCTGCTAAAGCTTTCTCCTCTAGGAGACAGGGAAATCAATTCTGCACCAAATACCTGTGGCAGCTGAGGTACTGGAAGGTTCCTGACCCAAATGGAGAAGGTGACAACAGGACAGACACACATGTGCTCAGGAAAAGGCTGCCAGAGTGGCACCAGTTGCCCAATCAAGGGTCCATCCATCCATCCATCCATCCATCCATCCATCCATCCATCCATCCATCCATCCATCCATCACCTCTCTCTACATCTTCCCCTGCAGTACATCTCTGCCCCAGACTCTGCTGCTGGACACAGGGCATCCTCACTGGAGGATCCATGACAACCAGTTTAGTCACAGAAATGAATTTTCCCTTGAGATCCCTGAGCCCAGATACAACCAAGTTCCTTGAGGTCTTTAGGCCTGGACTCCTTCCTGCAGTTCACATTCTTGAATAATCATATCCCATTGCTTTGATATACCCACAGATTTTCAGTGCCTGCTGGAGCTGTGAGTGTTCACGGAAAGGCATTGACATTTCTCCTACGGCTTTGCAGCACTCACTGACTTTCCAAGCCCAGCAGCCTGACTCACCATCACAGCTGGGCTTTGTCTTGTCCAGCAGACTGGCAAAGCCAGCAAAGCCCTCCTTCCTGCAGGAGCAAGGGAGCAAGACTCCAGGGTTGCTCCAGTGGCCCATGCTGTAGAGCTGCTGTCAGCCCAACACTTCTCCTTGTGTCTGGTACGTGAGGTCCAAGTTGTGGCAGTTGTCCTTGATCCTGGGTACATCTCAGTCAGTACTGCAGGGCAGCAGCACTGAGCTTGCCCAGAAACACACTTCTTAACCCCCAGATGCATTTGGGATCATCCAGGGGCTGCTGCTGGCACAGAGCTGGGTGGTTTGGCAGATACAGCTCTAAAGAAAAAGAGGGGGAAAAACTGGAGGAAAAATGTCCCCTCTAGCCCTCTTGTTGAATTAAACCACATGTATATTTTTAAAATACAGTGGAAAGGAACAACTCTCCAGCACATGTTCAAGAGCAGAGTCTTATTTCAGAGATTTCAAAAAATTAGTGGCTGAAAGCTGAAACAATATCACCCTTAGACGGGGACATTTGGAAGTGATTAAAGAGCCTGAACTCATGCATTCAAAATAAGAAGTTAGTACCTCACACCGGTAACAACTGTCAGCTACTAAAAAACTGGGGAGAGGGGAAGAAGTCAAACTCAATCCTGCATAGTCAGGATGGCCCCTCAGCAGGAGATGACTAGCCAAGCCCACCAGCCTGCATCTTCCCTGGGTGCATCACCTGCAGACCTCAGAGGGAGGCTGCCAGCCCAGGGTACAGGGAGTCCAGAGCACCCGGGGGGGCTCTGGAAGATTCTCCTGTGCCTCTGTGACCAGCAGCATCCCCAGAACTGCAACAGGATGCAAAGTCCAGAGCTCTTGGAACGTTTTCCCACTGTTTGACCAAGACCTGTGAATTCCCACCAGAGCAGTGCTGCAGGTGGAAGGGAACCATCAATGACACATCAGTGCCATCCCACAGGGCATCTCCTCCCACTCCTGGTGCTGCTGGAGGGCAGCTGGTGGGCAGAAACAACGGGGCGACCCTGCAGTCTGAGAACACCTCCAGATACATCCAGAAGCCACTTGCAAACCAAGCTCCAAGCTGCAGGTCTTCACTGGCAGCCTGGTCCCCAGCCGTGTGGGTATCTGGGGAGCTGCATGCCAGGGGAGCAGCCTGTCTCTCTCTTCTCCACTGAGGAGCTGCAGAGGGAAGAGCCAGCCCACCCATCAGAATATGCTGCCAAATGGAGATGGCTGTGGGCATCATGAGACACCCATCCCACACCAGGGGCACCTGGGTGTGGAGACCCTGCAGATGCACCAGGGCAGGTGGTCTGCCCTCAGTGGGATGCCATAGCACATGCCACCAGGCCAAGGCTTAGCTGGGAGCTGTAGAGAAACAAACCTCACCATGTCTCATGTCTGAGAACTTAAAGATTAATAGTTTGAATTTGCTTCAGTTAAAAGAAATTCTGGTAACACAACAAACATCTGGGAGTTTAAAATTAAACCAGACTGTTTCTCCTCTGCGAGGAACAAGCACATCCATCCTCTGGTTGGGTACCCAGCAGCCCCTGGCACACACAACTGGGCCCAGGGCTGTGCAGACAACAGGAGCCCCAGCAGAACAGCTGCTGTCCTGTTATGGGACACGGCCTTGGACTCGACCTGCATCCCTGGCCATATGTTTTCTCCTTGCCTTAAAAAAGATCTGGCCATTCAAACTGCTCCCAAAAATTCCTGGCATTTTAGAAATTGGCCCAGAATTTTCTCCACCCTTTTCATTTCTTTGTTTTGTTCTCAAGTCTGTCTGAATCCCATGCTGCTTCTCTGGATTTCCCTGCGTTGGGGAACGGTCAGGGGCTGATGGCAGCATGTGCATGCTTCACACACATGTACAGGCAGTGCCATTAGCCCAGGAGTCCAGGATATGTTTCCTGTCCCCAGAGCAGACCAGATATGGTGGCAGAACAATGCCAAACCTTAGTGTTCTTGTGACAAGGGAGAGCATCTCCACATCAGCAAGGAGACCAGCTGCCAGAACCTCAACCTCATGGCCTCTGCAGACAACGGGCATCTGCATCTGTCTGCCATTCACTGGGGAAATGCCTGTCTCTGCAGTCTGACACACTTCTCAACCTCTCCCCAGAGATGAAGCTCCACGTCCAAGCACGGGAGTGCACAGCAGGGAGCAGGGATTGGTGCTGACGGACAAAAGAGCACACAAAGTTCCCAGAGCCAGGGATGCTGTCCCTGTGAATCTGCCAAGGCTGAAGCATAAGGAGCTTTCTCAGCTGAAAGGCACTGAATGCAATTCCATTTCCTCTTGGGAGCATTCCTGAGCACAGATCATTATTGTTATTATTTTCTTGTTTCTTTAATCATATTGAACATGGTCTAAGACCCTTAATCACAGAGGAAATTACAGCAGACTCTCAGTGGGCTGACAAATGGGGCTGAGCACGGCCAAGAATAGCCATGCTGACAGTGTGTCCTGCCAGGAGCAGCTTCAAGGGCAAACGGAGGGATTGGGGCAGGGAGCAGCCCCTTCTCCACACTCCAGGTAGGAGGCTCCCAACCAGCTGGAAGGACAGAGTGGAGGGGGAGCCTTCTCCAGCCCTTCCTGTGACCACAAGCCTGTCCCAGTGTTTCCCCAGGCCCCCAAGCTGTGGTCCCGGGGCACACACAGGCAGGGTGGGAGCAGGTCACAGAGGGCAGCGAAGGACCAGCAGCAGAGCCCACTCACTCCCCAGACTGGCCCTCGCCTCCTCAGAGCCTTTTGGATGGGAAACCCAGAACTCACTCTTCACAGAGAGCATGTGGATTCTTCCCTTAATATCAATCTCATGTTTTATCTTATAATTTTTTAAAATTAAAGATGAAAATTTTAAATGAAACATATTCCTTTCTTTGACACAAGGAATTATGAATTGATAAAGATTTCCTATTACCTTATAAAATCTACCCAGCCAATCCTTCAGCAAGGCCATACCCATAATTGCAAGCAGATGTCTTTCTCTGCTGACACGTTAAATGGAAGCAGAAAGACTGGCTGCTATCTCCCATCAACAATTTGCACTTAAGCAGAGAACAGATTTTCACAGAGCGGGGCTGCTGGAGGAGGAGGGGGATTAGGTTCCTGCAGCCCAGGCGTCTCAGCATTACAGCAAAACAAGGCAGCTCGGGAAAACAATGAACTCTAAACAGTCCCTAATCCCAAAGTAACCAAAAGCTTTTGTGCAGGAAAATGAATTTGTGAAACTAATACTGCCAGGGCCCGCAGAGAGCACAGGGGCTGAGGTAATGCGAAGGCGAGATGATCCAGCTGACAAGCACCCACCTCAGCTCCCCCGGACGCTGCCTGGGCAGCCCAGGCTTTTGAGGCCCCTGTTAGCAGAGAGTTGTCCTGTCCTGCAGAGCACAGGGGCTGGAATTATTAAAGTGGATGTGACAGGGTGTTTAGCAAACATTAAACCCAAGAAGCTTAAAAGATCTTCCAGGATTATTAAATAAACATTTAGGACAAATGAAACACTATGAAATGGTGAAGAAATTGCAAAGACTCTGAAGCAGGCAGCTGGGGCTGCAGAGATTCAGCTGTGCAGGACAGGGTTTAATTATTTACACAGTGTCACCCATAGTCATGCCTCAACTCTTGGCAAGTGTTAATCCAGGAACAGGACTTTGATAAAAATTTAGCCTGATATTAACATTTTATTAACAACCATTTAACATGCAAATTTGAACATGCCAGCAGCACCGTCAGTTTGGCCAAGCAAGAAGGCACATAGCCTCACACGTGTTAAATTACCTCAGAGCTTCTACCAATAGCTCAACCTTCTCCAAATCTCTATTTTCTCTTGCTGTACAGTAATTGGGGAGGCTGTCTGGGCTGGATGTGCTCACCCCCACTTAAGGAGGACCGATATAAAAGTGTCACATTTGTCTCAAGGGGCTGCAGTTTGTTGTGTTTCAGGGTTTAATGTAGTTCTGAACACCATACAGGAGAGGCTGCCCACATGCTTGTCAGCCTCTCCAAGGCAAATGCCCTGATTTCCTCATTTCTTTCCAAGTAACAGCAGAGACACACTCCATCATCCTTTTGGGGCCATAATTTATTCATATACTGTACCACCCCTCCCAATAAATTAGCCTCTCTGTCACATTAGTAACTCAAGAGTTTGGAGAAAGTCAGATTGAGGCAGTGAAGTGCCAACAGCATAGGTTGCCAATAGCACAATGGGCCCCAGCCTGAGCTAAAGAAAAAGCAGAACAGTTTTGGTGGCAGCCCCATGGAGCTGTTCCTGCACCTCAAGAACAAAAGCAGAGAGCTGGATCCCAAAGAATGCTGTATGGACTGTATCAGGTATGGCTCCTTCCAGTCATGGCCTGGCTTCCCTTCTCCTCTCCACAGAATGGCTTGGCAAATATCTCCTGGTTGTCTCTAAAGGAAAAATGTTTCAGACAGCAGTGAATTCCCCATCATAGCACACTTCTTTAGAAGAGAAGGACTGTTTGCTGACTGCTCATGACTCTTGGGATCTTGGCAGGCTGTGAGAGGAGCCTGCTGTGCTGCAGCACGTCCATGCCCTCACACTGGCAAGTGGAGACAGATTCATCACTGATGTGCCAGGAAGAGGCAGAGCCAGGGCTCCTCTGGTGCTGGCGGGCACTGGGAGACTCCCTGCCAATGGCAGGGGCGCAGCAGATCCTGCTCCCACCATGCAGGCAACATTCTCATGGCAGACTGCCGCCCCAGAGGAGATTTCAGCCTCTGATGGGAAGTTCTTGAAACAAAGCCCTCATTTTCCACAGGCTGTGAGGCCACCATGGTGCAGTCGGCCACCCTGACAGGTTGACCAGCATTCCCTCCCTCAAGGCTGTCCAGGATGGGGCTTTGCTTTGGGAAGCCACGTGCTGGAGAGCTCCTGGACCCTGCATGTGGGTCTGTCTGCAGTGAGAAGCTCCCAAGAGCAGAAGAGCTGCCAGCTTACCCCACTTCCCTTCCAAGGAAGACATTCAAGCATGGCTTGGATACCTACAGACTACCCAAAGGGAGCAGCTTATCCGACAGGCTGCATGCTCAGAGGCTGAGATAGGATTACTGGGGAAGAAACAGTAATAAAAAAAGTCTGTTCCTTTCTGAAACAGGGATTTTAAAAGCAATTGCTAAAGACACTGGAAGACGTTTTTCCTCACTGGGTCTGAGGGAGCTCTTTCTCCTTGGCGGTGCCACTGCAGTGTGCAGAACTTGGCTGGGATGGAAAAAAGAGCCTCTGCACCAGGGAACAGTGGTTTGCAAACACAGCTCTGGCCTTGGGGTGGAGGGTGGCTTTAATTATGTGTGTGTGTGTGTGTCCTTTTTAAGGGTCATCTAGCATGAGAGTGACAAAGGAGGAGTAGCCTCTGGAACACAGTGGAGCATTTTCTCTGCAAGGTTTCTGATGTTGGGAGAGGGGAAGGAGAATTTCACTGTGGCTTTAGAGAACATTTGAGCTGACCTTGCATGTTCACCCAGCAACCCCTCCCTGCTTTATACCCATCTATAGCCACAGGGAACTCAGGGTCACTGATTCCCCTGGCACCACACAGAGCAGTGATCGCAGTCAATGCAGCTCCATGTGCCCACAAACAGAAGGAGCCTGTTATTTCCATTTTTACTCTGTTATTTTTCAGTTATTTGTGCTATTCTCACTGTACACCTGGGTTACCTGCTTATGGAACAGCTGATTAAAGCAGGACACAGCTCCAGATGGCAGATGTTTGGCTGATGACCCCAGAGCAACCGCTGCCTGTGAGCCGGTGATGAGCCAGCTTCAGACTGGCACAGCCCCAGCACACCACCCCCTCATCCTGCACAGCAGTCACAGAGCTCCACACCAGACACACCAGGCTGGCATCCTCTCTTGTCGAGGACAAATCCTCCCCGCTTGCTCAACTGTTCTTCCCAGACTTACATTTCCCAGCAGCAGTCAGAGCAGAACATAGACTGTCAGCAATGTAAAAAATTAACTGAGGGATGGAAGATGAATTTTTGTATAGCATGAAAGAAAACTTTCTTCTGTTTTAGTTTTAATGATTTAGTCTGTAACTGAACTACAAACTGGAGGCCAGACAGGCAGAACTCAACAGAAGGAATGCTGGAGCAAAGAAGAGAAACATTATTGGGAGGATAAACTGAGTCACAAAAGGATGATATTTTATTTTAGGATTTAAGATTCATACTTCAAACAAGACCAGGCTGTAGCAAGCAGGAGTGTCCCAGAGGTGGCACATCACTGTCCCACAGACACCCCATAGCCCTCAGCAGGGCAAAACTGAGGTTGTCTCCCAGGACAAAGTATGTCTTAGACCGAGCATTTATAAACATGCTTGTAACTTAAACTGGAACTCATTATAACAATCAGCGTCTGACATTTTAAAATGTAGAGTGTATCCATGAACTGCACAAACACCCATATCTCTGTTCTGGGAACACTATGCTAGCAGACACACGGTGCCTGATTTAAGGAGACTTTTGTGCTTTCTCATTTCAGTTAACACCTCTTTGCTCCACATGACTCCACACAAGCATAATCCAGGATCTTGGGTGCTTTCTCCATAGTTTATACTTAACCCATTTCAGGTTTTAGTAGACTTTTCTGGTTGGAGAGCAGTACAGGAACTCTAAAGACAGCAAAGGCACTCACATGCAGCAGTTTGACTGTGAGTTTCACTTTTTACATGACCAAAAAATACTTCAGCAGTTGCCAGTTACAAGAAGCCAGTGAAGGAACCGAGTTTATAAATTTTCAGCGAACACGTTGCCTGGCTTCCTGCATCTATTCAAACTGACCTGATGCTCTCACTTTGTTGAATGACCACAGATGAACCAGCAGTGAAATGCAGGGACACATAAAGCAGAGCCAGATTCAGCCCAAGTCCTGAACTGCCCCAGGTCAACTCTCAAACTGCCCCAGGCACCAGCTGTGACCTGGGAAAAAAGAGACCCCAAGCAGCAGCCCCCCAGCACTGACCTTATCTGATCTCGTGGTGACAATACTGCTAGCTGCAGCCAATGTTTCAGGCCAAATGCAGTGCAGAACTTGTTGCTTGCCCCGAGCTCTCTCTTAAACCTTGCCCTGCACTCAGGGCCCAGCTGGAGCTGCAGCACTTCTCAGCCCTCAGCAGCTCCTCACCTGACAGATGGGTAAAAAATCACTTTGATTAAAACCACCTACAAGCTGCAGCCAGGGCTGGCTGAAGCAGTGGGAGCTTCCCAGGGAAGGGCTCTTGCTCTTCCTGCAACCTGCTACAGCTGCTGCAAGCAGGTGGGCATGCAATCATGGAATCAATAAGGTCGGAAAAGACCTCCAAGATCATTGAGTCCAACCCTTGGCTGAACACCACCATGTCAACTAAACCAAAGTGCCACATCTATCATTTCTTGAAGTATTCCAGGGACATTGACTCCACCACTTCCCTGGACACCCTGTTGCAATGTCCTGGGAGCATCGACAGCCTCCAGGCCAGGCTCTCCCAGCACACCCACAGCCAGTCATGCTGCAGCAGCCCCAAAAGCACCAGTGTGGGTTAGGAAACAGCATCTCTTTATAAAAAGGGGGGTTAGGGGAATCATATTTAATGGATTAATTTGGCAATTTTAGCAGCAGTGTTCTCTCTGCCAGAGCCGATCCTCTGCTGTGCTCAGAAAGGTGAGGCAGCAGGGACAGAGGGTCCCTGCCCTGTCCCAGTGGGGGTTTTAGGGGCACTGTGGGCACTCACAGATAACCAGCCTTTCAGCTCATCAGGTCCTGACTCCATTCCCCACACAGCTTGGTATGTCAGCCCTCTCCATCATTCCACCTCATCAATCTGTGATGTTAAAGCCCATGGTTTATTTATTTCTTTACTTCACTAATAAAGCACATTATCTACAATGATTCATTTTGCAATAAAGAAACAACACTACTACAAATGGTGGTCTAAGACAACCTAGGGGGACTCTACAAAGTTCACATCCTAAATCCACCTGTTAGCTGTGAAACATCATTCCTCAGAGTACTTGGCTTCTTCATAGAATTCTTCTACAACCAAGTCTGTGGCTCTGTCCCCATGTGGGGAATAAGCACCACTCCCAATCCAAAAATTAATTTACCAGTTTTGAGTGGGCTTGGTTCAAACCTCAAAAATGAGGATTTGTTATTTCACTTAACTGTGATATAACAGGATTATCTCAGACCTCAGATATTCATTCTCTTAGAGTATTGGTGATGGATGAGAATACTGAATAGAAGGAGGAAAGATAATGAATGCAGAGAGGTATGGGTCTATGAAAAAGAGAACTAGTTCAATTAACAGAATAATGAATTTCAGCTTGGTCAGTAAATGTAATCATTTGGGTGAGATATTATTTGTCTTTCATAAACTATTTGGAATCATACAAACATGACATTTCGATTAGGGCAAAAAAGACATACAATGATAGAGAGCCAAGTTGTCATAGATCAAACAGACAAAACCCCAGACTGACAGGTCCCACAGCAAGGGCAAAGAGGGAAAGACAGACGATACATTCCCTGCGGCGCTCCGTAGGGACAAATCCTTGGCCTTCTGCACTCTTTGCCAGCAGCCTAAAGGAGCTATAAAAACATCATTGGTAAAGTGAGGGAGTGACACAAGCTGGAGGAGTGGGCCATGAGCTCCCCCTCAGCCAAAGCCCCGGGCAGGCCAGCAACTGAAGCTTTTTCAAGGGCTTAAAATGGAATGATAGCTCTGGGCAGCAGCAGCTCAGGCCAGCTGTGCATGGGAACTGCCACGCCAGGCTGAGGGTAGGGGATCTCAGCTGGACGCTGCTGCAGACAGGGGCCTGCACAAGGCCTAAGGCACGGGTGTGGGCAGAGAGCCCCCTATGCCCCTGGTCCCCATGCCCAGTGCACCAACATACCGGGCACAGTGCGGAGACTCAAAGGCTACCTGGGTGCAGCACAGCACTGGGCAAAGGGGGCTCAGCTGTCACAGCAGATGCCAAGGCAGGCACCCAGTGAGACACTACAAGAGATGCTGATGAGGGAGGGCTCCAGCCCATCAAGGCACCACAAGGAACCAGGGTTAAGGCTTAAACTAAGCAGGTTAAGACTATAATTTTTTTTGTTTTTTTTTACATTGAGGGCAATTAGCTACTAGGAATTCTTATCAGAGGTTGTAACGGGTTCTCCACTACTCATTTATTAACTTTGATCACGAGGATGGGATCTCTGTCTAATCAGCCAGCTCTGGTTCATACAGGAATTCAGGGCAATCCTGCAGCCATGAAGACAGGAATGACATGGTCACAAGGGTCCTTTCTGCTAGCATGAAAGCTCTTAACAACACCTCACATCCCTCTGCTTGCCCTCTTTACCTGCTATTTTAGCTACTATTTCAATAGTTGTACCTATCTGTACAATAACAGGTCTTTAGACATTGCAGACATAAATCGTGTGTGACCTCAGCCACTGTTTGGTGCACATGCATTGCACGCCCAGACGATCAGGCAAACGCCGGCAGCGGGGATGTGGGAGGGCTGAGATCAGTGAGGGAGCTCTGAGGAGCAGGATGGAGGGGCAGGATGGTTGCATCCCTGCTGCAGAGTAGCGAGACCGAGCCGCTGTACCCAACTGCCAGGTCCAGACAGCGGCTCTCCCGCCACCCACCGCATCACTTGAATACGGACGGAAACGTCGGGCAGTCGGGTGATTTCACCTTCTTCATAAACTTCTTGAACTCTTTGTTCTTCTTGTCCCACTTGTAGATGGCTGTCAACAGGTACTGGGTCTTGACCTGGCGGCCCATGATGAGGAAGTAGTGGCTGAGGTTGTCCAGCTGATGGCAGGGACAGTCTGCCCCATTTTTTAGGAACAGCACCAGCTTCTTCAGGTTCTTCCTCCGAATGGGCCCCAGTTTCAGTGCCTTCCTCTTCCGTGGAATGATCATCTTGTCCCCATTCTCCTTCTTCACTTCCTTTATGGTCATCTTAAGAGCTGCAAAACAAGACAGGAGAGGGGAAAACCAAAACTCCTAAGCAGCCTTCACTGGCAAAAAGCTCCTACTGAGTAAGGCTGAGGGGGCAGCAGTGCCATGGCCCCAGGACAGCAGCAATGCCCTACCCCACTCCACTCTTGCATTCCCCTTCTCCCCATTCTGCTCCTGAATCCTCCTGCTCTATGGTATCACCTCAGCCATGATTTGGCTCCCTATGACACTCATACTTTTGCACCTGAGGTGGAGCTGCCCCACACCCAGGAGACCACCACGGTAGAACACTGACATCTTTTTTCCCTTTCCTCCAGCAAAGCACCCAGTACTTTCCATTTGAGAGGGGACTTTTTCAGCTGCCAAGAACAAATGTTAGCTGAGAAAATTAGGTGACTCCCCTGCTCTAGAGGCATGGAAAGACACTTGAAAGGATAATTTAAAAGGTCAATTTGGCTTCTCAAGCATTTGTTTGTAGTCACACTGGCAAACCGGTTTCTCAGGTGCTTGGGAAACAACTTTCCAATGAATGTCTCTGCATCAGACCTGTGGAGATCCCAGCATGCAGTCATGTGCCTGCACCTTCCCTGGAAGAAGGGGAGTTAGTCTGAGACAACTTCCATGGAAAATACTCTCCTCTTTGAGTTCAGCATTTTCCTGAGCTAATCACAATACCCTCCTACCCACCCTACCCTCCCCCCACCAAAAAAAAGGTTTTTTGCCATGACCATGAAGAGGAATTTTGCATACATGGGAAAAATGATGAAAATGTGTTGTACATTAAAACATCATTTCTGTGCCATTTGGCTCTACCTTGTTTTTGGGGAAAAGCACACATGGCCAAAAATTGCTAACATATTTTCATCATTTGGGAGTTTAACTTCAGAGCTGCAGATAACTAGTGCTCAGAGAGGTGATTTGTTGGCTGCTGTCCCTTCTCATTAGAGTCTCAGGGTGCTTGCAGGCAGTCTACAAGAACCTCTGGCTCTGGCAGGGAGATGGGTCCCCACAGCATCATTCCTTGAAGTCCTGCTCTGCTGGAACATGTAGCAGCCAACACATGTTGCTTCCTGGATGGGAGCACTGCTCATCATTCCAGATGCAGGTGGCAGCAGGACAGCACGATGACAATCCAGAGCAGGTAGCAGAGACTCAGTATCACCCTCATGCTCCCAGCCACTACGTTGGCAACAGGACCAATGGTGTTTGTCTGCCCCTGTGCCAAAAACATCACTTGGGTTTGCCAAGAGCCCTGTCATGTTACACTGTTATTGTACAGGAAAGTAATCTAGGACTGGAAACCTAAGTGAAAGTTTCATTCCATCTGTTTTCTAAATTCAGGAGCTAAAGAGACTCCAGCTTTAAGGAGCTAATGATGCTGAAGTAGTTTTCAAGCAGCTCTAAGCTCCATGACATCAACTGGGCAGCAGCAGCAGCAATGCCTCTCAGTGTGAGCCCCACTTCCTTTATCCATGCTCACTTACAGCCCTTGCACTAAGCACACAGGTGGTCAGGGCAGGAGGGATGGTAACACACCATCACAATGGCACAATAAAAGACTTGCAAAATGGCTTGTTTGCAAACTGCTTTGCTGAGATCACTGCAAAGTTCTGTCCTCACTGCTAGAGGAAGAGAAGGATCAGCCAGCTGGTGGAGGTGCTGCTGATCTACTCCAAGTATCAAACACCATGGAAGACAAAGAAGGCCTGGTAATCCTTTGCTGTGGGAGCTCACAGCTCCTCCCTTCCCTGAAAAAGCAGATTGTGAGGCAGCAATTCAGGTTCGTGGGAGCTGCCCAGGGGAACCATAAATCCAGATGTAAACCAAAACCTCATCTAAACCTTCCTCGTGTAGAGCAGCACACAGAGCCAAGATGGGGTAACAGCAAGGGGGATGAAGGAGGAGGCTGACCAGGGTGCAAATAGTTTGTGTCAGGCTGTTCTTCCAGCAGCAATGTCCTTGTCATCAGTAAGAGTCTGTGGTGCTGCCCAGGCAAACACAGTCTGGCTCAGGGACCACCAAGCTTCATCTGCCTTTGGTGTTGCAGGCTGAGCAGCCACACAAGCATGATGACCTCTGCTCAGCCCGCATTCCTCTGCTGTGACCTAGCTCCTCAAATTCCCTTTGTTCACTTTACTTGGGCCACATTCCCTAATCTCCAACCCACATTCCAGGTGAGATTCCCAGGTATGAAAGCTGTGTTCCACAGTGGCAGGCAGGACACACAGCTTTGGCACATCCCATGCACATCAGAAAAGTGGTGCCTGAGGGTACGTTCGTTCTGATGCACATCCACTCCAAGAGCTCACCACCACACAGTAGGAGGCAGCCTCCAACTTACGGCTTTCCTAAACATGGCATTTGGCAAGGGGGACCATGGTGGCAGCAGCTTGCCTAGCATCTCCCCAACCCTGGGAATACCCCTGCAGCAGGCAAAATTATTGAGCTTTGAGTCTTGGCTCCAGGACCCAGCTGAGCTGCCAAAGCAAACAGCTTCCTCACTGGGAACTTGGTGCAGCATGAGGGGAGTGGAAAGGCCAAATCTGTCTCAGCACCGAGTGGGAGAAGGGCCAGAATCGCCTCTGAGATCCCAGGACACGCTTGCTCAGACACACTAAATCAGCAGCTGTAGCTGCCAGGCAGGAGTTGACCGCAGGGGAGTTATCCACAGCGGAAGCATGTGCCACCTTTCCAGTCCAGCAGCTGCACTGCAACCACAGGCTGCTTCAGAATCAGCTGTGGCACTGGCGGCAGCACCAGCCCCTGCCACTCTGCATGCCACAATGGCTCAAGACCGCTGCAGAATCAACATGCCACCCACAAGCCCTTCTTACCATTTACTTTCATGGGACATACACATGTTCCTTCTCCAAGGATGGCACTGTACTGGGGTAGTCATCAGCTGAGAGCCCCTGTGCTCTGTTCACAACCCACTACCATGTACCATTCCTGTTCCCCATCGGCACCTCCACCCCTCTTTTTCAGCACAGGACAGCCTGGGACCAGAACGCTGTCTCTGCTGTTCTCCTGCCTGCAGAGGCCCCACTCCAGCACCTCATGTGCAGGAAAAGGAACATGAGAGAAGGGAAAGCTCCACTGTTCCTTCAGCCTCATTTTTCCTTCCTTTAGAAATTGCTGAGAAGGAAGAAACCTGCCAGAAGACACATTAGGGCTGTAACAGGAGAAGGCTGCAGGCAAGGACCTGTCAGTCACAGAGAAAAAATAAACAGCATGTATTGATTGTTCTGCAGTCCCCAGTGCCACAGAGCCCATTCAGCAGGATCCCCTCAGACCCCAGAGAAAGGGCAGAAACAATAAATAAAATCACTAAGAGAAACAGAGCGTGGAATGAACTCTTGGAGTAAGAAACAAGCGCTGGCTGCAGCCCAGGGCAGCTGGGGGGAGGCAGCTGTGGGGGCACTGGAGACCAATCTCATGCTTCCTCTTGCATCCATCGCTGCCCCAGCACTACACTAAAATTTACACCACAGTTACCCTTACGTACCTGATCCCATCCCCGTGCTGCTCTGTGCTCAGGCCAGGGTTCTGGCACCCCTTGCTGACATCCACCTCAAAGTTGTCTTACTCTCAGAGAAGCGGCCAAGCTGCCTCATACCAGCACCCTAGAGTCCACATTCATCCTTGTTAAAACAAAGGCAAACCCAGAGCTCTGCTGAACCATGAGGCTGGCAGTCTCCTAGCACCCCTCCAACTCCCATCTTGTCCAAGATCCTCTCCTGCCTTGTCTTTACAGTTTGTGTTCACAGCTCACCACAGCTCTCTTCCTGCACTGTACTCTAGACAGACACCAGGGCTGCTACACAGCCACCTCCAACACTGGCACAGCCACATACCCATGGTGGGCAGAGTGCTCCTCAGCTTTTGTCTGTAATAAGCTGCTGGCACGTAAGAGAAACCTGCAGTAACGACATAACAGGACTCAGTGCAAGACCTACCAACAGCTGCCCCATGCAGCACATGTTAGTTTAAACATTTATGGTACATGTCTGGCTTTGATGAGGATCTGTAACCTGTCAGCTGCCAGTGTTTACCTTGGTGGACGTGCATGAGAAACCTCAGTCTGAAGGTCTGAGAGTTTGTAATAGTGCCAGATAAACAGCTTTCCTTGAGAAATCACCCCATGACAGTAACCCCCCAAGATTAAACAAAGATCCAAGGGCCATGCACTATGGTCTGGCAAAAACTTCCTGAAGCCAATGCCTCCTCCACTAGCCATACCCTCTGTTGAGATGTCCTTCTCACCCCCACACTGCCTTCCCTCACAGGGCACAGGCAGGACCTGCATTGCATCCAGTCCCGTGCTCCTGCTCTCCAGCTGGCTACAGAGGGGCCACATCTACCAAGAAATTTTTCCATCCCCTGGACACTGTCACCACCTTCCTTCCCAATAACAACTTACACTGTGGGCAAGTCACTGTCCCAAAATGCTCTGCCAAGGCAGGGAATTCTTCTGGTTTGGCCTCTGCTCCCCGTTGTGTAACTGTCCCAGAGCACGGGAGGATATTTAGCAGCAGAAGTTGATGACAACCACGCAGTTAAGTTTGTATTTCCCTTCCCAGCACTTGCTTACCAGCAGGACACCACCTCAGCTCATTCCTTGCTCACCTCTGGCAAGGGGACAGGTATTGATTGCAGTGACCCACCAGCACCAGATCCACTGCTGCCACCAGCCAGTGGCCCTCCCTCCTTCTCTGGAATGGAGGTCCCCAGGCTACAGCCCCTGGACTGGGGCAATGCCTCTGCATCACCGCAAGCCCAGGCAGGCAGCTTCTTTCCAAAAGAGTATGATCCCAGAGGCTGTTTCTCCCTCCCCACCAGCTGGGAAACTCCCTGCAGTCTTTTCCTGTGTGTGCAGTGGGGCAGGGGCAGCTCTGATTCAGCTCCCATCACACGCCCGCCCAGAACAGAGCTCTGAGCACCCCAACCCTAAGTGCTCAGCACCTCCCACTCCCCAGCCAGGCCATGCACTGAATGTCTGCTTCCATTCCCCAGCCAAGCCAGAAGTATGCACATTCCTGGGAAACTATTACATGGGTGTTCCTGTTGATGCTTTTCCCTGCTAGAAAAAGCTTGAGCTGAACTTAGGACTTCTGGCATACCAAACCTGCAGGAGAGTTGAGAATTCATTTCCAGCAGAAAGGGTAGCACACCAGCATGCAGAGCAGGTTTGGGTTTGCATAAGCACGCTCCGGTACAGGGCACATTCAAGTGCTAATCCCCCAGGAATGCACACCTTGTTCAATATGCCTTTAATAATCTTCTGGGAAAGTTACATACACCAGCAAGGATGTCAAAACCAGTTAATTCTGGGCTTGATCTGAGAAAGCTAATATATTTCCTTCTGATAATCTTTTTTTTTAAATGAAGTTCAGTTTATCTCTGATTGTCTGATTCATTCGCTCATATTTAGGACAAAGCTATCAAGTTACTTTGCATTTTTTAACTCGCTGCTTGGCCCTAGCTAGATAAGGATTGACTTTGGATTTTTACACCTAGATTTGACAAGAGCAGCATCACTTCACTCAAAAGAAACACAGCAGTTTAAGCAATCTAGGGAAGAAGGAGGCTGGTTTGCTTCTTCATGCTTGTAAGCAGAATACTGGTCCATGCTATGCATCATTTCTGCAAGCACACAACAGCTGGAACACCAGGGTTGAGTTAAAAACCTCTCCCCACTCCAAGATCACTAAAGAACTGACACTACAACTTTTGCCCCAGCCCAACGTGCCCAGGAGGGGCAGGAGAGATGCCCTGCACTGCTGCTGGGGCCATGCAGGGTGCAGGCACTGCCACCAGAACTTGCCATCTCTGTCCCTGAGTGCGCTCAGCTGTGGGAGCTGGACACATGCCAGACCCATCCAGTCCGGTCTCCTCCCAACGCCCACCTCCACATACCCACACTGACATCTAGAGGCACATATGCCTGGCCTTGGGGACAGATCCAAGGCACACCAGCATCACCACAGGCAGGAAATCGTGGCAGTCCCAATCTAGCCCACACAGGAGCCATGCTGCCCTGTGCCCACCTGGGAAGCCTTCACATGCCTAGAGAGCTCCTTCTTACCAAACTCGCTGGCACACAGGTGCTCCACAATGGCCTCTGACTTCATCTCGTTGTCACAAGGGGGACACACAGTTGTTCCTGGCAAGAGGAAAGTGAAGACAGTTGAGAGGTGGCAAGAAGCCAGCACAAGTAGTACCATAGAGCCAGACTGCTCATGCTGTCAGGCTGTCACCCTCGAGGGGGACACATGCCCATGCACCCTCCCACAGGCTCCCAGCTCTGTGGGACAATACCCTACTGGGTATAAGGAACCATCCACCGGCTTACATGGCAGCACTGGCCATAGGCAGCCTTCTGCCAGCCCCACTGCAACACAGTCAGTGGCCCCAAGGCCGACCACAGGCAGGCGTAGGCAGCTGCTAAGAGCAAAAGGACAGCACTGGCAAAGAGAGGAGTTTTCAGGGCCAGGCACTCAGCTGAGGGGAGCCACTTGCCAAAGGGCACAGCCCATAGCCTGCTGACATTCCCTCCCCGTGTCATGCCAAGGCAGGCACACAATGCCCAAACCATGGCACAGCAGGACGATGCTGCCCAGAAATGGCTCAAGTGCCAAGGGACTACCCAGGTGCCAGGCAAGGGGGTTCAGGACTGGGATAGCCCAGTTCAGTGCAGTGTTCCCCTCAGTACTGGGGACCATTCCATAGACTTCCCAGGCAATGCTCAGGAAGCCCCTCACCACCCTCTTTCCTGCCTTGTGCCAGAGCAGCACTGGTTGGGGATGGACCCACACAGCTCTTGTGGGTGCCACCACCACCAAGACTGGTCATCCTCTCTTTTGTTTCGAGCCCAGGGCAGCCTCATGGCTCCAGCAGAGCAGAGCCATCTCTGCTTGCCAGCTGCTGGCAGTGGCTGACATCTGCCTCTCAGGAAACTCCAGCCCAGGGGATTTCACTGGGATCTGTCCTGGGAGAAAAGCTCACTTCACCCAGAGAGTAAGAATCTGTTTCCAGGTTCCCATCTGCAGCTGGAGCAGAGACCACCCAGCAGCACAGACACAGACTTGAGCTACTGGCAGATGAATTTATTGAGCTGGGAGATGCTGCTTGTTCCTGGTCCAGCAAGACGGAGGGCTCTTCCCACACAAGGGAGTTATTCTCAGGGACAACACTGCAGCAAAACATCTGCCAGTCCCTGCATGTAAACTGAGCACTCATGGCCTTCCAGCCCTCAGCCAGGCCAGCAGACCCACAGCACTGCTGGACCGAAAAGGCAGAGAGGTGGCCCAGAAAGAGCCAGCACGGCTGGCGAGGGAGGCATAGCCACGACCATAATGTCATGTCTCCTCAGCCACAGATGCCCCATGGGGATTCAGGCGAGACATTTGTTTTCTGTGGCTTGTTCTTCCCCTTTCACCACCCCAAATCTGTTCTGTGCCAAATGCTAATTCCTGGGGACATGCACCATGACTTTATTAATCACACATGCAGTGCAACTGGCCTTCCGCTCGCTCCTATGTGCGAGTCACAAGTCAGCCTTCACAGCACCAACATCCACCTCCACAGTCCTGCTCTGTACCTCTGAGAGCTGCCCATCATCTGGATAACCTCTTCTTCCAGAATGCTAACATGCAACTGCCACTCTCACCATCTAACTCAGAGTGACACAGGGAGAAGCCAGCCTTTGGAGATATGATGACATCCCTAACACTATTTTTAAAATCAGCAGTCAGAATATTTCTTTCCAGGCTGCCCATTTAATGAGCTCATGACAAGGGTGAGAGTGTGCTCATAAGAAGGTCACAAAGGCCCAGCCTTCCATCTGTTGCAGAGCCAGCAGTTCATTGCTGTGCTAGGGACCACCGTCAGGAACAAGCAGGGGGTACCTGCTGTGCCAAGCACTTCAATCTGCCTCAACAGCCGGAGTGCACATGAGGCTGGCAAAGCCTACACCAGCCAGACAAATATGAAAGACACCGCTGCATCCACTCTATGAGCTTTCCAGGCAGCCGATTAAAAAAGAAAAAAAAAAAAAAGGCAAACAAAAATGGAAAATAATACTCATTGTTCCCGGGTGCAAATACAGGCTTTGTTCTAGCTATGCTCCAGCAGCCCCTGAATAGGCTGTAACACACCCAAGGTGGCAGAGACCCCTGCCTTGCTGTGCCAGGGCCCAGAGCCAGCAGCCATCCTGTGGGCTGGACCCGGGAGCCCCTGGGTAGTCCCTTCCACAGGCAGCAACTTTGCTCATACACAACAATCTCCCTGCCCTAACGCAATCAGGTTGCTTACAGTCCCACCAAACCTGACCACGAATGTTTCCAAGGACAGGGCATCCACCACATTTCTAGGCAATCTGTGCCAGTGTTTTATAACTCTCACTGCAAAAAACTTCTTCTTTATATCCAATCTAAATCAATCCATCCTTCAGTCCTGCCTCCTGCAGCCCTTTCACAGCACAACAGGACTGCAGGAGGCCCTGTCCCCTGTCAGTGGGAAGAGAAATTGTCCTCCACTCTGGGTCACCACATCACACTACAGTCAGGAACACAAATGCTGGGGGCCCAGCCAGCTCCTGCACAGCTCTGTGCCCCAGGGAAACTGCTGTTCTGTGGAGCCACAGCTACCCAAAAACTGCAAGCCCTCCCATCCCTCCTGAGGCACTACAGCAGACATCTCCAGCCCACCCTCGGGGCCTGCTGCAGGTTGGCTGGGGCCCATATGCTGCCGCTGACGGCTCAACTCCAAGCACAACCTCAGCCTGCCTCCCGCTCACTTTTTCCCTGCTGACCATTTTCCAATGCCTGGCTGTAGAGCTAGCTTACTCCAGGGGCAAGAGAAGGAATGTGTAATGCTGTATTAATCTGCAACTCCCCTGATGCATCCTGTGGGCCTGCAGGCTTTACTGCCTGTGCTTAAGGAGAAAGGAATTCAGCAGGTCAGCTCTTTGAGAGGCAGAAACAAATTCCAATTTCAAGGTGTTAATGGGGAAAAATACTGAAAGAGTTTGTTCTTATTAGTACCAAGAGAAAAGGGGGGACACTGCTTAGTTCTGACCCTCTTTGAATCAACAGGAAACACCCTGTGCCCAAGAGCAAAGGGGCTCCAGGAGCTGGTGCTGATGGAGAACGCAGACAAACCATGGACAGGGTGCACATAGCAGAACCCAGATGGAAGAAAGTACCCAGCCTCACACAAGGACAAGGACTGAGCTGCACGTCATGCAGAGTAACTGCATCTGCAGGAGGTAGCAGTAGCAGAGCCTAAGTAACAGGTGCCTTATGGGCCATCCGTAGATCCTGTGGCATACCAGGAGATCTGGCAGTGCTGGTTCACATCACAGCAGTGATTGCAATTAACTTGGAATTTTCTTTTTTCACTCCAAACTGTTTGAGGCACCAAAAGAAAGCAGTAGTGTCCCATCCCAGTGCTGCCTTCAAGACAGGTCCAAAAGGTTAAGAGAAAGTTGTTAAACTACACAACAGAAAACCTGGCAGATGCTGCTCATTTAGAAGACTGTTCCCAGGTCTTGGCTCATTAACATCTGTAAAATTAATGACCTGCACACAGCTCAGACTCTATTTCAGACCCTGGAAGGGGCAGCTCAGACCCAGCTGCCCCAGGAGCATGCTTGGCTGCAAGTCCCTAGGGAAATTAAAGCAACCTTTGTAACTGCAACACAGGACAAGGCTGCAGTCTTGACCAAGGGTCCAGGTTCACATAGGACATATTAATTTAGAGCATTCCTGGAAAACAACGAGGTTTCTCCAGCAATCACATTAGTAAGGGCAAGCCAGTATGGCTGTGCTGCCATCACTGTGGGGAAAGGCTAAGTCCCCAGCAGTGAGATCAGCCAGAGCTCAGTCTCCCACCACCGGCACAAGCTTCACATTCCACCTGCCTCTGGATGTCATGGCCGAGATGTGCCATGGGCTCCTGTGTACAGCTCCTCTGGGTACTGAGCTTGGGTGTCCCCCTGTGTCTGCCATTCCACAGCCACTATGCCATTGTTCTCACTGCCCTCCCCATGCCCCCACACAGCTCCTAGAGACACCTCAGGGTGTCACCCCTCTGCTGCAGGATGCACTCTGTTCCTGTCCTGTATCAGAAGGGCTCCCTGAAGTACGAGTCCTTTCAAGATGGACAGGATGACATTGCACAGACCCCACCGGCTGGGTTAGTTCTCCCAGTCAAGCACCACATACAGCCTTTGTCTGTACAGGTAACTGCAAAGGACAGACGACTCTCCAGACACAGTGCAGAAGTGATGGAAACCACGCAGCCCCACTCTTCACCCGTCCCCAAGCTCCTCCCGAGCACCGACACTTTTCCCCCTGTGGAATCAGGAGTGACAATTCCTTTCAATGAGGCTCTGCTTGCCAAAAAGCACTGTATTCTCCTAGAGCCCTCTGCCATCTCCCTCTACAAACATCCCTCCTGCCCGCCTTTCACAGTGCTCCAATAGCAAACGCCAAAGTGACACCACGATATTTATTTATTTTCAAGTTTCCAGCAACAAGCCAGACTCACTGCAACTTGAACAAGCCAGTCTGGCACCACAGAAACGTGTCGAATGCAGTGGAAACAAACACAAACCACATTGGCTTTCCCTAGTCGTTTTTGGGCAGGTCTCTTGCTCCCTCTCCAGCCCACAGCCTACCCGAGGGCATGGTTGCATCTCCACTGCACGCCCAGCCACCAAACTGATCAGCCTCTTGCCCTAGAACTGCGCCGGATGTGGGGGATCCTGCCAGGACTACTGTCACTGTTGACTCCAGCCAGCCAGCACTTTCTGCCGTGAAGACCATACATTCTCCTGCTGCCTTGAGCAGCCCTGCAGGAGTCAGGCTCAGGAGCAGAACCAGGGCAGCGCAGTAACTGAGGATGGAAGGTCCCACCCTGGTCCATCAGGGCTGAAACCCAGCCCCAGCGCCTGTGCAGGGATCAGAACGGGCATAACCCCACCGTGTCCCAAACAGTCTGTCCCAAGATTCCAGGATAGGGATGAGGAGCTGGCAGGGGATCCCACCTTCCTTGGGACAGGAGAGCACAGTGTGCTCAGAGACTAGAGGATGGCTGCTGCCAAGATTTCAGATGGGCTTCCTCCAGCCACAAGAGCCCCTTCGGTCCCATGTGGCCCCTTCTGGACTAACACTTGCCCTGTCAGCTCAGAGAGGGGTGCCAGGAGCAAGGCTGCTGCACAAGCCATGCCTTACCTTTGGGCCTGGAGACCTCGGTGGCATTGGGAGCTGTCATAGCAATGCAGACGTCATCCTGAGGAAACTGGTCACACTTGAGCATCTCTGGCCAGAAAAAGCCAAAGAACTGCATGACAGGCTCGCAGGAGTCACGCACGGCCTCGCAGAGCCAGCGGCAGGGGTAGACCGGCCGGTCCAGGCAGACGGGGGCAAAGAGGGAGCAGAGGAAGACCTGGGTGCCCATATGGCAATTCTTGTTGAGCAGTGGCACCCAGCTGCTCGCCTGGTGCTTCACCTCGGCCATGGTCTCGTGGTCCAGCAGGTTGGGCAGCACCATCTTGTCGTAGCCCACGCTGTGGCAAAGCCGCAGGTCGGCAGGGATGGCCACACACTGGTGGGGTTTGGCGTAGAAGCGCCCACCAGGGTAAGGGCCTAGGTCTGACTGGTAGCTGACATAGTCGTACTCGCTGGCCACGCCACAGGCCAGCAGCCCGGCGGCCACCGACAGCAGCGCCCGCAGGGCGGCTCGACCGGGCCCCCCCACGCTGCCCATCGCCGCGACCCGCCGACCGCGGCCCCGACAGCACCAGACGCCGCTCCCCGCCGGGCGCCTGCTGCCGGCGGCCGCCCCCGGGGACCCTCCTCGCACCCCTGCCGACGGCCCCTCCACTGGCCCTACCCGCCGCCCCTCGCTCGCCGCCCGCAGAACTCCTCCGGAGGCCGCCCTCCCGCTGCCCCGGCCCCGCTCTGGCCGCGATCCGGCCGCGCCGCGGGTTTGTGAGCCCGCGGCAGCCAATCAGCGCGGCGCCGCCCGCCGCGCGCTCCTCCGCCGCTGTCAATCAGCGGCCTCTGGAGCCAATCGCGCCCCGCCCCGCCCCGGGCGGCCCCGCCCCGCCGGCCCCGCAGCCCGGCCTGTCCCGGCGCCACCTGCAGCGGGAGCGGGTCTGGGGGCCCCGGGCCGGCGGAGCGCAGCCGGCGGGAGCTCCGAGGTAGCGAGAGAGCCCCCGCCCCGGGCCAGGGCGCATGAACTCGCCCCGTAGCACCGCTCGGCTGCACCCCTGGTGAGCGGCCCGAACCCCCCGGAGCCATTCCCGGTCTCTGAAGCCGAGGCGGCTCTGGGAGGTCCCGGTGCTCCTGAGCGGCTGTTCCAAGGTTGCAGATATTTCTGTGAACCTGGACTAGACCGTGCAGAACTCATTTCCCAGTAGACAAATTCTAACAGAAACTGTGGTGTTGGAAAGAAAATTTAAAAACAAACAAAAAACCAACAACAACAAAAACAAAGCAAACAAAAAACAGGAGAGAGAAAGGGGGTCTGTTTTGTAAAGTGGTACTGCATCTGGATACGCGGCTCCAGATGTCCCGGAGGAGCAGGAGCTGCATTCCCCGTTCCTCCACAGCAGCATCAGCCCCTCGTCACCCTTACCTTGCTGTGCTTCTCTTGGCTTGTAAAGGCTCGCTGCGCTCCAAATCCAGGAGCTGGGTACGTGGAGGACGGGGGCTGTGAGGCTAACCAGGTGTCAGCACAGGCATGCGGTCCCGCGGCCACTGCGGGGCAGAGCAGGGTGCCCCTTGGTGCAGGCCAGGCAGGAGAAGCTGGCTCAGTCCTTGCGCGTAAGCTCTGGCCATCGAGCAGCTCTGCCCCCTGTGTGCCCCCAGGTCCCCGTCCCAGGGAGCTGTCCTGAGCTTCCTCCTCTGGAATTCACCAAAGCTCCCCTTCCTGCTGCTGCCTTTGGCTCAAACAATTTGTACTATTTCAAACAGGAACTACACCTCATTGAGAGGTAAATGGAAGAGGCTCTGGCAGCCTGGAAACCTAAAAGAGCTACTTTCACCTGAGGGCCAGCAGAAGAGAGCAGCCAGTTAGCACCACTAATGAAGTGAAGAGTTTAGCAGTAAACAAGGGACCCACAGAATGAAAGAGGCAGTTGGATGGACCAGGCCCTCTCCTGCTACTTGGGCTCAGGAAATGGTGGCAAAGCACTGATCACTGTTTGTACCAAGAAACAGCTGCAAAATGGACTTCTCATTCCTTGAAAAAATCTGACAGTATAGAATTTGCTTTTACCCAGACCAGTTTAGAAACACTGAAACATCTCATTTTGAGAATTTAGAAAATAGTGCTGTGTCCCAGGAAATAGGTGTAATGTGGAGCAAGGCACTGATCTGCTCAATCAAGATTTATTCAAGCATGTTTATCTGCACCCAGGTGTTACATTCATGGGCATAAGTCTCTGTTTGAGAACCAAACTGTGCCAGTGCCTCTCCATTTTCCATGGCAAGATCATAGGAAACTCTCAGAGCCTCTCTATTTGCAGAGCAGCAATGGGTGTGTTTGACTTCAGCAGTGCTATGATCCTTCTGTTCCAGACTGAGGCATGTGATAGGAATATCATAGGTAGGCAGGCAAGGTGGGGACTTGGGAAACTCTTGTTCAGAAGTTGGAGAGCTCTCCAAAGGCAATAGCAGTAACACCGCAATGAAACTACGGTCAGGGTTCTGGTTATCTGCAGGTCAGCAAATACCACATGGCAGCAGGTAAATGTCCTGTCATGGTCACTCCAGGGATATGTGCCCTGGAGCATCCCACACTGATTAGTGGGTTTTGGTGCAGTCCTGACACACTGAACAGTAGCTGCTGAGCCTGCCACAGTTCACGGCTCTTGATCCAAACAGAAAAGCTACAGTTCAGCATGCCTTGGCTGCTAAATCTGACCACATGCATAGCCTGGACAGTTCCTCAGCTTGGCTCGGGGAAGGCCTTTGCTGGCTCCCTTCTCTCCTCTGTGTCTGATATCCACATTCATGACAACAGCGCCTGAATGGGAATCCAAGAATAAATTGTAAACTGAAATACAATTGACCAGAAAATACAATTGCTGGGAAACCATTTTTTATTTAAAAAATATAAGAAACTAGGGAGAAGAAGGAAAGAACCCAAATCAAATGAAAATGCCAACAACTCTGGTCTAGGCCACTAAATTATTTAATACACAATATAAGACCTCTTAGAAAGCAGCTGCCCAAGAAGGGCTGCTCTTCCAACAAACCTCTTCCAGACTGGGCATCAATTTTTCTGTGTGAAGTCTGTGCAGCCATTTCCCTTCATAATTATGTAGCCCACTGCTTCTTAAATCTCAGCCTTGTCTCTAATGTCATAGCCATTATTGCTGCCTTTCCCACAGGGGCTAGCATTTTCTTATTGAATAATGAGAAGCTTTGCATCAGACATCATTCTGGCTGTCCCGAGACCTCTCCTGCCCTGTGAAAAGCCCAGTCCAATTAACCGTGCCTATTCCTGGCTCCATTGTTCATCCCAGCAGCCTGCAGGACCAGGCGCTCTGCCCTCATCTGCAGCTCAGCATCCCACTCTGCTCCATGTTCACCTGTGGTGGGTGTTCAGTGGTGACAGGGCAAGTGGCAGGGGACACGTCCCCGTGCTGCTGGCAGCGGTGTTCTCCCGCCTGTCCCGTCCTCCCTGCCCATGCTGGGCACACTCTACCCTGGCCACCTGGTGCTGGAATGCGCCTTTCCCTGCATGCTGCCCTGGGGAAACAGGCAGGCATGGGATAATAGAATATATTAGCCCTGACTCCATTCAGGCCCTGGCTCTTTATGAACAAAGCCTGCTAACTGAGCTGATTTTTGCCAAATGACTGGCTTTCGTGCATGAGCAGCAAAGTGGAGCCCCCAAATACTCCCATGCAACAAGCCCTATTGCCCAGGGCTCATTGTTTTACTCCTGCACTTGAGGGCATGGAGGAGTCACGGCCTTGCCTGTCCTGGCATTTCTTCTCCAGTTTCTCACCACTGCATTAGCTCCGTCTCAGCCCCAGCAGAGGCAGCAGTGATGGGGGAGATGAGGCAAACTGGCCACGGGTCCCTGCAGTCCCTGTCCCAGGGCTCACACTGTCCTTTGATGCCCGTGCACCCTCTTTGGGGGGCAGATGGGATGCACCAGCAGAGGCTGCTCACCTGCCATGTCCCTACATGGAGAGCCCACCATGCCACTTGTGCATCAGGACAGCTCCTGGACACCCCCAGGGAATATTTCCTTTAGATTAGACCCCCCTTAGCCCACTGAGCACTGATAGCCCCTGCCAAGATCACTCCCCGGGGAGGATGTTGGTTTTGCCCTGTTTGTTTTCTGTTTTTCTCAGCAGATTGCTCCAAGACTCCAATAACACTGATGCAGCCAGGAACACTCCCTTGTCCCTTGATAAGGGAATCTGCACAGGGAGGTTTTGCAGCTGTGGGGATGCACTCTGATGCCTCAGCCAGGTGCCCAGTGCCCCGGGGCTGCAGGAGACACCTTCACCAAAAGCTGGCCGGCAGCAGGGCCAGGATCAAGGCATGCAACAATTCCAGCCAATGTCTACTGTTTGTGTGAAATTAGCACCAATAAATGCTATAACTATATGCAATCAACAATGGGTTTACTAGTTAACATATAAAGGACTACAAGAGCTAATGCCTTCAGCACTGCTGAAACTCTTGACCGTCTGCCCCTAGTCTCAGGAGGGAACCGATGGCAAATGTTTACAGGGGCTTATAAATATTTATCCTGTAATAATTTGCTGCATTACAGCACATTTTTCTTCACAAGGCTCAGCTTTGCCCTGGACCAGGTGCAGGCTGCTGAGAGGGTCTGTGGCATATATAAAGTTTGCCTGAATAACATACAGCAAGCACAGGCATTCAATAAAACAGCCGCAGCCAAGCTGCATGCGTGAAAGGCACTGCAAGTCATTCCTTACCCAACAGAAGAAAAATGTGGCTGGGGAGCACAGGTGTGCAGGCATGTTGGTGTGGGTGCAAATCCCTACAGGATTGCCAGACTAACCTGGGGAAATGCTGCAAGTCACTGGGGAGCTATAAAATCACACTGCTGGGCTGGTGTGATGGAAGTCTTGGCCCAAGAGTGATCCCATGCTGCCTGAGGACATGGGGACCCTCAGCTGCTTTTGTGAGGACCCCAAAGGAAGGGAGCAGGAGACTAGCCCACCATGAGGGAACATCTCTTGCTTCTTGCTCTGCTGCAATCCTATCTACCCTCTTCCCTCTAAAAATTTTTGAGCCATCTGTCCACTTATTTATTTATCCTTCTCATGCTAAATGATTTGCAAGAACATAGATGCCTGTGGTTTGGAAACCATGTGATAATCTCCAAGCAGGACCAGAGATGGAGTTCAGAACTACTTTCTAACAGGAATAAATAAGCAGATTGGAAAGGCTCCATTGTGTATATTCTAGGTTGCTATTTTCTTAACCCTCTCATTAAGATGGATGGAGTTTCTGCTTATTAGTAATTTGGCAAGTTCCTCTTTGTGTACACTCTGCACTTCTCTCTAATGATGCTGTGCTTCAGTGATTAACAAAAGAGACTTCCAACATCGTCAGTGAAAACACAGCCATGCACTTGGGGCACTGGGATGGAAACCCAACATTCTGGAGATGCCGTCTGTGGAAGACAAGGAACTGCAGGGAACCTAGCAAAGAAGAAGCTGCTGGTCATAAAACCTTTCCTGACACTCAAAAAAATTTGACCTGAGGACACTGGTTCTTCAGTTTATATGCATAATGGCAGAGCTGACAGAGCCTATAACAAAGTGATTCAGAGTCCTTCCTCTGCTGTTCATAAGACGTGATGGAGATGAAGCTGGCACTGCTATGGCCTGGATTTACAGCTGGCCATTAAAGTATGTTTACAAGTCTTTAGTACAGTGTACACATCTGGTAAATCATTGATTGCACAAATAGCTCCTCCTGTCATGCTCTCTCTCTCAACTTATCCTACTACGCTGGTACCCAGCCCAGAGCCCGTGGCCAGTGGCGGTGGCCAGCCGCAGGCAGGTGTGCATGTGGTGCCCAAGCAGACAGACACATGTACCCACAGCTGCACATGTAGCCTGGGTTGTCATTGACACCTAGATGCTGTCGGACATGCAGCTACACAAAAAGCCCCATGCAGATCCTCAGCATTAAGGTCAGCTGACTTGACCTTACCTACATGCAGTGAAAGGTATTCTTGCTAGCATGTATTCAAATCTCTTAGTGCTCTTGGCCACATTGCTTTTGAACCTGGCCAGACCAATCACCTGCACAGGGCAGAGTCCCAGGTGGGTATGCAATGAACAAGACAGGCAGCTGTTCCTTCCTGGGATACCCATGAGACAAGAGAAGGAAATTTGGAGCCTTTGCCAATCTGTCATCTGCCTTCCAGTGGGCCAGCTGGCTGGCATGGGCCACATGCCGCTCCTCAGCGCTGGCCAGAGCCCTGGCTGGCTGCAGGCTGGGTCCCCCCAGCAACAAGGGCTCTCACCAAGGAGGGAAAGCCAGGGCGGGCAGGGCTTGGGTTTGCTGCACTGCTACAGTGGAAGAAAAGCAGGATGGAAACAGGGTGCAGCTCCAAGTACACAGGAAACAGTATCCCTTTTCTCTGGCACCAGGAAGCATTGCACACAGCACACACACTGGACTGCACTGGAGTCTTCTTTGCAGCAGGAGAAAAATGCTGGGTTTGGTGTTTTACCAAGCATAGCAGTGGCTGGGGCTGAGGAGCAGCGGGAGCTACAGGCCCCCACCATGACTCATTGTGCCGTGCACAATAAGCATCTGGCCAGCTGTGCAGTCATCTGTAGCCAGACCCTCGCTCTTGTGGCCACAGAGCTGGGCAAAGGCCAAAGGGTAAAGGACAAACCATGGGAGCAGAAACAAAGCTAGATCAGCTCATTCATGCAAACCTTTTCAGGAGCTTTTGGTGGCAGGACAACCAGTCATGGGAGTGCAGGACTCACTGTCTGTGTGTGAATTGCCATCGGGACACACAGGCTGCCAGGTCCCATGCAGTCACTTGGCAGTGGTTGCAAAGGTGCAGGATCCTGGAGGCTTAATTAGAAGGGACACACAGAGATCATCCAGCTCCTGGCCCTGCCCATGTGCTTGAGAATAACACCCTGTGCCTGAAAGCATTGTCCAAACACTTCTTGAGCTCTGGGAGGCTTGGGGCCATGACAACTGCTCTGGGGAGCCTGTTCAGTGCCTGACCACTCTCTGGAGGAAGAACTTACCCTACTTCTCATTGTCACCCCCTCGCCACCAGGTACAGCATCTACCTGTGCTCGGATCCTACTGTAGTATCCTCAAAGTTAAGATCTTGCTTAAGCACTTTCATGAATAAAAACTTGTTAAGAGAAATGCCTGCAAGGCAAGGCCAGTCCTGCTCTCCTTCCTCTTTTCAACAGTGAGGAAATGGGGTGGCTTTGCCCCACAGCAGCTTTGCCTTGGGATGGAAAGAGAGGAGCCTGGACACTCTCCTTCCATCCCCACATCTAGCTGGTGCCAGTGCTGGTTCTGAGGTAGGCTGTGAGATGTTGATTTAAGGCTGATTCCCTGGGGCACAACATGCTGCCTCTGAATTTCAGGGTTTTAAGGGACTGGCAGGGTATCTGCGAGGGAGGAGAGGGAAACAGAATTTTCCTGATGCCATATATAATTTTATGAAAGATTTTAAAATAGATTTAAAGAAGAATCTCTTTCCTCCCTTCCCCCTTTCTCAACTGTACTGTGCATTTTAAACTGTTTGTGGAAGGGAATTAATTAGCGTAGGCAGCAGAGCCTAAAGCTCTGCAGCAGCCTGTCTTCTGCACAATGGAGATCCAACCCTTTCTCCCCTGCCTGGGAAACACATGCCCAAAATCCAAGTACATACATTTTTTTTCTAACCTAATTCATTTTGTAGATTGATGGAGTAAATCCATAGCAAATATTTATGACTTTGCAATAAATAACCCTCACAGAAGTTACAAAAGAGTTCTGGCGAGTCTCAAGGTAACTTGCAGCCAATTCCAGGGGTCAGGGCAGACTGGGATACTGAGCCCATAGTGCTCGAGCCTTTGGCTCATCTGTTTTGAATTATTGGTATTACCCAGTGTAGCATTGCTCTCAATGGAGTAGCTGTGCTGTGATTCCATGCCATATTTTATTTCTATGGCAGGAGAGAAGCTTCAATAACTATTAGTAGTTATACTCTGTTGTGGCTAGCAAAAAAAACACAGGCCCCAGTGGGGAGGGGTTGGTCCTGCTGGTGTTTGCAGGCTGGCAAAGGAATGTATCTGTGCCCAACTGCCTGGGACAGGACTCAGGGCCAGACACGGTGATTTTTCCTGCCAGTTCAGAACATGGACCTGACGAGGTGCTCACAGGGGTCTGGTGCTGCTCAAAGGGTGGTAGTATCCCAACATCCTGCTGAAGGCAGCTGACGATGCCCCAGGCCCTGCTGGAGCCAGCGAGGGGTGGTGGCTGCTGCTGGGGAGCCACACACCCGCTTTCCAGGGAGCCAGGACTGGGGCCAGCTCATCCCCACTCCATCCTCGTTAGCTCTTAATCACCACAGCGGAAGAAGCTGCTAGCAGCATCACACTGCTCTCCCGGGCATGGGCTCCTTTCAGGGCTTTCAGAAAACAGGGTCAGACGTGTCTTCTGACCTGTGACCTGTCGCTTCCCTCCTCACCATAATTATCTAATACAGCGCTCTCCCTGCCAAGTACAATGAAACAATTTGTCACTTCAATTGTCTGTCAGTCAACACTGGGGCCTTTTCAACAGGCCAACACATGTTTTTTGAGAGCTTGTCAGCAAGGGCTGTCTGGCCAAGCACATAACCATGGAAAATGGAACCTTTGTTAATTCTGGTTCTTAGAAAAGTAAATCCATTCACTTGTTTTTTTCAGGCCTTCAGTTTGGAATTTGCACAAGAAGCTGAATTGCCCCTGATCCCTAAATGATTGGTCAGAGGATTTGCATGAGGAAGCAGAAATTAATTATTCTTTTCTTTTCTTTTTATTTTCTGTAATTGTGTGTTTAGAAATGAGATTACATTCTACAGCAGCACGAGGGGCTGAGGGGGGAATTGCTTTGCATTTGTTTAGCTCCTTAGAGTTAAGATCACCTAATCGTTTCAAGCATTTCCTAAGATTCCCTCTCTCTTTTTCTGCTTTAATGACCAAACAAAGATTGTGCTGCTTCCCGGGGAACTTTTCTGGCAGCTGAGCTCAGCAGTTGGAGCCAGGGGCTTATCCCTCTGCCGAAATAGTCTTAGAATCACACAATCACTAAGGTTGGAAAAGACCACTAGGATCACTGAGTCCAACTGTTAACTAACTCAGTGCTGCCAAGGTCTTCATGCTGATTTTGGCTTGTAGGGCACAAAATGCATTGCAGAGTTCATGGGCTTTGGAGTCTCAGTGGCTCCTTGTGTTGGAGAAGGGGTGTCAGGATTCCTGTCAGCCCAGGAGGAAGTTGCTGGTGGCCCAGTTTGCACAAGCCAGGGTGTGTGGGCAGCCCCATGCACAACAGGGTGCTGGGAACATCCCAGTGGGGTCACCTGAGCTATCAGGGCACAGACCTTCCAGTTCCAAGCCCTGCAGTCATGCTCCTGTTCAGACAATAAAACTGATAACCTTGTTGATAGCATAAACTGATAGACAAAAAAAAAAACCAAAACCAAACAAAACATTTTTATGCTACTTAGAGCTTCCCTCTGCTTTTTATAGTTGTTTTTTTTTTTTCATTTGAAAGCAGCACCCTTTGAAATTCTCACTTTCTCTGTTGATACACATGAAATCTTGCTCTTGAATATTTAATACAAGATAAATAACTCCATTTTCAGGTATTCATAATTTTCTTTTCATGTGGAAGCTTGTGTTTTGGGCAGACATGGAATATTTTATTTGAGAACATTACAGAAATGCTGGATGGCCTCTACTCAATTACAAATGCCCTGAATGAAAACTTCTCCAGATCTGGCTTTCCAGAATACCTCTATCCCAACCTAATTCAAACCATATAGGGACCTCTGACTTAGAATTCTTTAAGCCCATAAAATGAAACAAATTGGCTTTGCAAGTATATCTCCCAGTCTAAGCCATGCCTGTAGATTTGATTTATCCTCTTGCATCTATATTGCATTAGATGGCCTGAAAGACTCCTTGTTTTGAAGTATGTCTGTCTCCTCCATGAGCCACAAGTGTCTGTGCTGGGTCAGGCTGCAAAACTCTGTGCCCATGACCAATGAGGAGTCAGTGACTGCTCAACACCTTGGATTTGCCCGTGGATCTAGGCAGGAGCAGAGTGGGACCATGCAGCCCCATGTCACCTTCAGCACAAGCACCCCAAATGCCCCTGCTAAAAGACAGGCTCCCAAAGGTGAGCTCCCAAAGACACAGCCCTTGAGAGCACCCTGTTTTTGTGGGAAGTGCCTGAGCCACTCCAGATCAGCTGAAGGTGTGCAGCCTGGAGACAGAGCCTGGTTCTCTCTTGAACACAGTCATTTACTACCTTGCTTTATGATTTCAGGGACACTTGCTGTATAACTTCAAAGTTTACAACAAAGGCCAGCAGCATCTCAGACAGCCTGAAAATATATTTTTATGTTTTTATAAACTCTAGTAAAATTCTAATTGGATAAAACCTTGTATTTGAAAGATGATTCTTCGAAAATATTTTAAATGCATTTAAATATTTTAATTTTAAATATCTGAGAAAATGTTAACATTATGATCTTAACTGTTTGCACAGTTAAAGGTTTGGAAGACACCATCCCTCTGGCACAGTATTTTAAGCAGAATATTTCTGAGCACATTTCCTTCACAGTGGGGCTCATAAATGAACCCAGCAATAACAGCCTGTGGACGCCTGGCACACACAGGTCACGACACCAATCGCGGTGCCCGCAGCAAGAATGAGCCCCCCTTGCTTTGACACACTCATGTCCCAAGTCCCCAAAGAAGAAACAACACCTGACGGCATCAAGGTGCGTGCAGGGACTGGCCTGGGGGTCTCAGCTCAGGGGTGCAGGAGGGAAGAGCTGGGAGCAGCCCCAGCCCTGTGCTACCCATTAGGTATTCATTAGCCTTCATTATGGAGTGTTAGAGGGTTAATTAATTCAGGCTGCTCCCGAGGGAGGGATGGGGAGTAGGAAAGTGAGGTAAGATCCCGCTGCCAAATATCCAGGTTCCTGGGGCAGCCCAGCACTTAGCCTCTGTCCTTGAGCCAGGGACCAGACAGCCTGAGTTGTTCCTGTCCTCACACCTGGATAGCCAAGGGATAGCTGCAGAGCCCTCGCTGGCAGCAGGGAGTCCTGCCACTCCAACCAGGGTCTCTCACTGCTTGGTGGCCCCCCCAGCTGAGAATTAAGGGTTAATGTTTCTTGCTGCTCCACTGTCACTGAATTCCTCTTGGCCATCAAAAATCCTCTTGCAAAGCAAGGACAACACCACATCAGACTCTGGTGAACGAAGTGGAAATTGCAAATGCAGAGGGTTCACAAGAGTCTCAGGAACTCTCACGCAGGGTTCACTGGTTCCCTCAAGCTGTGCCCAGCATATAAACAACTGGGAAGACAACACAGTCCCCTTCCCAACACCTGCTGAGCCTTCCAGACAAGTAAATACAGTTTCCACTTTAAGAGTAGAAAGACTAATAGCAAATGGGAAAAAGTGTCTTTAAATAGGCAGTATGCTGCTGCTTCCTCTCTACACACAGTCTGTCACCTCTGCCACTCCTGGGGTTTGTTTGCCCACAAAGTCCACAGACCAACTCAGGGTGCAAGAGCGGCTCCTCTTGAAAACAGATTTTTATATCCTTTGTGACAGGAGATGCAAACACTACCAGCACTTGAGCAGAAGAAAAGGAACTACTAGCAGGAGAGCACAATGAAGTACTCACTGCAGGACTGAACCCTTCCAATCAGAGATACAAGGCCCTGTTTGATTACTTCTGCTTCACCTAATTGTGAAAAAAACAGTCACTTCTACTTAAAAGATACCCTGGGTGTCTTTAGTAGGAGGATGATTCCCCCTGTGGAGCTGCAGCTTCCCCAGGGGCGTCAGTGCTGCAGCCTCACTGAGGGATTCCCTGGAGGGAGGGCACCAGACATTTGTATTTTCCAGTCACTACACGGGGAAGTCTGTGTCGGTAGGAAGTCTGCCCTGAAACCAAGGGACAGGGGTCTGTGTCCAGACGTGGCAGGGCAATGTCCAAGCAGCCTGGGATTCCCCCCCAGGACTTCCCTCCCTTCCCCGGGTCCCATAGCCGTAGCCCAGCAGCACACCCTCCCTCATAAGCCTCACCAGGGCCCGGGGATGCCACCAGGGCCACTGCAGCCCCGGAGCCCAGGTTCATAGGACATACATCCAGCCCTGCATCATTGCTTGGACTCTGACCCAGCAGAGACTGAGCATGACCCAAGCCAGCAGATCTGTACTGGAGTTCATTCCCCCTTGGGATGCCTGGGAAGTTTCTTCATGTTTATCATCTCCGGAGCAGAAGCTCCAGCTGATCGAGAGGGAGCAGCTGCAGCATGATACTGAAGTCCCAAATGCTTTCATCCCTTTAGTTTTTGTTCACCAAGTGATGGGTTTTGCTAACTGTTTAAATAAACAGGCCTCTGACTGGCACCCCAGCAGAGACTGCTCAGTCGGCACGGACCAGGACGGCGGCCGCGGGGCGCACGGACAGCAGGGCCACACCGCTCCCATCCGCACTGCGGCCCCAGGAAACGCCGTTCTGGTGAGACTGTTCCTGAGCTCTCTGCTGCTTGCCCGGGCTGCGCCGCTGCAGTTTCCAGGTTTTCCCTACACTGAGTGACCTGTGCCCTTGCTTGACGCCTGGCGCTCCCGGGCAAAGGTTAACGGGACACCGTGTGCGTCGGCACAACCAGCTGGGATAAAGCTGCGGGAGAGTCTGTTCCCCCCGGCTCCAATTCCCAAGAAAACACCACGAAACCGATCCGCGCGTTGGGAGCAGCGGCCGCCGGCGACAACTCCCGGTGCAGGCCCCGCTCCCGGTGCAGGCCCCGCTCCCGGTGCAGGCCCCGCTCCCGGTGCAGGCCCCGCTCCCGGTGCAGGCCCCGCTCCCGGTGCAGGCCCCGCTCCCGGTGCAGGCCCCGCCGCGCCCGCTCCCAGGGCCCGGACGGTACCAAGTGCTGAGGGGGGGAGGTGTCACAGGGGCTGACCACGCCTGTTCTGGGAAAGGGAGCAGCAATAGACCCAATGGGACACGTGTGCTTTTGCGCATGCGTAGCACTTGCCGTTCAGAGGCCCCCTGGGGCTGCGCCTGCGCAAAGCCGCGCCTCGTGGCGCCTGGTGGCACTTCCGCCCTTACGCAGCCCGGAGTCGTCTCGGCGGTTTTGCGACAGCCGTAAGTGCGCGGAGCGCGCGGGGTGCCCGGCGGAGCGGAGGGACCGGACGGGACAGGGGCGGCGGCGCGATGAGGCCGCAGCAGGCGCCGGTGTCGGGCAAGGTGTTCATCCAGCGCGACTACAGCGGTGGGACGCGCTGCCAGTTCCAGAGCAAGTTCCCGGCCGAGTTGGAGAACAGGGTGAGGCGGGGCGGGCCGGGGCCGGCCTGGGGCTCGCGGCGAGAGCGGCGCACGGAGCCTGCATGCCAGGCAGGGCCAGGCCCGGACCTTACGAGCCTGCGCCCAGGTGCCGTTCGCAGGTGCCCTGCCCGGGTTGGAGCCAGTTCCGCGGGTTCCCTGAGGGCAGGGTAGCATCTCCTGCACGAATCTCTTACCGAGGCCGTTCAGGTGCAGGAGGGGACGTGGTTCCTTCTCGTGTCCCGTCCCGGACTGTGGTCAGGCCTGGGGAAGGCGGCTGGTTTGCAGCAGTAGAGCAAAACGTACTCGTGCCTATGAGAACAGAGCCAGCTCCATGCTCTCAGGTGTTAACATTGTCCTTTCCCTTGGAATCCAGCCCGTCCTGCCGAACCCGCTCAGAGGCCTCACAAATGCTGTCTCAAGTACTTTCGTTTTGCTCGGTGCTGTCAGTTGTGGTATCTTCAGCTGACAGTCAAACAAATGCGTCTTCCTACCCCATTTTCTTTCTCTCACTCTTCTTTTTTCTCTTCCGTTTTCCTTTGTTGTGTTTTGTTGAGGGTGTGTTTGGTCAGCACTGCAGCAGCACCACAGCACTGTGGGTATGGAGTGTCTATCCACTCTCCACCTGCTCACTTTAACCCAGTGCATCCCTGTGCATGAATTCCGGGTTTTTTTCACAGTTGAATTGCACATTTGCTTAGGTGTGGTGCTCTGAATGGTTTGTGTCCACATTGTGTTTGAATTCAGACTCAGCTTGAGCACAGGACAGGTGTCTAACAAAGAACTGCGGGTCTGTAACTGTGCGTTTCAGGCTGGGTCTCTGAGCACAGTGCAGATGATCCATGAGTGGAGATGGATGTACAGGCGTATTGGTGAATTCTGAAGTGTGCAGCTGACAGCCTTACTTGCTTTTCTTGCAGATTGACAGGCAGCAGTTTGAGGAGACAGTCCGGACACTGAACAACCTCTATGCAGAAGCTGAAAAACTTGGGGGCCAATCTTACCTTGAGGGTTGTCTTGCCTGCCTGACTGCCTACACCATCTTCCTGTGCATGGAGACACACTATGAAAAGGTATGTGTTTGTTTCCTCTTCAGCCTGCAGGCAAATACTTGGTTCTTGGTGGGTTTCCTGTGACTTGCAGTGCTGTGGTACAGATTCTTTACAGATGTACCTCAGACATGTTGGTACTGGTCAGTTTGGGTCCCATGGGGGTCACCCTGAATGCTGTGGGAAGTGCCTGCACTGTGGAGCTGTCAGACCAGTTGCATGCTAGTTCTTATGTTGCCATATCTGATACTGCTGGAAAGGAAACAGTTGAGACTCCTGTGCTGTTTCATTACCAGGTTCTAAAGAAAATCGCTAAGTTCATTCAGGAACAGAATGAAAAGATCTACGCTCCTCAGGGCCTTCTGCTGACAGACCCCATTGAAAGAGGATTAAGAGTTGTATCCTTCTGTGGCTTCTGACATTGTCTCCTGCCTTGTGCTCCTTGTTTCTCTCAATGATGCACCTCTGCTTATGCTTGATCTGTGATACAGAATCTGTGATTAGTCTTGTTGCTTTTTGTCATGTCCTGGTCTCCAGTCAGTTTTTAGTACATTAAAATTCGGCACATGGAAAGCCCATGAAAGTGTGGAACACGACCTTTGTGACAGTATGGAAAGAGCACTTGAGATGCTTCCTCTGTTCCAGTGACCTCCAGAAATGCTGTTTTTCTGACTGGGGAAAGAAGTGATCATGTTGGTAGGACAGAAGTTGATGTTGTGAGAGCAAGAGCTGGCCGTTACTTAATTTGCAGCCCTCAGCTCAGGTTCTGGTGAAGATTTTGACGTACAAGATCACTGCAAGCCCAGCAGTTGCTCTTGCTTCCAGTGTGGCTTATTTCCACCCTTTTTCTTCAGCTCTTGAGCCACACTGCAGACATTTTATGTAGTTATTGCCTGAAGTTGTAAAGACCTCACATAGCAAATGCTGGAGTGTAATGAGTAACACATCTTTCTTTGCAAATACTGAAACCACAGCAACTTGGAACCCAGTGCCAATTGAATGTATGATAAGGCTAATTCCTTGCAGTTGGGTTTTCTGTGTCGTTGCCCAAATAGCTCAGAGCTGTCACCTACATGACTCCATTTTTCTCTAAGTGTTTTCCATTGTGCGTACACCTGGAAAAAAAGCCAAACAACATTCAACTCAAGTAGAAGCATTTTCAGTTTGGTAGGTGACTTACTAGCAGTGTTAACTTTTTTCCTTGGTGCACAGCCTTCTCCAAAATTTAGCAGAAGAGGGGCAAGGCTCAGATCCTCTCTACACAGCACCAAGTTCCTGTGCAGGCCCTAGGCTGGGAGCCAGTGCTCTCATCAGTTACTTGATGAGGCATGTCACATGGACTGTTCCCTTTGCTTTGGAGCTCTGAGACCTGCCTTAAAACAGCTGAGATATCAAAAGTCCTGTCACCTTAATGTTTTCTGCCTTTTTCCGGTTATGTTTTCATAGTCTCTTTATAGTGTATTTCCCTGACAGCTTTTCTGTGCAGATTGAAATTACCATTTATGAAGACAGAGGTTTGACCAGTGGAAGATAGAACTGTGGTGTCTCAGGTACATGTTACCCTTTTCTCAGATCAATCTCAACATCTTTCTGTGCTCAGAGGGGTGGGTGCTGTCATACTGAGACAGTTTATCCTACCCTTGTATGTAATCAAACACTGTTCACATAAATCCTGTGTGGACCAGCTCTTCTTGAAAGTAAAAATATCAGTACTGGGCATGATGTTGCTGAACATTACCTTGCAGAAATATGGTTCTTGATTGTGTAAATGTGTTAACTTGTGCTATATTGTGGCCAAAATTCTTCTCAGGTCAGTAAAAAATGGGCTCTGTCCCTGCATGTATTCTAGCATACCGAGCCTTTTTGTTACAGTTTTCCAGTTGGCTGCTGTTGTAGTTATCATGCTGGTGTCTTTATTTGTGATACTTTTGGGTAAGAGGAGCCAGCAGCCTGGAAAAGCTCTCAGTTTTCTTGGTGCTGTGAGGCAAGTCACAAAGTGAAGAATGTTCACAGGACTTGGAAGGGAAAGGCCAAAATACAGGCTCATGCTAATTGTATCCAATATAGACCATCAGAATTACTATCCCCGATTTTGCTTTTGGAAAGCTCATGTGGGACTGGCTCCCTTGTGTTAGGTGCTGCAGGTCCTGGGATAGGAGTGTTAAGTATGGATTGTTGGCAGTGTATATGGAAAAGAGATGGGAAACATTTATGCTTGTTATGCAAAAAGAAACAAAAAATAAAGGTCTTTATTTTCTGTTGGACAAATGAATTCAAGAGTTCTGGGTTCTGCTCATGCTGCTCACCATAACACATGGTAACTTGCTCCAGCTGCCACAGTCTTCCTGCAGCTGTAGAAAGGTTTGTGTAGGGGGGCTTTTGGTTTGATTTAGGAAGAGTTTCTAATCATACGAAACTTCTTTTCTAGATGATAGCTCACCGGTGGACTTGCTGTACCAAGGCTCCCCTACCTCCTACTTTAGAGCATCATTCCTTTTTCTGCTGCCAGATCCACAGTGCCATCTACTACAAGGACTTACTTCCTCAAACTGCTTCCTGGGGGGTGACCTAGCTGGTCAGCATCCACTTTGCAGTAGATTTGGAAGCAACAGGATCACTTTTTAGTTTTGGGTTTGGGTTTTTTTTCTCAAGGCAGAAGTGGTAAAACTATGTTCTCTCCTGAAAGAAATGGGGCCCTCAGCCCAACAGAGGTTTAGTTTTAGTCCTGTAAGTGCAGTGCTGTTCCTCTCTGGTTCTTAAACCCTTCTGTATGTCAGTTAAGCTTTGGAAAGCTCCAGCTCAAGGTTGGGAATTTTCCTCCAGTTCAGTATTAGAGTGCAGAGATACACAGTGCCTCTTCCCAGCAAGGAGTTACTCAAGGCAATGTTGCTTGTGCTGATCCTTGTGGAATACTGAAAGGCAAAGTGTTCCTTGTGTTAATGTCTTGGTTGTCCCTAGAAGGAGGGGGAGTAGCCAGACTTTAACCCTTGTGGTTTTTCTGCCCCTGTATCTGTGCTGTTGTTGGCCCTCTCAGTGCTCACCGAGAGGGGCCTGTTCAGTCATGAAACAGTGAGCACAGTAAAGTGGATGCTGAGCCAATAAAAATAATGATCCCAACCCTACTCTGATTAACATGTGAAGCATAAAACTGTTTCTTTATGGATTTCTTATATATAATTTATAGGAGAACATTGATTTGACAAACTTTAAGATACTGTGTAAGGTGGATTTCTTAATTTTGTCTGCTGGCACGCATTGAGGAGTTGAGCTGTGCATTCCTTAGCGTCCCCATGCATGGACATTGCTCAGCAGTACTTGCACAAGTGAAGTTCTCACAATTGAGGCTGGCTGAATCCTTTCTCTTACATCCTTTAACCTTATCAAAGCCCAGGTGTCCTGGTATGGGGGCAGAGTGTCAGTGTCCAGTTGTAGAAGGAACTCAGGAGTTCCAAAGAGATGGCTTAGCAGGGGTAGAGGGGCTGGATTGGTTGGTGGTGGTGCTGCAGGTGCTACTACTGGGTATGAGCTCCAGGCTCATTCCTCAGTCACTGGGGGGGTTTGAGATTTGATTAATATTTTCATTGTATAAAATTTGTTTTTTCTAAACTGTAATAGTGTTTGCCTTTCAGAGCTGTTGCAATATTGGCAGAAGTACTGATGGATCAGTAAACCTTTTCTTAAACTGTGTCCAGGCCTGTTCTGGCAGCACTGTGGTTTGGGGCGCGGGGTGTCTCCGGAGCGCTGGGCCGGGAATGGCCAGAACTGCAGCGCTTCAGGGCTTGGCCTGTGGCGCGCTCGGGGCGGTGTCCCTGGGGGTGCGGCAGCTCCGGCTGCAGCGGGGCTGGCTCTGCCCGCGGCCACTTCGGCTCTGGCGCTCTGGGGCGGGCTCATGGCGCCGTGGGGCGGGGCTGTGCCGAACTGCTGAGTGCTGATTGGCTGAAATGGCTGCAGCCTGAATCCACCTCCTGATTGGCCGAAAAATCTGCAGCCTGAATCCACCTCCTGATTGGCCCAGAACTTGCAGTGTGAATCTGCTCCCTGATTGGTTGGAAAGCTGCAGCCTGACCCACTTCCTGACTGGCCAAAAAAAAGCTGCATTTTCTATCTGCCTCCTGATTGGCCAGCTTCAGTCCGTTTTTTGATTGGCTAAAAAAGCTGCAGGAGGGAGCCGCACTGTGATTGGCCAAAAAAGCTGCAGTTTCAATCCATCTCCTGATTGGCCGAAAAAGCTGCAGCTTCAATCTGCATTCTGATTGGCCGGAGAAGCCGCGGCCTTAATCCGTTTCCGGACTGGCCAAGAAGCCGTACCGGAAAGCGTTATCCACGTTCCTGGGCTGCCGCGCGTGCGCCGTTGCGCGGGGCTGGGTGAGTCGGTTGGCGGGAGCGATGGCGGCCGCGGCCGGCGGGGACTCGGACGGTGACAGCGAGGAGGTGGTTCTTACCCCAGCACAGCTGATCCACAGCCTAGAGCAGGTACCGTGGGCTAGAGCGACAGGCTTGGGCCGGGGAACGCGGGGGTTGCTGAGCATTGGGCGCTCTGGGGCAGATGCCGAGCGGCGGGGCCGCGGCCGTGGTTTTGCCCTCTCGCTGGTGGGGATGTGTAGCGAGGGTCTTCCTCGCTTTCACTGACAGCCTGCCTTCTTTCAGGCCTGGCTGAATGAGAAATTTGCTCCAGAACTGCTGGAGAGTAAACCTGAAGTCATCGAGTGTGTTGTGGAGCAGCTGGACCATATGGTAGGTTCTCTTGGCTGGGGTGGCGGTACAGGCCCGCCCTCGCCTGGTCTGGCAGGTACGTGCCTGAGTGTCTTTGAGAGTGCCGCGGTTGTCTCCTTCCCTGTCTCCGAGACAAAGCTTCTCTGAGTTCCTTCTCTGAGCTTGTCTTGGAGAGAGGCTGAAGTACAAACAAGCAGTGTTCTTCGAGTCGTCAAAAGCAGCTCTAGTCTGATTTTGTGGGTTGTCTGTACAAAATCTGTCTTCCTCTGTTTCTTCTTGTCTGACATTTCAGCCGTTTAATTTCTCTTTGCTTTTTCTTGCAGGAAGCAAACCTGAAGCGGGCAAAGAGAGGCGACCTGAAGGTCAGTGTCCACCACATGGAGATCGAAAGGATCCGTTATGTGCTCAGCAGCTACTTACGGTGTCGACTGGTGAAGGTAATGCTTGCTGTGCAGCCCAGATGGTGAAAAAGGGTGATTTCAGGAGGGATTTTTACCCACACAAAGCTTCCTACTTCAGCATGGCATTTAATTAAAGCATGTTCTCTCCCTGTTCTCAGAAGCGTAACTCAAAGAAATTAATTTCTTGGACACACTTTTGTATTGTAATGAAGGAAGGTCACAGCAGTGTTGATCACAACACTGTGAGTGCTGTTTGCTTCGTCTAAGCTTGGGGTGGCACAGCTGAATGCTGTCCCATTCTGCCTGAGTCCTGCTATGTGCACACATGGCTGTATAGCTTGGCGATCCCGTGTGATGTCACAGTTAGTTCAGGAGCAGGGATTTCGGCAGGCCTGTGGCTACTCCTACAGCTTGTAGGGAATTCAGTGGAGAAGTGGAGATATAAGCACTGAACTCGTGGGAGAGATCTATAATATCATTCATTTGGATTGTGTTCCAATATTAGATAGAGAAGTTTTTTCCCCACATCCTGGAGAAGGAGAAGTCCCGAGCTGAAGGGGAGCCCTCCATTTTATCACCAGAAGAATTTGCTTTTGCTAAAGAGTGAGTAGGTTTTTGATGCATCTTCTTCCCCTTTTATAGATTATAGAAACTTAACTGTGTGTTTTGCTGAAGTTCTCTGAGCCTTAGACAGGTTTGAAGGAAGAATTAATGTGTTTTACCATGAGGTTTCCTTATGGGCAAGAAAGGAACTAAAAATAACTCTGGTGACTGAGTCAGTTACCCAGGGTAGGCCAAGGGCCTGTCTTTGGTTGTGCCTGTGGGATAAGGAGCTGTTGCTTACCCTTGTTTTGAGTCAGTACTCTCCCTGCAGATGCGTATTTGATTAACCATGTCAATACTTCAATTGTTTCAGGTACATGGCAAATACAGAGGCTTACCTGAAAAATGTGGTCCTAAAACACATGCCACCTAACCTGCAGAAAGTGTCTCTCCTAAAGTCAGGTGAGTCCATCCAGACCCCAGCGTGATCTGAAAATTGTAGAAACAGGGGGAAGTGTGGGGAAAGCTCCAGGGAGCCCCACATGTAAGGGGGCTAGTCCTCCACTTGCTGCTCAATTGAAGCAAAGGTGGTGTGATGATTGTGTAATATTGTAATGTGGCTCCATGCTGCTGCTGGATGATCATGCTGGTCCCTGCTGTTAAATCCTGTCTTACACTGAGGCTGGGCAGATGCATCTGGTTAGAAGTGCCTGGTGTTCCCTTTGCTGGCTATAAGTTTGCTGCCCCTCAGACTCCTTGGTGTTCTGCAGGGAAACATAAGTGAGGGCTGAGCTTGTGCTCTGAATCTGTTGTCTGCAGTTCCAAAGCCCAACCTGGACTCCTTTGTGTTTCTGAGGGTACTGGAGCGGCAAGAGAACATCCTGGTGGAGCCAGAGACAGATGAGCAGAGGTAGGTGGGCACTTCCCTGTGCAGCACAGGTATCAGCCAGTGTCACTGACGGGCATGGGCTGCAGCTCATGTCCCGTCTGTTTCTGTAGGGAATATGCCATCAACCTGGAGGAGGGCTCGCAGCACCTGATCCGCTACAGAACCGTGGCCCCTCTGGTGGCCTCAGGAGCTGTGCAGCTCATATGAGGGGAGAGGTAAGTGCATGGTGGGAGGAGCAGCCACTGCACCATCTCCCCTGCCCGTCCCACCACACTGGGGCTGGCAGGAGCTCCCTGTGGGAGGCCAGGTCCCCACGGATGTGGCAGGCAGAGCACAATGGCATTAGGGGTGAGTACCACAGTGTCATACTGCAGAGGTATTCATTACCCCCACAGCTCATCGAGCTCCTGCTTGCTTGTGGCACACCCAGCATACAGCCATACAGTCCTTCCTCTGGTGTTCCTGAGTGAGGGCAGGCTGTGTCACAGGGCAGTGTCTGAAAAGCTTCAGTGAGTAGCTGCTGGGTTGCCTTGTCTAACAGCAGTGGCAGATAGCATCACTAAAATGGAACAGCTGTGGGCACGGACTCAGGAGAAAGCCATGTCTGTTGTGCGTCATCTGAGACCCTCCTTGCAGAGGGTGAGGGGTTCTGGTACAGCTTCAGGTTGTGTTTGTGAGAGTAGACAATGTCAGACTCCCTTCTGCAGAAACCACTGTTAAGGGAAGGGCAACACAGAGTTCATTTTTGCTGGTCACGCAAAGCAAAAGCTCCTCTGGCCCTACTGCCCTATGCAGGCCTCTTCTAGTTGGGAGAGAAGCCAGGGTGTTCTGTGGTACCTCAGCTTAGGACTGTTGAGTGCATGGGCAGATAGGAACCTGTGTTCATCAGGGCAGAGTGTCTCTTCCCTGCAATGCTCTACATGAGGGATGTCTGGGAAGCATCTTCCTCTACAAGACTGGGGGTGACACAGGGCATCTTGTAGTGTGAGTGGCTTTGCATGTGTGGTTTATAGTCTTCCTAATTAATCCATTTAGGTAAAGAAGATTCTTTTAAGTGTAGATGTTAAGAGGGGGCTGGGT
>JACBWW010000094.1:206189-226523 GCA_020086605.1 Lanius collurio | reverse complement strand
CCCCCGCGCCCCCTCCCGCCCCGCACAGGCTCGGGACCGCCGCTCCCCGCGGCGCACGGCGAGGTCGGGGCGCCCGAACGGCGCCCGGCCCGCCCGCACACCGTTATCCTCGGCACCGCGGCCTCCCCGTCGCGGTGCGGCTGCGGCGCAGTGCCCCCCACGCCGGCCCCGCCACCCACGCGCTCCCCCGCCCCGCGCACACCGAGGACAAAGGTCGCCGGGGGGGCCGAGCCCCAGCCCTGTCGTGATCCGCCGCGCTCCTGGGGAACAGAGCTGAGAGCGACCCTTGCCGCCGCCCCCGGTGTCGCTGCATTCGCCGTGGCCTCGGGCGGGCCGTTACGCTGATCTGCCGACCGGGCGGACGATGGTCAGTCGCTGCTGCCCCGAAGCAGCGGTGCGGGCAGCGGTCTCTGTGCCTGCCAGGCAGGGCGGGGCCAGACGGGCGGCTGCCAGCGCCGACCCGCCGGGAGCCCGCGGGCACGACTACAGCACACGTGGGCTCTGCCTTGGCGGGTGACACGGTGCAGGAGAGTAATAGCTGACCCCTGTCAACCACGGCTGCTGGCTCAGGAGGCCGGTCTGACCAGTTTACCAGCATGAGTCCTGGTTCTGATGAGTGACAGCTGTGGCATAATGGGCAGCTACACATGTGGCTTAGGAGCTGACTCTCCCAGTACATGGTGTGTGTATATGCCTTTGAAGCATTAACAGTATTCTTAACATTACTGGTACATCAGTGTGTAACCAGCAGCTGGAACATAGTGTACAGGGGAACAAGATGATCTTTACAGACTCTCCTTTGCCATGTGTGCTTGTCAGGTACCTGTTAAATCCTGTCCTCAGGCTGACACTCCGTAGCCAGGCAGAGGTGGTGTCCAGACAGGAGTCTCCCCTGAGCAGACTCAATTTTTATCACAAGCCACTGTTGGCCCTATGGGTGTGTGACCTTTGACTGGTCCCTGTGCCCCAGCAAGTTCCTCTTTGACTAATCATCAGCAGTAATTCTCCCCTTAGGCTAACTTCCTGTCCTGAACTGTTTATAAATCTGCCCTGTGTCACTGGGGATGAGATGTACAGGAACAGAGGAAGTGATGCCTTCCTAGGAATCTGGGTACCTGGCTTCCTCATTTCTCTCAGATGCCCCTGAAATGAGAGACATGATAAGATCTCTGTCATGAGGAAGGATTTTCTGTCACTCCTTTCCTGTACTTGGGACCTGATTGCAGCATCCTGTGCCTTAGGTGTGGTTCTGGATGAGTCTGCTCCATCTGAGGTGTGCACGGTATGAAAATACAGGATGAATGGCAGCAGGAGGTGATTCCCAAGTCATGGTGACAGGCAGTAGCTAGAGTACCAGTTTCAGTCTTGCTGTGTCTCGGGAGCTGCTCTGAATGGTGTGACCTGAGCCCAAGTACTGCCTTCCAGGTTTCAGAGCCCACTGTCTCTGGTATCCTGCCACCCTCTCTGCATTGACATCTCTCTGGTCTGCTGACTTCAGTTGCTCTCCTTCAGTGCTGCTGGTGGCATGTGAGTGCCACGTCTGCCAAGAAACCAACTTGCTGTTTGAAAGCTCTCCAGGGACACAGGCTTCATTTGTGGCTGTAATGACCCTTCAGCGTGAGTGGATGCCAGGGACCTCCAGAATTAAACTTGTTCCAGGCGTCATGCAAGGACCCGTGCTGGTGCGCATGTCGTCGTGGGGAGAACAATAATAGCTCCACATACGGTAGGCTCCTGTGAGTGCCAACTCCCTCGATCTCCTCCAATGCAGGCTCAGGGATGGACTCCACCTTGTCCCTCTGAAAAGACTCTGCATGCTCTCAGCAGCCAGGAGGGGATTCTGCTGCCAGATTCTCCACAAGCTGCCCCACGGCAGGACTTGCCCAGTGGCAGCCCGGGAAGGAATCCGTTCCTGCAGTTGTGTTGCTGCCGAGCCCACCACATGCCTATGGACAAAGCAGTGTGTGTGCTCCATCTGCTCTGAGCTCTTTAAGCTGCACCGTCTGAACTCACCTGAGCTCCTGGCAGACTGCTGGCTTGTTTTCCCAAGTGCTCTCCCTGATCCTGTTGCATTCTCTCTCTCAGAGCCCCAAAAGGATGTGAACTTTGGAATGGGGTCTCTGAGCAGGCTGCAGACTCGGTGCATGTGTGAGACTGTTGCTGAGTAACAGGAAGAATAGTTCATTGCTGCAAGCAGCCCTTCTGTCTGGCTGCAGGGCACCAGCCTTGCCTGGGCCCTTCACCATGTTCCTCCTGCTCCCCTTTGACAGCCTAGTGGTTAATCTCTTGGGGATTTCCATAACTGTTCTCTTCACTCTGCTTCTGGTTTTCATCATTGTGCCAGCAATTTTTGGAGTCTCCTTTGGCATCCGCAAGGTTTACATGAAAACTTTATTAAAGATTTTTCAGGTAAGTCATGTTTTCAGAATGTTCTGTGTGTTTGCAAAGGTTTGTCTAAGCATGGTCATGACAGGAAGAGAGGCTTTTGCCTCAGAAGGGCATTGGGGGTGACTCAAGTAGAAGGTTGGGCTGTTGGTGTCATGCTGCTGCCAGTTGACCTGTTTGGCTCATCTCAGCCAAATGCAGCTTACAAGACCTCTGTCTGTGGGCTGTTTTTTCCCCGTAATTAATCTAGTAAGTCTTCGAGTAAAGAAATAGTCTAGCAAGGCTCGGCAGTTAGCAGGAGTGCAGCAGGATCTGAGGGGTAGCTTGGAGGAGTTCGTGTTGCAGGCAAGGCAGAGTGCTGGTACAGCTTGATGTCAGGTGTGATGGGGAGGGACCAGACTGCAGCCAGCAAGTTGCTCCTCTCCAGTACACATTTGGATGAAGTAAAAGCAGAGGAGGTATGGCAGGAAGCAAGCCTTTTGTCCTGCCAGCCCTGAGTGGTCTGTGGCCAAAACCCAGAGCTCTCAACATGCTTCTGTCCTGAAATGTCGCCTACTAAGCCGTGTCTGGACCTGCCGCCTTGGAGGACAACCAGCAGCCCTTGCCGACCCTCTTGGCACAGAGAGACCAAGTGGAATTTTCCAGCTTGTTGTCATGCTGTTGCCTTGCTTGCCTTTGGTGGACTAATTTTATGGGCTGTCTCTGAGGCAACATCTCTTGAAGCAAGTCCCTGACCAGACCAGAATTTTTTATCTACTAAGAGTAGTAAGTAAAGCCTACACCACTCTACCCTGGCAGCCCAGGTGAAAGGTAAAATGCTTTCTAGGGAGGTTTTAGGCTCTTAAATGTGGAGTTCATGCTGCTAAAGGATGCATGGTACAGCTACTGCTGTTTGAAAAGGGCTAGTTGTCTCCAGAGTATCCCTGTACTGGCTGGTTTGGGAAGACAGCCCTGGAGCTCACAGTGTTCAGCTCTTTAAACTCTGAGTCCTCCCAAAAGCCTGAGGTGTAAATGGGAAGACCCTGGGCTTTGTGAGAGGCTTCATTAATACAGATATCTGAAGACCTTGCTACAAATCTACTGACTGAAGTGGGCAGAAAAAAAATGTTTTAAATGGAACTTTTCACAATGTTTTTTCTTTTTTTTTTTTTCCCTTCCTTCAATTTAGGAACATTTACTCTCAGCACCTATGTTGGTGTTCGAAACTATTTTTCTGAAAAGACTGGGAAGTGTGTTTCAGCTTTTATTAAAGAATCTTAGTGGTGGGATAGAGGAGCACTCATGCACAACTGGTCATTGATTTGGTGGAAAATTCACTTATTAAGTTTGACCATTCAGAATTGTATTTTGGAGGGCTATTGTTTACCAAAAATATTTTCGCAGCTCTTGAGTCTGGTGTTGGGAACCCAGAGGGGCAGCATGTGAGAGCGTGGCGGAGTCTGGCAGCTTGTGGGACACAGCCCAAGCTGCGAGGCCTGGCTGGCAGCGGCCACACCTGTGTTGCTGGGGAGGGAGGGCACCTGCCTGCTGCCTCTCAGGTGGGAGGCTGGGTTTGCTTCTGCCACAGTCAGGATGGAGATCTGCTGGGCTTGGAAAGAATGCCTTCTCCATAGGCTGCTTAGCTCATGCGAGGTCAGAGCTCCTCTCTTGACTTCTGAGATGGTAGTATTTAGGCAGAGATGGTAGTATTTAGGCAATCTTCTGCAGCCCTGGAGTTCCAGCTGCTGGCAGAGGCAACTGCGAGGTGAGCAGGACACTGTATGCAATTAGCATTCCCTCATTGCTGCCTCCTGATCTGCTGCTGGCATGGGCTGAGATTGGGATGCCAGAGTTCCCAGCACCTTCCCCTTCTTCACAGATAAGCATGTTGAACACAAGTCTTCCTCCTTCAGAAGCTTCTTGTTCCAGACCTATATGATTACAGGCTGTGAAGGTTACGTGGAGGGCAGGCAGGAAAACTGCTCAGAAATCCAGCCTGCAGTCTGTGCTGGTGCCCTTGAAAATTAGCTGAGAGAAGTAGTCCTGGCACAGGATTTGGCAACCAGCTATCTGAGGGTGCTTGCTGCTGCTGTTTTGGGCAGATTGCTGAGCTGAGAAGCAGCAGCAGCCATTAGCTGAATCAGAGGGGAAAGGATCCCATTCCATCATCCACCTGATGTTTTCAGCAGTAACCTGAAAACACAGTCTCCACTTTGAATTTGGAAGAAACAAGGGTTGAAAAATGGCGCTGGTCCCCTGATAAGCTTCCTACGCTTTGGTGCAGGCACCCCAGCAGGAGGCACAGCTCATCCAGAAGCTGTGCAGTGGCAGTCACTTGCAAGGTGCAGCAGAGCTGAGAGGTCACAGAAACTGCAGAAAATTTTGCTGTGCCATCTCATCACTGAGCACTCTTCTCCCCTCTGGCACTCCCTGTTTCCCAGGCCAGTTTCTGCTTCCACCTCAGTTCAGTTGGGTTCGTCACTCACTCTTTCAGTTCTGTGTGGAAGTCTCCTGCTTTAGCCCCATCTTCTCCCCTGAACTATGGTCCTTCCTAAAAGTCAGCTGTAAAACAGGCAGTGTTGTGGAGCTATAAGCCTTGCAAATCTTGGTTGTCCTCTCTGTCTTGCAGTGGGCAACACTAAGAATAGAGCGTGGTGCCAAGGAGAAGAACCATCCGTTGTACAAGCCGTATGTCAATGGTGAGATCCTGCCCTGCATGGGTACACAGGGAGTTCAAAATTCTTTTGGGGAGGTGGGGTAAATGTGGTGTCTCTGAGCAGCTGAAGTCTGGTGGGAAGTCTTTTCCAGTAGGAGGGAGTTCTAGAGAGCTCTATTTCACAGAGAAGGGAAGGGAAGCACCCCATGAGTGCTTCATTTCTAGATAGCAGGGAGGACTGGTTTATGTCTGTCTGAACTGGAGAAAGGAAGGGGACCATGAGGAGGGCAGGTGAGGAAGGGCCTTGGCTTTCGTCTCTCTTGGAGCGGGCAAGTCACACTTTGCTCAGAGCTGCCTACGGTGTGTTGCAGGTATCATTGCAAAGGAGCCAACGTCACTGGAGGAGGAGATCAAGGAGATCCGCCGGAGTGGCAGTGGCAAAGCCTTGGACACCCCTGAGTTTGAGCTCTCAGATATCTTCTATTTCTGCCGCAAAGGCATCGAGACCATCATGGATGATGAAGTGACCAAGAGGTTCTCAGCTGAAGAGCTGGAGTCCTGGAACCTGCTCAGCAGGACCAACTACAACTTCCAGTATATCAGCCTGCGCCTCACTGTGCTCTGGGGACTCGGTGTGCTAATCCGCTATTGCTTTCTTCTGCCCCTCAGGTTAGTGCTGGTGCAGGGACCTGCCTGCAAAGAGGGTGCTGGTGGCATGGTTTTGCTAGCATATAGTTTCCCTCTTTCTGCAGGATAGCCCTGGCGTTTACTGGCATCAGCTTATTGGTGACTGGTACCACAGTGGTGGGATATTTGCCAAATGGAAGGTGAGTTCATCTTCGAGGGAAAAGCAGATGGGGAGCACTCTGTGCAGTTTGGGACCTGATAATCCTGAAATTTTCCTGAAAGGCTTTCTGTTCTGCCACCTGGAGACACAGCAGGTAGTCTTGGCAGCTGTGGCCTCTCAGGAATGGACACTGTAATTTTCAACAAAGGGCTTAGATGTGAGCACTAAGCTGGTGGCAGTGCATTTGGCCCTGGCCTCTGAAAAGAGTAAACAGAAAAGAGCAAAGGCCAAAATTTTATTCTCGTGAGTTAAGAATCAGTGATCGTAAACTGACAGCAAGGCTCATGATCGTAAACACAGCAATGCTGTGTTTCAGTAGCAGGGATGTGAAGCCTTGACTGGATCTCGGGGCCTGGGGCAGCTGGGCAGAGTGGCACTGTTACGGGAATATTGTAGGACTGGGGAGTGATGGTCTCTGTCCTGGGCTGCAGGTGTAAGGACTTCCTGAGCAAACACGTCCACCTGATGTGTTACCGGATCTGTGTGCGTGCCCTCACAGCCATCATCACCTACCATGACCGGTAAGGCAAGTCTGCTCCAGGCTGTCCCCGCCCAGGAGGTGCTCCATGCTGGGCCTTATGCAGGCCTCGTGCTTCCTTCGTCTTTCTTCATCTCTACCTTTGTTTTGCATCTAGAGAAAACAGACCCCGAAATGGAGGCATCTGTGTGGCCAATCACACCTCCCCCATTGATGTGATCATCCTGGCCAGTGATGGCTACTATGCAATGGTAAGGCACCGGCTCTGCCTGCTTGGGCCTGGTCTCCTGCATGGAGGGAGCAAGCAAGCATGTTGTGGGGCAGGAAGTAGGCAACAAGAGTCCTGTGAGCATGCAGAACTACTTTTCCCTGCATGACATAGCAGGGCACTGTCAGACTCTGTTGTGCGTGGTGTTTGTTCAAGCTCAGCCTGGAACTCAAAGCACCAGGGGTCTGTTGGTGCAGCTTTGCAAGAAGAGCTCTAGGTTTTGCTGTTGTTGGAAGAGCAAAGCACTTCCCCAGCTGGACGTCCTGCCACGGGGAAAGCACTTGGGTTTTGCTGTATCTGTCTTTCAGGTCAGAGCCTGGGACTTTTCCTCTCAGCCTTTCCAGGGTAGGGGTAGGAAGATGAACCTCAGTTTGGCTGTGAAACTGGGTGCTGCCTTGACTTTCATGTGTGCCCAGGTCTTGTAACTTGTGTCTTCTTGCCCTGTTCAGGTGGGTCAGATCCATGGAGGGCTCATGGGTGTGATACAGAGAGCCATGGTGAAAGCTTGTCCCCATGTCTGGTTTGAACGTTCTGAGGTTAAAGATCGTCACCTCGTCGCCAGAAGGTGTGACAGTCGCTGGCTGCAGGGGTGGGTCTGAAGGCTGAGGGAGGTAGAGGGCTGCTCGCCTCCCTTGGATGAGGACACTGCATGGCCTCATGGGTGCTGGGAGATTGTGCCTCTGTTGTTGGCACCCTGATAGTCCCTGGTGACTGCAGGTTAAGGACTATATGCTGTGTGGATTGCTATGTGAGAGCTTCTGTCCTCTCTGCTAATCTTTGACACTCTTCTGTTTAGGCTCACAGAACATGTCCAGGACAAAAGCAAACTGCCCATTCTTATTTTTCCAGAAGGTGAGTGCAACAAGGCCAGACAAGCACCTGCATTTCTGTTCCTTTCCTTCTTATATAGCCAAGGGCTTGAGACCCTTCATTGAGGCAAAAGGGACATTGTGTATTTAGGGCTGAGTGAACCCAGAATGCAGGAGTCATACATGATGTCCTGGTGACCCATTCTGTGCACACAGAGAACAGGGCTTGGACTGAGAGTTAGGGGAGAGTTGCTGGGTTCCAGTGGCCCTGCCCTTAAGCCTGTAGCTTAAACTTCTGAACTGACTTGAAGAAGAAAGATAAGATTGTACTTGCCTCCTACAGGAACATGCATCAACAACACATCTGTGATGATGTTCAAAAAGGGGAGCTTTGAAATTGGAGCCACAGTTTACCCTGTAGCCATCAAGGTATGAGAAGGCAACGTTCTTAGGTCACAAGTCTGTCTGTCTCTGTCTTGGCAACCTAGTCCAGCCTGGTCTGAGGGTACAGGAAAGCTGATGTCACTCCATGTAGTGCTTTGGGAGAGCTGACCTGTAGCCTCAGTTTGGGGTGGAAGTTGGAGCCTCAGAGAGGGTGCAACCACTGGCTGACTTCCATGAACTCTTCTGCCTTTGTAGTATGACCCACAGTTTGGAGATGCCTTTTGGAACAGCAGCAAATATGGCATGGTGACTTACCTCCTCAGGATGATGACCAGCTGGGCCATCGTCTGCAGTGTCTGGTACTTGCCTCCAATGACCAGGCAGGTAAGGTGAACTTGGCCCATCTGATCGCTTTCCTATTTCGCCCTTTGCTCCTGCTGAACAGTCTTATTTTGCCACAGCCTGAAGAGGACGCAGTGCAGTTTGCCAATCGAGTGAAGTCAGCCATTGCCAGGCAGGGGGGCCTTGTGGACCTGCTCTGGTGAGTCTAGGCAGGCTTTTCTCTTCCTGGTGGCAAAGTTCCTTGTTTCTGGGTCATGGCATGGGCTGTAGACCTCCATTTGTTTCTTGCTTAGGGTAGAGCAGACCCGTGGAGGAATGTTCTTCTGTAGTAGGGACCAAAGTCTTTGCTTCTTCTGTGTGCTGGGCATCAGGGCTTCACTCTGTGATTGTAGCTTGCATTGGGATGCCCTGGGTTTGGCTTGTTCCTGCTCAGCAAGGTGTGTTCAGCTTGGGAATTTGCTTTCCCAGGCACTGAAGTCTCAGAGCCCAGGAGGCAGGCAAGCAGTCTCCTGTAGTGGTACTAGAGTAGTTCATGTTTCTGGCAGAGTTGCTATTTTGAACACAGTGCAGGGCCATGGGGGAAGCTCCTGGCAGAACCAGGTAAGAAAGTGGTACCCTTTGGGGACAGGTGGTCTGCAGCCCTGGCAGCGTGTGCTGCACGGGCAGCTGTCAGCACTCACTGGAGCTCTGACTTGCCCTGAGCAGTCCCAGCTGAAGATGGTGCCTGCCTGCAGCCTCTCTGATATGACTGTCTTCCCAGGGATGGAGGACTGAAAAGGGAGAAGGTGAAAGACGCGTTCAAGGAGGAGCAACAGAAACTCTACAGCAAAATGATTGTAGGCAGTCATGAAGACCGGAGCCGCTCCTGAGTCTGCTGCCTCCAGCACTGCCACTGGGGCTGGTGAAAGCCCTCTGCCTCCAGCACCAACCACGGCTTGTCTGGAGCAACTCCAAATCCTTGGACTTGGGCTACTCCAGAGCTGCTTGGACTCGCTCTTTCATCTTCTGGCTGTTGTTTCCTGGAGGCACTGTTACTGCCTGGAGTCTTTAGGCCCTTGGCAGCTCATGGCAAAGATGCCTTCTCGTTACTGTTACAGTGAAGCCCCTTGCAGGGGCAATATTAAATGAAACTCTTATGGTCTCATGTGCTTCTATCTGGTGTGTCCAGCCCCAGGGAAGGACTAGTGTGATGTGCATGTGTATCAGTCACAAGTCTCCTACAGCACAAAAGCTGGTGAGCTATGCTGAAATTGACTGCCTTGACAACCAAGGGAGGCATCATGAGCCTGTGCCCCTTGTGTGTGTGGCATTAACCCCTTAGGAGCAGAATGTAGTCTCTCAGGCCCTTTCCAGATCCTCTTTCAGGAGAAATCTTTTTGTTTTGCTACCTTCATGTCAGCTTGACCCAGACTGCTGCTTCTGCAGTGTCTGAGTAACAGCCTCTTTGATGCTCCTGATGCAGTAAGGATCATACTCCTTGGAAACCTCCCTCTGTCCCCTCGGGCTGTGGGGTGCCAGGTGTCACTGGAGTGGCAGATGGGGCTTCTGAGAAATCTGTACGTGCTATAGTGGGAGCTTAGGGTGTGTAGGAGAGCCCAAGACTTCATGGCTGGGGCAGCACATCCCTTTTCAAATGTCTCCTGAGGGAAACAGTGGCATCTGACCTTGTCATGCACCTACACACACATGGATAGCATCAACTTGTTGCAAGAAAACGGAAATCTTGTGCTGGTGGTGGTTCCCTTTTCTGCTCTGCAAGTAAATTATTCAGTAAAACAACTTGCATTTGAGCATTTGTTCCATGTACTTTCCCATTTTCCTTACATTCCTACAAACTTGAGCACTTACATTGGGTTCTCTGCTCTTAGAAGCAGTAGCTACCTGCTGAAGCCTGCTTGCATTTTCAAGCGCTCTGGAGAAACCAGTTACCTAAGTGCTCCTTTGTACCTCAAGTGTTGTTTGTTGGAGAGGGCATCTGCTATGCCAGGTGAGGACAGCTGTTCTGTGTAAGTGGCCTTAAATCTGAATTTTCCTGTGCTTTATTTTTCTTTTTTTTTGCGTGATAGAACTTTGCTGCTCTGGCCACAAAGCTTGCAAAGCTTTTCCCTTGCTCAGGGGACATTTGGATGAAGACCTCTGTACCATGGTGTAGTGAGCTCTGGAGGAAGCCACAGCAAGCCATGGGTTGCCAAGGCAATGCCATGCTTGCTGGGTACTGTGGATGGCCCTTCCCCATGCGCCAAGCTGCAGCTGGAGTCACAACTCTGCTGAGGACATGGACATCGCTGCCTGCCAGTCCCTGCTGCCCAGGCAGGGTCTCCAGGCTCTCCTTCACTTCTCCCCATTCAGCAGCTGCTCCTGAGCCCTCTCAAGGACTGTGTCCCCAGAGTTTTTGTGTCTGGGAGTGGGACAGACATTTCCTTCAGGTATTGCCAAAGGCCACAGGCCTCCCCCACCTCCTCAGTTGCTTGGACCCAGCTGCAGGTGCCCACAAGTCTCCTGCCTGCAACTGGGTCCCCTGTCCCTGACACCATTGTGACATGCAGAACCCTCCTCAGCTTTGTGGGACCTCCAGCCACCCTGCTGTGCTTGGAGACCGTCCCCAGCAGCATTCAGGACCCTCCACAGCAGGCAAGGAGCTGGCTGGACAGGTTAGGAGGCATACATCCATCTTTCCTTGGCTCTCCCACCCCATGCCCCCAGTCAATATGTCTCTCTCCGATGAGAAAGTTAATAAATTTAGCTCTAGATTAAAAGTATCGATCATTTCATTTGTAAGCGATAAATAACCATGGGGGGAGCACTGGGCGGCCCACAGGGTAGGGGCTCCTGGCTCTGGCTGCAGCAGCCATGCACCCCACTGGGGCCAGGAGTCCTCATATGCATTCTGCCCGGATGCTGGCATTGATTTGCTATTAGTCTCCACGCACCACCCAGTAGCACATCATTCCCAGAGCCGCTATTAATGGCCTTTTGATAAATAATCACTTGTAAGTCAATAAATTTTTATTAAACAGTGTGGCGCTTTGATTTATGAAAATCTGACGGTGTTTGTCTCAGAGAAAAGGGATGCAGAATTGAAACGGAGCTGCTATCCATCTGCCTGCCAGGCTGGCCTGCCTGTGCTTGCGCCCTCAGCACAGCTGGCTCCCGGCTCTGCCCACACAGCCTGAGGCTGCGTGGCACCAGGCACAGGGTGGGCAGAGCTGGTGCTCACTGCTGACTACTCCTGTCAAGACCCCAGCACTGATGGGGCACCACTCTGCTGCAGCAGCAAGTGGCCAGTGGGAATGTCAGAGCCACAGTGGGCAGCATGGAGAGGAGAAGGGGTTAGTCCTGGCTGCTAGGCTGGGGCCCTGCATGGATGAGCACTGTTTGGGGTCCTGTCTCAATGTGGGGACACACAGGGCAGCCAGGCTGCAGCAGCTATTTGTCACTCTCCCTGGATCCAGCAGGCCCTTTGCCACCTGCTTTATTTGTCTCCCAGCCCTGACGTGGCATCAGACAGGTGTTAAACTACTTAATCACTTTAAAATTGTTTTAATTTTCTGTTTTGTATTGATCTCCACAGCACCAATTAATCAGCTCACTGGACCAGGCAGTTAGTACATTAAAAATTGTCAGCCAAGCTGGGCAGCTTAGAAAATGTTAAAAAAATATCCCAGCAGCAGCCCCTCACTTCTCCCACCATGTGGAACCTGCTCCTGCTGAGCACTGGCTCTGTCCACAGACAGCGATGTGTCTCTTCCAGCCCTGCCACCAGCCCCATGCATCACACTCCCATGAGACCTGGCATCCAACATCCTTGCAAAGGGTCCATTAGCTCTGTCCTGGCCCAGCATCTGTCCCATGGAGGCAGTGGAGAGCTCAGCTGCATGGCTGAGGAGGGAGCATTACAAGCTCCCCCTCACTGCAGGGGCTGGACAGCGACCTATGCAAGGACAGTAGTCCCCTAAGCCCTAGAAAAGGGGCACCGAGCAGTCAGGGCTCCTTGCAAAGTGCCCACACCCCAGTGAGAGACTGAAGAGGGCTTTAAGCCAAGTGTGGGCCTTGGCAGGTTGTACAGCAATCATCTGTAGCCCCACACAAGGATGGTGCTCAGGGCCACTGAAAAGTCCCAGTGGTTCAGGAGCTTCAGCTGTCCCAGGCATGGACTTGGCCACCAGCCTGTTGCAGGTACTGCCTGCAGCCTCAGGGAAGGGCATCCCTTCCCCAGCCCCTTTCCTGCCTGTGCCATGCTGCTAATCAGTGCCTGATGGGCCTGCAGCACCTTATCTCCTATTGATTTCCTTCCAAGACACAGCCCATGTGTTTGCTTATACCTGGCTGGCACTTAGTTGGCTCTTGGCTGAACAACTGCCAAGCTTGCCCAGCCCCCAGTGCTGCGCTCGTGCCTGGAGCCCCTTTGGCATCCTCAGCAGGTAAGGACAGCTGGCATGCCATTAGTGAGCCATGGGGAGCCAGAGCAGGGGTGTGCAGCCCCATGTGCACACACACACACGTCTGTATGTGCAGCCCCCATTGCACAGAGGTGCAGCACAGAGCAGAGGGGGACCCAGCAGGTTGGCAAGCAAACACACTGAGGCTATTGATGCCACATCAATCCTGCAGCCCCGACAGGTGAATGGGCTCTCACTCACAGTGTTAAGATAAATGATATTTATTTGCTGCTAAGAGCTTCCAATAAGAGGCCCCAGTGAGTGACTTTTGAACCAGCAGCTCTTGCTGCTGGTACACGCCCAAACCAGAGAAAACCCTGGGAAAATCTCCAGGGCTCACCTGCTTCTGAGGGCACTTCCTACCCCCCACACAGCACCACAGCATGGACCCTTCCCCTGCCTGGCATACAGCCCCTGCCCCATACACATCCTATCCCCAACCCTTCTCCGGCCCAGCCTCACAAGGCCACCCTGGACCACATGCCCATGAAACAAGTGCTGGGACTTGACTGGGACCTTTATTTCATCAACGCCGATAACATGGCTGCACCTGACACTACCCACGTGCACTGCTCCCAGCCCTGCAAGCCATGCTCCCCGTCCAGCTGTCAGCCACCCCATCCCAACAGCACCTGCAGGAAGCACCTGCGGGTGAGGGGAGTCATCCCCCGGCAGGATGCAGGTGGCCAGGCCAGTCACCCCCCAGCCCAGAGGGGCAGGCTATGCTGGTGCTTAGCCACTGTGCGTGCCCAAGCCCAGCACTGAGAAGGCCGCACGGTGCTTCCTCAGCAGCAGTCGGATCTTCTCGTCATCTGAGTCTGGGTCCAGGGGCTTGTTGTACTCATCGTCCTCGGTCTCAGAGGTCACCCGCTCTCCGCCAGAGCCCCCCGCCCGCTGCGAGGATGAGGAGGGCTCCAGGGCACTCTTCTTCCTCCATTTGGTCCGTCGGTTCTGGAACCAGACCTGTTGCCCCATGGGCCCAGCTCAGTTAGCAGCCATCATGCTGTGCAACCCATGCCACACAGGGACCAATACTCACCTTCACTTGAGACTCAGTCATACCAAGAGAATAGGCGAGTCGTGCTCTTTCTGGACCTGCCAGGTACTTGGTCTGCTCAAAAGTCTTCTCCAGAGCAAAGATCTGGTGTCCTGTGAAGGTTGGGCGCGTGTGCTTCTTCTTATGGATGCTGTCAGCCAAGTGAGCAGGGGCTACAGGAGAGGAAGAGAGAAGTGGGTGAGCTCTAGGCAGCCCATTACTCTGGACAGCTCTCCCCTTGTCCACACTCACCAGCCCTCAGTGAGCAAAGAGTCCCTCCACATCTGCTCCCCTCCAAATTATTCCTGCTTCAGGGCTTCCGCCCCATCCCAGGAGGGCTGAGCTGCCCACTCTGCAGGTCTCACAGAGCCAGAGCTGGGCTATGCACCTCCTGATCAAGGACAGTGCTAAGTGGTTGTGGTGAGAGGGTAAGGGTCATATCAACAGTGCTTGACCCCAGAGCCATGTAGCATCCATGCCCCACACCTTGTAGGATGCATGACAGAAGACAGGCATGGCTGATGATTGGCTAGTAGCTGTGCCAGGAGCAGATGGCCAAACTGCCTAACCCATCTGCTCCAAAATCATCACTGGCAAAGGGGTGAAGGGGACCAGAGCTGCAGGTTCTCAGCAGCTGCACCCAGCCTCATGGGGCTTCCCATGGGACAGTGGATCCACCCATCCCACTTACCCTCTGGGGCAGCAGCAACATGCTGCTCTCTGCCCCTGCCAGCTCTCTACCAGGAAGGCAGTGCAGCCAGCCCAGGGCTGGCCATCCTGCCTGTCTCTGCCCATAGCTAAAACAGGCACTGACCCCCAGTGAGGCTGGCTGAGCAACCGGAATATCTTGCAAGTCAGAAGGCTCTGCCTGTCCTTGCCAGCTGTGGCTACCTAGGGGCAAAGAATTAGTATTTGTCATTAGAGCTGCCCCTGCCCTTGAGCCAAAAGTTCTGTGACAGTTTGAGGTCCAGCAGCTGGGGCCTTTCCTGCTGTCCTGGGGCAGCCTGCTGGCCAACCAGATGTGCCTCGTGCAGGGCAATGGAGAAGACACAGCCTGCCCCATCCCTTGCCCTAGTGCCGATGGGTCAGGGCTCTGCAAGTTGCCCATCAGCTGCTGCACCCAACCACCCACCACCCAGCCGCTCCGGGCCCACTGTACTTACGGCCGCCGCACTGCCGGCCGCCCCGCCACTCCGGGGCCGCCTCCGCCCAGCAGCTCCGTCCCCGCGGCAGGTACTCGCCACCAGCCTTGGGGAGGGCGCCCACCTGGGGCCCGTAATAGACGCCCGGGGAGCTCAGTCCGTTAAATCCGCCCGCGTGGGGGTAGCCAGGCAGGAGACTGCTGTTCGGTGTCGCCGCGGGCCGGCCGAGGATGTCGGAGATGCCGTGGGGAGTGCCAGCAGCCAGCTGGGCACCCAGTCCGGGGGGTCCCAGCTTGTAGAAGGAGCTCTGCACTGAGTACTGGCAAACAGGCGCCTTAGCCTCGGGGAAGGGGCCCAGCGAGGGGCCGTTGAGCAGAAAGGTGCCTGGCAGGTTGGCATCCATGGCTCTAGCACCGAGGCGGCCCTCAGAGTCCGGAACCCCGGAGGCGCGATGGCTGGCCCATTACCACTGGCCTGGGGGCTCCAATGCCCCAGAGTCCGCCCTGGCCCGTGGGCGCCTGGCTGGCACAGGGATCCCGGCGGGGGCCGGGGCCGCGGGCAGCCTGCGAAGCGCCCCGTGACCTCCGAAAGGCTCCGACCCCGGACCCTCAACTTGGGCTTGAGCAGCGCCAACATTTCTCTGATAAAGACGAGGCCTATTAGAATAACGCGCACCCATTGGCCGGGGGGCTGCGGGCGGCGTGTCCATTGGCCGGGCCTCGGCGGCCGCGGCCGCCATTGGCTGCGCCTCAGGGCAGCGCGCCATTGGTCCGGCCCAGACAAATTGCGCTTTGAACACCGGTGGCGGCGGTGGCGACGAGAGGAGGGACGCGACACGACACGGAACACAGGACACGGGACGGGACAGGACAGGATACAGAACCGGAGCGCGGGGCAGCGTGGACGCTGGACAACGCCGGTCGGACCGGTGCTCTCGGCGGGGCCTCTCGGGCGGGGACTCAGTAGCACCGCTGCCCCGGCGTACCCCCCGCAGTGCTGGGGGTACCAGTGGCACCGGCTGCATCCTCACCATGGGAGAGGCCGCCGCAGTCCCTCGGAGGTGCGCACGTTCCTGCTCCCTTCAACTCCCCCACGAACGGCAGCACAAGCAGCCGCCACTCCCTCGGCCGCCCCCACCCCCCCGGCAAAAGGGTACGGGCAGAGGGGAACCGCCCCCGGGTCTCCCTCTTCCCCACCTTTAGGAAAGGAGAGACGAGACACTGTTTGTGTTGATTTATTTATTAATTCGTAGTCTGATAGCTGGTGTACAGGGAAATGATCTATACATCAGGACCTAAGATAGGGAGATCCAAAAGGCTTGTTTCCATAACAATTAAAAAAGAAAAAGTAATTTTTAAAACTTCTAAAAAGCTTCTAGTGTGCAGACCGCAGCATTCTCTAGGCTCAATGTTGGGTGCAGCCTCCCCCTACCAGCCCTACAAGCAATCTGAGCGCAAAGCAATGTCACTGCAGGTGCCTGGCACGGTTGCAGCACAGCACATTCCCTATGGCATACACAAGGCCAAAGCACTGGACCCACACACAACTCTAGGGTGATGCTACAGAGTCAGCTGTTGCAGTGGGTCTAGGGAGGTTATTGTACGCAGCAAGGGTGATGGATGGAGAGTCTGTGCCTATATGGCTCAACTTTGGGGTGGGGAGGGAACTGCTTTGCTCTCCAAGACTAAGCTGGGTCAGTTGCTTTGCTGCAGCGAGGCTTCTTCTTGGCCGCAGGGCAGCCAGGAGCTCTCCCAGAAGATGCGCACCTACTGAAAGGCAGGGTTGCCCTGCCAAGGCCACCATCCCATGGCCTGAAGCTGGAGATGCGCTTGTTCTGCACCTGGCCACAGAGAATAAACTCAGACTCTGCAAAGCAGGTCCATGGCCACTTCCAGGAGAAAGAGCAGGAGGTCCCCACATCACTGTGCTACGAAGGCCAGGTCCCCACATCAGTTAGGTAAAGGACAGGATCAGGGCCGTGGGACCAAGTGCCACTTCCTGCACCCTGCGCTCCTGGGGTCAAGTATTACAACAGGTTCAATCTACTCCTGACTCTGAGTGTCTGGGCAGCTCTGCCCAGTGCTGCTCTCCTACTAAAGCAGCCGGTCTGAGGCTGCCCCAGGGCTCAGGCTTCTGCCACAGCACATTCCACCTGGAGAAAATGCAGCCACTGGGGCAGCAGCCCCCATGTGTCTGGGATTGGTCCCGGGAGGGTCAGTATCCAGGGCTATAACCTCCCTTGCAGGGAGGCTAAGGTCCCTGCAAAGCCCTTGCCTGGGGTGCGTATTGCACGGCTGTTGGCTATTGCTAGCTCCTGGCTCATCTCCTGAGCAGATATTGTGCTGAGTAGAGCTAGGCACAACCCCATGTGTGGCACAAGCACCCCCTGCTCTCTCTCACTGCACATCCTCCCTGGGCCCCAAGCACCTCAGTGCAGGCCTACCACTTCAACCCAGCTGGAGCCAACACAAACTGGGGTTGGACCATGGGCAGACCCATGGGACTGCACCTCTAGGCCCCCCCCTCTTCAGGCCAGGAAGGGGCCAGGCTCAGGCAGAGGGGCACAGGACAGGGGCAGGCTGCTGCCCTTTCACTCATAGCCTTCCTGGTCCATTCACCAGAGCGGCTCACATATTCCAAAGGCTTTGCCCATCCTGCAGCCTGAAGAGGTATTTGAGAGCAGAGCTGTTAGTGCTTTGTACATACTGCTAGAGTGTACCTAGGGGTTTGCATAGTATTTATTGGTTCATATACACAAGGCTGATTGCTGTACAGTTTACACTTTCAACATAAGCAACGAGCTCAGTGCTCAGCCCAGAGCTCTGCCCTGGTGGGAGACTTTACATGTGCTGGAGAGAGGAAGGGCAGCCCTGCACCAGTCCCTCTGCCCAGGGCAGCTGTGCTCCCTGCAGCCTCCCTTTGCACCCTCTGGCCACTGCTGCCCTCCCCAAAACCCAACACTCACAGAGAGGGATGAGAAGCAAGTCCAGCAGAGGCAGCACAGGCATTTGTGGGGTGACCAAGCACCTCTCCTTCCATGGTGAGCAGCACTATGCTGTCCAAGCTTTCCTCTTGCAGCTGGAGCACAGATGTGGGGATGCATCTACACACACAATTGCACAGAGGTGGAATCTCTTTGCCTCTCATTTTCTTCTACTCCAGCTCTTGCCTCCCAAAGGTGCTGAGAGCATGCCCTTGGTGTGTGGTGCTGTCTCTGGGCTCCTGGCAGTAGCGGGACAGGGACAGAGGCCCCTCATCAGTTTTAAGTACTGTAGCTCATGCGTCTTGCAGTCAGTCAGTCATGCGGATAGGACGGTAAGTATGTCTCAAACAGAAATCATGCCATTAGCCTATAGAAACATGTACAGCCAGCCCTGCTCCCCTCCACTCTCTGCTCTCCTCTCCTCTCCTCTCTTCTCAGGTATGTGTCAGAACGTGTGTGAAGTTCAGTGGTTTGGTGTTGAGGTGTAATCCTGGAGAGACACAGAAAGACACAGGAATGGGGTTACCAGGCATTCATGGTGGCATATCCAGGATAAATGGTGGAGCAGCCAGGTATGTGGTTTGAAGTCGCTTCAGTACACTGTGCTTGTCCCACATGCACCCATTCTGCCAAGCAACCACACAACAAGTTTTGGGGGACTGTCAGAGAGACAGTGACAGAGCACCACTAAGTGGCCTGCCTGGAGCTAGGAGCAATGACATCGATGGTATGATGGTGCTGCCCCGTCTGCAGAGAGCAGCAAGCAGGGGCTGAGATGCACCAACAGCAACATGGCACTGGGAGGGCTGCTCTAGGTTCTGGGATGGAGCAGGCCAGCCTTGAGCCCCGTGCCTCAGCTAGGGTGACTGACTGCATCCCATTCTCCCAGCAGTGAGGAAGACCCTCCCCAGTGCACACCCTGGACTACTTTCACACAATGGAAAGCTGCCAAAGCAAAGCAACAGGAGTGGTGCCCCAGAGAGAGGCAGAGCCAAGGATTGTCCAGGGAGTGGGGCAGGCAGAGGGGGATAGAGTCTGCACGAACATGTGCCCACAAGCATAAGCCTCTTGACTATCGCACACCCACAGAGAGCTCACTAAGAGAGTGGAGAGAGAAGGGAGAGGGAGGACAGAACGAGCCATGCATGTTCAGCAGAAGCCAGAGGACTAACTGCCCCTGCTCAGCAGCCTCCTACCAGGCTCAGGCAGTGCCAGGCAGCTGGGGAGCACACATGCAACACCTCCCCCCAGTGCTGCACTGTCAGCCCAGCAGTGAGTGTGCAGAGAAAAATGATGCAGCTGGGCTCAAGTATGCTGTGCCAAGCACCCTGCCTTCAACCTGGTCTAGTGCCACTCCACAGAGAAGGCAAGGGGATCAGGGAATGCACAAGCCTCAAGCAGTGATTCTGAGCTCAAAGGGGATCAATGGAAGAAATGTCCTAGGTCGAAGGCAGGTGCCCTGTCGTCAGCCCCTACAAGTGTCACATTCCTGCACCTGCCACTCCTGCATCGCTACTGCCCCGACATCCCCCAACAGCACTCTGCCAAGGCTTGGCCCCATCCTGGCTTCAGTAGACCTCACTGCTATCCTCTCCATGGCTAGCAGAGGCAGCAGCTGCATCTCCCAGAACAGTGCTGTGATCAGAGGCAGTAGATCATGGCCCCACAGAACCCTTCATCTGACCCACAGTCCAGCTGCATCCCTTGGGAAGGGGACACCAAGGCACCAGCTCCACGGACTGGACTCATCTGCCACAAGGCTGCACAGTGAGTGCTCATGCATGAAGGGAGTGGTTCTGCTCAGATCCCACACAAATGCAACTGTGTCCCTGGAGTGGCTTTGGACAAAGACCATCCCTCTGTCTGTAGCCCAGCATAACCACGAGTAACAACTCTGTGGCCCTGCCACTGGGGACCACCACCCTGAGTACCCAGGATCCTGTCACTGCAGTAGCAGCCCTTGGCACGGTGGCTGCAGTGGGGTGGAGCAATGCTGGCTGGAGCATTGCTGCAGATCAGGGCACCCTGTCCTCACAGCACCCATGAGCAGGTTATCAGCAGGAGTACGCTGCTGCCCACCCTCAGTCTTTTGCTGCAGCACAGCAAACCCTCTCTGCAGGCCAAGAGCTGGGCACAGCCCCGCCACACTTTCCCCTGGAGAATGTGCATGACCAGCAGCTCAGTGCAGGAAGCAGCATGGGGAGCCAGGACAGAAGGAAGAGCAAAGGTAGGGTTACCTCAAAAGAGGCCATTTGAGGGGTCACTGCTTCCCCCTTTTCAGGCTGGCTCGTTTCACTATCTGAGCCCCCATCCTGCCCCCAGAGAGCTCTGGTTTTGGGACACGCACTCGCACCTCCTCCTGAGGAAGCTGCCGGGGCAGGAAGCAGGACATCACCGAGGTGAACAGACAGACACAGAGAAGAGGAGAGGAGAGGGAAAGGCAGAGTCAGTTGGCAGGCAGAAAACACCAAGCAAGACTAGTGCAGTGGGCAAGGTTTGCCCCTGGAAGTCTTAGAGGGGAAACGAGGGGAGGGCAGGGGAGGGGAGGCCCGGGCAGGGCAGGGGAGGGGAGGGGAGGGGAGGGGA
>JACBWW010000094.1:102578-201196 GCA_020086605.1 Lanius collurio | reverse complement strand
GAGAGGAGAGGAGAGGAGAGGAGAGTCCCAGAGCCTGAAAGTCCTGCAGGAGTCCTGAGAGTCCTGGGTGCTGGCCCAGGCAAGCTGCCTACAAGGCAGGGCTATGAGCCACACTGTACCTTGGCACCCAGACCATCCCGGTGCAAGACGGAGTATTTCATGAAGTGATCATCCTCAGCCTCCAGGTCTTGGGGCTCTGGTAGGGAGCCCTCCAGAATCAGCTCCTCCTGTTCCTGCCTGTCACCCATGTCACCAGGGCTCAGCTGACGAACCACCTTCCGGATAATCTGTGGAGACCCACAGAGCGGGGCGTCACAGCTAGTCCCAGGGCACTATGACTCCCTCCTCACCCAGTCTGATGCTAAACTGCACGTGGTGTGCAGCCTCCGTCCCATGAGCTGGAGAAGTGACTGTAACCGAAGACAGTGCGACGAAAAGGCCCTACATGAGCCCCTGGGCTACAGGGAGGAGCTGGATGGAGGGGAGAAGAGCAAGGCTGCAGCATGCCCTTGCCCGTATCTTGCCCCTGATCACTCACCTTCTTGGTGATGATATTGCCTTGATCATCTGTGAATTGCTCCTCAGTCACCCTCTCTCCAGGGAGATGAAGGGCTTCATTCCCCTGCAGGAACAGGACGGAGATCAGGGAATTTGAGGGCAGTGGGGGAAGCTGTTTTGCAGGTAGAACAATACACCTGACATGCACCCCACAGCCTCCGTCTCCCACCCTGCCCTGACCCTTCACTGCTTTCCTCTGCATCTGCCCTGGGGCTGGTCTCTCAGCTCCCCCGCTCATTACCTTCACGAGGACGCGCCGGCGGACGACTCTGGCGGAGATAACCTCCTCGTCATCCGCCAGCCCCTGGCTCTCCCCGAGCTCCTTGTCCAGCTCACGATGGGCGTGTTTGAGCAGGAAGCGGACAGAGCCCCTGACGATGTGCATGACGTTCTGGCAGCTGACCAGGAAGAAGGCCAGAAGCACCAGAGCGATCAGCAACTGGGCCAGGAAAGCCCACATCCTGCCTCCGCACGCACAGCTGCACGTGTGCCTGCGGGTCTGAGCCCGCTGTCAGAACTCAGCCATGCTACCCGGCTGGATCGGGCCCTGCGGGTCTGCAGCCTGCCCACGCAGTGCCCTGGCTCTGCGGGAGCTGCTGTAACCTTAGCTGCCGCAGCTCTGATGGCTGTGGGCGGCGAGAAGGGAGCGGGCAGGTGGGGCGTCCTTTGCAGTCACAGCTTCTTTCAAAGTCATGTGGCCAGGACTGTCTCGGCCAGGCAGTAACCAGCACAGCTCTGTCCCTCTTTGTCAGCTTGCCCAACAGTCTGTCCTCCTGACTAGGGTGCGAGGGCAGCGTGCAGTCCTCCGTCACAGGACAAATGAAGCCCTGGGCAAAAGCCCAGGGCTTTGGTGTGTCATTGGAATCACAAGTGACTCAGGTAACGCACACGGCAGAGCTGAGCAGCCACCTTCAAGCATGGCCGTGCTGCCGGGATGGCTGTGCATGCGCTGGCTGGGGAAAGGTGCTTGCCCTCACCTTGTACCTGCTGGCTCTGTGTGACCATGGCAGCCAGCCCACCACCCAGCCTGGCCCCTAGACCGGCTCTATTTCTGGCTCCAGCAGGCTGTTGGGCTGGCAGCCAGGGCAGATACTCAATAAGGAAGAAGTCTGGGAGAGTGACTGGGTTATAAATGGAGAGCAAGAACTCAGGTATCAAGCACAGCACGCTATTCTGGGCTGAGAGGCACCCCCAGGGGCAGGAAGTGTGCCAGAAGACTTGAAGAGTTAGCACCTGGTCTGCCTGACTGGCCTTGCAGCAGGGTCCAGAAAAGGCTGTCCACAGGGTCGCCACTTCCTGCAGGGCTGCGTCCCCTGCTCCTACCCTCACCTGCCCAAAGAAGCGGCTGTCGGCCTCCTCCTGCCAGCCGCCTGCGGGGTGCTGAGACTGCAGGTCGCTGTCCTCTGCAGAGCTGATCCGCATCAGCTCCACGGCTGGCATCAGGACCTGCTCTTGCTCCTGGCCCTGTGCCCCGGAGGCTGTGGTGTGCGTTGGGAGCAGCCTTTGGGTGACTCCCTCCTGCCAGGAGCCCGGTGTCAGGTCCTGTAGGCAGGAGATAAAGGAGCCTTCTGCATTCCAGTCCCTCAGCCTGGGCACCGGAGAGGGACAGGGATAGGGAGAGAGAGACAGAGAGAGAGAGGCAGTCAGCTTTGCATGGAGTGCTGCACCCTGAGCACCAGCCGAGCTCCGGCAGGCACACCAGTGCAGCCTGCACCCCACAGGCGCTGGCTCCACTCCCCAGTTCATGGCACTGCTGGGCACCCAGCAGAAGCAGCACAAAACACAGATGCACAAAAGGCACAGGCCACCTCTATGCCATGCTCCTTGCCTATCCCACAGCCTCATGGCTTGGCTGCCAGGGTCTGAGACAAGAGCATGCTGTGCTCTAATGGTCTAGTGTGGTCTAGCTCTAATGTGGTCTAATGCTGGTGGAGCATTACTGGGCACTGCCAGGGACCTCATGGATCCAGTGCCACTGGGAATGTGGAAGGAGGTACCCCAGGTTAGGGTTAGCTCTGGTAAATACGACCTACATGCAGAGCCTGGCTGTCTGGTGTCCCTCCCAGGTGCTCTGCAAGGAGCCCTCCAGAGCATTGCCAGAAAAGCCAAACCATTGTTCTATGTACTGCAGGTGCCTGGGCTCCAGAGCTGAAGACCAGCAGAGAAGCAAGCAAAGCAGGGAGATTATTGCAGCTGGCCCAGCACAGGGCAGTAGCTGGCAAAGCAGTTGTGCTCCCCTACCACGGTCATGGTGGTGCCCCAGGCTGCAGTACCTGTCTGCACTCCTCTCCACAGCATGGCTAAAGGTAGGTGATGTCATGATCCTGGCTTGCACCTTCTGCTGAACTGAAACAAAAGAGACTTCACTCTCCGGGTCCTGCTCCCCAGTCCCTGGGTGATGATCACCAGATGGCATCTTCCCCTCTGGCCTCTGCCCCTCCTCCTGCTCTAGAAGGTCAATCAGGCCATTCATGGCATCTGAATCCACTGTGTCATCCTCAACCAGGTCCATAGAGCCCATGTGGTCTGGGCCATGAGCATCTGCTAGAAGTTGCCCTGGGAACCGGCCTTCACTTGTGGCATCCGAGTCCTCAGCCTTGCTGCACTCCAGAGAGGAGTCCTCAGCAGTCACCAGCGAGGGGGTGAGCCCCGAGGACCACACCTGCATGTCGGACATCTCCATCAGGGCATCCTGCTCAGTGGCAGCCATGGGGATAGCATCCATGATGGCCACCTCATTCCAGTACTGGTCGGCACGCAGCGGGGATGGCAGTGTGTAATGCAGGGAGGCAGGGGACAGCAGCTCGTCCTGCAGTGAAGCGTAACCTATATGGGCAGACAGAGGCATCATCTCCAGCAGCCATCTCACGCACGCACAAGCACAGTAGGGCAAAAGGGAAACAGCCTCTGGGAGGATGACTGCCCCTAGGACAGCAATGGTCATGCCACAGCCCCCTGTGGCCAGGATGAGCAGGGCTGTGCTCACAGCAGCGGCTGCTTTCACATGGTCCCTGCAAATGCTGCCACGCCTCCCTTCAAGTCCTGGGGCTGGTTTGGGCAGGTCCTGGGGCTGCCTCCTCCCTGTGAGGAGGATTGGCCTGGTGTACACACAATGCTCCATCCACTCTGCAGGATACAGTGCCCTCTTTGCTACCCAGCTCCATCAGACCCCTGGCCCCTGCCCACAGCTCCCATCCAGTACCAGCTGGCTGGCAGTTAGCCTGGAGTTCAAGTAGCCAAGTCTGGCAGGCACCAAGTCTCAAAGCCAAACACTCTCCACAGCACAGAGGAGTAGGTTGGAAGTACCATGAGCAGAGAAGGATGGTCCCAATACATGCCATGCAAACCCAAAGCTCTATGGGAAGCAGCCAGGGCCTTACAACCCTGTTGTTGTCTCCAGGGCTACAAGCCATTATGTCTCATCACCCAGGGCCATGTGCACGGCTCAGGCACAGCCATATGAACTACAACCAAGCCAGGCACTCCCACCCATGCAGGTGGCTTTGCTCAGCCTTTTTCAGCTCTGAGCCATTTTTTCACCCCTGGAGTTCAGCAATGAACCTGTTCTGCTCCCCTGGCAGCCAGGGAATGGCAGCCACAGCCAAAGCACAGGGTACAGCTGGGACCCTTGGCACAGAAAGGCCCCCGTGGGCAGGTGCCTGGCCAGGGGCATGCAGTGCCATGCCAGCAAGAGAAGGAGTGTGGGACTGTGCAGGAGGAGTGCAGGAGGAGAAGGCCTGGGATGGCTGCCTGCAAGCATGACAGCTGTAAGAGGGGCAGTCCCTGATGACATGCAGTCACTGAAGCAGGATGCAGCTCCTGAAGGGCTTAGCTGAGGTGGAGACAGTGGAGACAGGCAGTGGAAGAAGATGAGAGGAGAGGCCAGGATGAGTTCAGAGGAGAAAGATGAAAAGAAGTGACCCACAGGAGGGCCCGCACCTGGCAGCACTAGGTGGCATGTTTGAGAAAACAGAACAAGGGAAGAGACAGAGAGGGAGAGCGCGATGAGCCAGTGCTGCAGGGGCAGAGCCACAGTGCAGGGCTGTAGCAGCACAAAGCCCTGCCCCTGTCTGGTGTGCTGGCTCCCCAGCAGCATATGCCACAGCTGACTCCCCGCATCCCGGCATATCCACATCCAGGCTGTGTCCCCACATCCAGGCACACCACCACAGCTGAACAGCCAGGACTCTGTGAGCTCCCTGGCTCAGCTTGCATAGCCAGAGGCACCTCTCACTGGCACATTGTGATAAGGAACACATGTCAATCCTACCTGGAGAATATCTGAGAAAGCAGTATGGCAGAGGCAAGCTTTCAGCAGCATAAGCCCCAGTGAAGAGGCCACATCTGTCAGCAATGCCTTGTGCCCACTCAGTTCTCAGTGGGTGCAACCTGGTCAGGCAAGACACCAGCCCCCATCTCTCCACAGACTGTGCCCTCAGGGCCCTCCTGCATTCACTGCCAGAAGCTGGGGCTCACCATTCATCTGAGATGGTGAGAGGGAGTAGTCTCTGTCCGTGTAGCGCCAACTCCCCTTCAGGCTGCGGCTCTGCCGACCAGAGCCCTCCAGCATGTTGACAATCTCGCCACGGTCGATGTTCCTCAGTGCTGTGTACAGATTCTCCACTGCAGGGGGAAGATGGTGTCAGCAAACTAGTCACTTGGGGAGACACAGCCATGCCCCAGACATGCTCCAGGTGGGCAGGGAAGGCAGATATGCATGAACCACCACTGTAAAGCCAGCCAGTGATCCTTGAAGATGCACACACTGCTCTGCGCAGCTAGCCTTGCTGCCTCTGTGCCTGTAAAAGGGCACCACAACTACTCACTCTTGACATTCTTGCCCTCACGGCTGGCCCAGAGGTTGAGTAAGGCTATGCTCTGCTCCAGAAGGGAATTGGGGTTCTCCACACGTATCCTGTTGATTTCATCCACCCCAAATTGCAGCTCACGTGCCAGCTCTGTGGAAAACACCATGTCAGTATCCGACCCTCTGGTGCTCACCAGAGGCTAGGGATGTTGTGAAGGGCTCAGCCAGGACCAGTGCAGAGACCCTCTGTTACATACAACTGAACACAGCAGAATATGCAGGAACAGGAGCTGGATGGGGCAGAGGTTGAAGCCCCCCTGCTCAGGCTAGCTGTGACCACCGCTGTGGGGTCTCATGCTAAGGAGAAGTGTGGGCTCTGCTGTTGGGTGTGTGGCTGCAATGACCAGCAGCAATATGTACAATTCATAACAAAGCCCTAGCCTGGTACCTGTGCATGTGAATATGTGCACAGCCACAGGAAGGTTCACTTCAGTGCCCTGGAATGCTCACAGCAAGGGTGCAGTGGAAAGCAGTCATTACACAGAGCAGCACACTTCCAGCTCCCCTAAGTGACAGCTTTCCGAGGAGTGTTGTGCATCCTCAGAACTGTGAGGTGTGGACTCACCGGCCCAGCTGAGGCCCAGCTGTTCTGCTATGTCAACCATCTTCTGGTCTGCCTTGTCTGTGTTGCTCAGAGAGCCTGGAGAAGAAAAGGAAGTCACAGCTTCAGCTGCACAGGGCTCTGCACCAGAGTGATGAGGGGAAGGAGGGTGCTGGCTGTGGGGGTCACACAGACCCGTACGCACAGCACTGCCCTGCAGGCAGGACCAAGGAAACCTTCAGGGAAAGGGAAGTTGCCGTGAGTGCGACTATGACAGGATCATCCCAGCCTTTCCACTGGCTTGGGCACCCCAAGTGCAGGTAGTGAGTGGGCTGGAATGGTCCCAGCAGGCTGCCTACCAAAACTGGTCTCACTTAGAATGCTGTATCGCTCCCGCAGAGACAATGGCGTCAGTGTCCTCCTTCGCTCGTCACTGCCACTTCCCTGTGAAAGTGGTGACAAACCAAGGGGTCAACAGCTTAAAAAGAGGGCCAACAGCTTAAAAAGAGGGTAGCAGCTCTGCTCTGATATGACTGCTTCTCCTTCAGCTCCAGAATGGCATGATACGGCCACATGGAACAGGTGAAGAAGAAAGCTGACAGTGAGGGCTCTCCCCTGCACTTGGGGGAGGGATGGGCCCTCACTGCCCCCTACCAGCGTGCCAAAGACCCTACACTGACCTTGGTGCAGGGTGGTATGTTGATGTTCAGGTGGCAGAGCACATGCTGGAGGTCCTCGTATTTCATGGCCTTGCGCAAGAAAGACAGGGAGCCACTGGCTTCTCGGCTGCTGTCCCGGACCTGAGTGCCAGAGCCCAGTTAGGTGGCTTGGCACAAGCCAAGGGCCCTAACTCCTTGCCCAGTCCTGATGTTACCTTGATGGGGATGACAAGACGATTCTCCCGGAAGGACTGGAAGAGGAAGGTGCGGGGCTGAGTGGCCTTCTTGACAGGCACCAGGTTCCCTGAGAGTTCGACATGCAAAGGCATCCCCTCTACCACCTGGCAGGGAGCAGAAAACATCCTCAGACCCTGTGCAGAGCTGCTTCTCCTGCTCCTGGACAGGGCAGATAACCCTGACTCTCCTAGCCAGGCCAGGGCCAAGCCCTTCCACTGGCATTGGTCTCCCCTCACTTTGTCAGTCCTCCCCCTGCTGCCCTCCACACATGCTGCTGGGGACAAACCTCAATGTCCCTGCTGCGGGCCACCTCAGTGAAGTTCTCATGCTGCTCTAAAGTCTTGTCAACTTTGTCATCAGTCATGCAGTAGCAGCGCAGCCGGCCTTCTCGTGCATCATTCATCTTGGCAAACACCACGAATTTGGCCATGTAGGGCACGGCTGTCAGCTCCTTGTACAGCATCGTGGCAAAGTGCACAGCCTCAGCTGTGCGTGGGCAGTCAGCCAGCCAGAACCTGCAGGAGATCTGGGTCAGGGTGCTGCTGGGCAGTGGCACCAGGGAGCTGCCCCCACCCCCTCAACAGCCAACTGGACCTCAGAGGAAGCCCCAAGAGTTCTGGACATGGGTGTAGCCCCATCCATGATGGGGACCCACCCAAGTACAACTAATGGCCTCCTTCCTTTTGCACACCCAGCTGTCATGAGTGTTTCCTGGTATGTGCTCAGGCAGCACAGGGGTCTCAAGGCTAGAAGAAACCACGCTGCATGTAGGAATAGGGCAGCACAGCACCAGGGGTAAGGGGCTTCTCCTGGCAAAGGCTCTACCAAGGCCCAAGGAGCACGAGATGGCCTCAGATGGGCACGTGTTTTCCCAGGACTCACCTGGCAGACACATTGGTGGTAAAGTTAGCACACTCATTTTCATAGATCAGCTTTGTGGTGCCTGTTATGTCTTCCCACTGGGCTTGGGCTGTCCCTCCTGCAGCAGAAATCAAGGATGAGCATACTGTCTTTCCATAAGCCTGGAATCTGCATTCCCTAGGCATTTCTCTTCTCCACAGCTGTGCCCTTTCCTCAGCGCATCCCCTTGAGGCAGCCCAGCCCATCCCCATGGAGAGTACGCTCACAGCCTCACCGATCACACTGCAGAGCAGACGTAGGCTGGTGGTGTCACCCTCGCCACTGTCTCGGGGATTGTCCTTCCAGGATGGTGGCAGTGGGATACGGAGGCCAATAGGGCGGTGGAACTTCCTCCGTCGTGGCTCCACTGTGACAATGGGGCTGAAGGTTGCTTGGTTCCCCAGCAGCTTAGTCACCAACTCATCAGGCACAGGCTGTGCCTGTGGGTAGCACAAGGATGGGCATTAGGGATGGTTTTTCCTCAGGATGGAGCACAGCCCGGGCTTGCTGAACAGCCCTGATTGCAGAAGCATGTCTGGGCCCCAGGCCGGGCTCTCTGGGACTCACCTGCAGGGCCAGCCTCACTCTCTTGGTGACAGCAGTGTCTGGAAAGGTGGCCTGCACCATGGGCACCAGTGTGCTTTTCAAACAGCCTCCCTCAGGGCCAATCATATCGCAGTCTTGGCAAATCCGGGACATGACCACAAAATAGAGAGGGAAGTCGGTGGTGATGATGCGGCAGACCCTTTTCTTATCCAGCTCCTCCTGGCTCTCCAGCTCTGCAAGGGCATCACTGCCATCAGTGTTCATACATGAGGCCTGTGGCTGTCCCTCAACACCCTTCCACGCTGCACTGACCGCACCACTCAGCCCCATTCCACCACCCAGGCCACTGCAGCCCTGCCTGCAGGGAGCTGTGAGGTGTGGAGCCCCTCCCTTCCTGGCACACTCACCCTCATCCATGCCATTAAGCAGCTGGTCCATGTAGCTCTCCTCATAGCGGTTGCGGTGCTCCTTCCAGACAGAGCCGTTCTCGCTGCGCAGCACTACCAGCTCACGGTCTCCACGTCCATATGAGGCAAAGTGTGGAATTTCCACAATGACAGGGCTGCAGATAGCAAAGGAAGGCCACTGACACTCACAAGCTGCACAAGGACTTGCAGGCACAGCAAGGTGGCCCTGGGCAGTGTGCCTGCCCATGCTGTGCAGCTGCTGGGGGAAGAAGGACTGCTGACCTCTCTCTCTCTGGGAAAGAGAGCTCTGCAGCTGGTGGGACAGGGCTGGTCAGGGCTTTTCTGCCACTGTTGTATTGCTCTTGAATGACCCACCCCAGAAACATGCTGCACCCAACAAGAGGTGGGATCTCTCCTCTGCCAACCTCCAGAAGCAGAGATAGGCAGAGGTCTTGCCCCAGACGGTAAAGCCCTCCAGATGAGCACAAATCTGTTCCCAGTCCTGAGGGATGACTGGTGTGGGCAGCCCAATCTGATCTTTTCCCAGCTGTGCTCACCTGAGGAATTGGGCACCAGCAGGCCCCAGAGCAATGATCCGACTGCCCAAACCCTCCTCCTCAGCCAGTGGTGGGGGTGCAGGTAGCTTTTGGGGCTTCACCAGGCGGCAGGTAATGCGGGTTGGCGCAGCACAGGCACGGGGCGGGATGACCACACGCAGACCATGGTGCCGGCTGCCCCGCATGGAGCCACCACGGGCATCCACCATGAAGCTCACCAGGAACCTGGAGTGGACAGAGACATGGGAACATGGGCACCTTGCAGCTAGCTCGTGAACAGAGTGTGCATATGCTGCACAGGCTGGGCACTCACCCTGTGTGCACGGGGCTGGCCACTGGGCTGATGTTATCTGAGGTCTCAGTGGCAGGGCTGCTGGGGATCAGGGAGTCCTCATCAAACTCCTTGGAGGGCTGTGTAAGGCAGGGAAGAGACCCCGTGGGCAAAGGATCCTGTCTGAGGGTGTTGAGCCTGCCCACCCTTACATAATCCTTGCACCACCGGGTCAATGCCCATTACCCATCCCACACTTGAGCTCTGTGATGATGGGGGAGCTGCCCCAGCAAGGAATGCCTGGGGGAGGCCAAGGCAGGCTGTGTCTCATGCTCACCTCCTGTGGGGACACCGAGGGTGCATGCAGCAGACTGACTTGCTCAGCTTCTGTCTCCACAGGTCCTACCTGCTCAGTCTCCTCAGCTCTGGTCACCACAGTTTCAGGTGGGATGCAGGGGACCTGCAGGACAGCTGGAGACTCCACCCTGGCAGGAGAGGGTAGTGACAGCCACAGAACTGGTAGGGTGCCTCATCCCCTGCCCATCCCTACAGAGTCCTGGGGCCGTTGGACAAAGGCAAACTAAGCAGCAGTCCCATGTCCATGCAGGAACAGCACTGACCAGCTTTGCCTGCCATGCCAGCCAGTGAAGGCTGAGTGATCTGTTCCTTGCCCGGAGTCTTATGCACCCCACAGGAAGCCCAGCCCAGCACAAGGCTGTTCTGTGCCCTGTACCTGCCCCCTCCCCACCATACAGTGCCTCTTACGTTTGCTCCAGTGTCGTTGTGGTCATGAACTCCAGTATCTCTCTTTTGCCTTCCTGGTCTCTGAGATCAGGTGTCTTGGGCTTTGGTGCAATCAGCTCTTCCTCTGAAAGCAAGAGCTGGCTCAGCAAGCAGAGACAGATGGACAAGGGAACGCAGGTAACCATCCTTTGCCCCCACCCCTCCTCTGGGCTGGAGCCAGGGCACATACCTGTTCCCACTGCTTGACACACACACTTGCCCCCTGGGTCTCAGTCAGACACAGGGCAGGGGGCTTTGCTGTCTGCCAGAATGGGTCTGCTGGCAGGGAAAGGCCCGTGCAGCAGGCCAGCGGGACAGGAGCTGTGGGAACCTTTGGGAACTTTGGCTGCTCACTAACCTCTTTCTCACAGCACCAATCAGCACAGAGACTGCAGCAGACACCTTACACTTTGATGTGTAGGACAGGGACATAGGTACGACTGGGGGTGCAGGAGCCTGCCCTAACACTACACCCCACTGGAGGCACAGAGCTCTGCTAATGCTGACCACTGGTCCCATTAATACCTGCTAACTAGCTCGTCAGGGTTTGGCTCTGGCCAGTGCCCTGTGGGAGGGTGTCCAGCAACTCCTGAACCAGGGAGAGTGCCCCAGAGATGGGGAGGGGACCACAGAAGCACAGAGACCCTTGAGCTCTCAGGTTTATCCCTGCTCTGGCCAGGATAGCATGGGGAAGTTTTGGAGGGGCACCAGTGTTTGTCACAGTCCGAGGTTCCTCCATCTGCCATAGACAGGGCCTGGGTCTGACAAGGGAGTCAGGGTCCTCCTGAGTGGGAGGATGCCCATTCATGCAGTCACACCACAGCAAGCAGCACGGATATGGATTGGCAGGGCAGGATGGCAGGGCTGGTGCTCTCCAGCACTAGCCCAGCAGCAAGGCTCAGCAGATGGATATGGCGTGCAGATGGTTAGTGGCCATGGGGTGAAATGGGCCATTGAGCTGGGGCAGGGGGACACATTTCATACCCATTACTGTGACATGAGCAGTGCCTGCAAAGTAAGAAGAGGCAAAAGTGAGGTCATGGTGGGAGGGCACAGGAGCAAACCAGCTGCAGCTGGGCTCGGAGATGGTATCCTCCAGCAGAGCAAGGCACAGTGGTGTCTCTGCATGCCCAAGGGCTCTCTGCACAGTCCCTAGGGCACAGGATCATGGAGATGTCCAGACATATCCCTCCTGCATAGTGCAGGGAAGCACACAAGTCAGGAGGTGCCACCTCAGGAGTCTGGTGGGCTTCCTTCATTGCCTCTGCAAGACCACAGCAGGGCCCACACAGCTCCCCCACCCTGGAGGTGTCTCTGTTCCAGCAGGAATACCAGTGCCATCCCCATGACTGCTGCCTGCCACACTGACCCAGCTGGCAGATCTCTGGGATGGACCCGACCCTTGCCCCTCACCTTCATCCTCTGATACGTCCAGAATCTCATCTACAGTCTCTGGGAAGCTCATGCGGTGCTTGTCACCAACTGACTGTGGGAGCAGAGCAGAGTCAGAGGAGGCCAGCACTTTCCTGCACAGCTATCTGCAGCTCCCTCCTTTCACCTGGGCTAGGCATCCAGCTGCAGACCTTTCCCAGGCTGCACCCAGTCCCAGCCCTCCTCCACAGCATCCTGGTCCTAGTACCCAGGGGCTCACCGGGATCTCAGTTTCCTCTGTGACAATCTTGAGCACGTCTGTGACAGAAATGTAGCCAAGCCGCTTTGCAATGGCCAGGGGAGTGGTGCCATTCTATGCACGGAGGAAAGACTGGGTCAACAGCAGCCACAGGGCAGCCCAGGCAGCTGCCTGAGCTTGCCACAGGATGGGGAGGTGCTGGCAAGCATTGTACTCACTGTGCTGATCTCGTTGGGAGATGCACCATGCTTCAGCAGCAGTGTCACCACATCTGTGTGGCCCTGCTGTGCTGCTTGATGAAGTGGGGTGTAGCCCAGCTGCAGGGGAGGACAGTGGATGCTGCAATCAGTTCTGGAAGTCTGCTGCCCCAGAAATGCCTGCAGGTCTCACACGCTATGCCTGGAGCATGAGGACAGCTCCCTTTCCCCATTAACCTGCATGCTGTTGCCCATGGCAGAAGGAGCACAGGACACCTCTGTACCTTAGTCTTGGCATTGACATCAGCTTGGTGCTGCAGCAAAAACTTCACCAGCTTGATGTTCCCATAATGGCTGGCCACATGCAGCGGGGTATAGCCCATCTGAAAGACAAGATCAGTACAGTCTGCCCTCAACAGTGCTTAGTGCCCTTCTGGCTTGGATATGCTCATCCCACAGGCATGCCCCCATGCATTAAGGATGAGGCACACATGTGGGGGCTTCCCAAAAGCCCAAGACCAGAGCAGAGGGCTTCAAATCATGCTGTACCTGTGGGTACAGAGGTAAGCTATTGGAGCAGTCAAGAATCACCCCTCCAGAGAGGTGGGGGGAAGAGGAGGAAGAGTCCCCAAGACACAGGCAAAATGGTAAGGATGCCTGCTAGAAGGGAGTTTCTTGTACAAAGAAAAAGAAAATAAATGCTCCTCCCTGAGCAGACCTAGAGGTAGTTCCCCCATGTGTTTCACCACAGCCATGGTCAGTGCACTACTTTACCCTGGTCATTGCATCCACTGTGACTCCATGTTTCACTAGAACATCAGCAACCAGCACATGCCCCTCTTGGGCCACAAGATGGAGAGGAGTCAGGCCGCTCTGAAAAGAGAGGAGGTCTTGGCACAATGGCACTGCCATCACCACAGCTCCTCCAGCAGAGACTCTGTCAGGTCTCCAGCCTGGCAAACTGACTGACACAGTGTACTGCTGCCCAAACACAGGGAGGCACAGGGGCCTGGACCGCCATCCAGACTGCTGTTCTCTGCTGGCTTGTTTGCCTCCAGCCTGGCAGGATGTACTGGGACAACTTACCTTGTTGCCTAGGTTGCCATTGGCTTGTTTGGAGAAAAGCAGTGCCACCATGTCTGCATGCCCCTCCTGGGAAGCCAGGTGCAGGGGAGTGACTCCCTGCATAGACTCGGCATTTGCAGAAGCCCCATACTGCAGCAGGCTGCTGGCCACCTCCATCTGGTTCTGCTTGGCAGCGATGTGCAGGGGGGTGTACCCATTCTGCAGGGGAGAGAGGCTCATTGCAGTGCTCAGCCCTGCCAAGCAGACCAGAAGGGACAGGAGGTGCCACCCTACCTCTGCAGGCCAGGTCTGCCCTTCCTAGGTGCCTCCAGAGCCCAGGGATGCCCCCCACACCATCTCTCTGACAGCAACTAGCCCTGACATTGATGCCAAATCCCACTCTTCCAGCCAAGTCAGCACAGGGGTTTCAAAGACCACCTGCTTCAAGTTTGACTGGTATGGGCTGTTCTGGAGTTTTCCACACATGAATTTCTGCAGCAGTATACTGCCTCTGGCAGCTGCAAAAAGCTGGGGCAGACATACCTCCTGGAATGTGCCTGGCTGAGGTATGGAGCTAAAGTCCCAACAAATAGCATTAGTATTCAGGCAGAGACTGCAGGGCCTTGAGTCCTGCCTCTGCTGCCACGCTGCAGGAGCAGAGCAGCTGGCAGACACCCGTTGCCCATGCTGACGTGCAGGCTGTCAGTGACGCAGACCAACGGGGTGCTGGCACTGGTACCGGCTGCTCCCAGTGCCTGCCCAGCATGTCTGCCGGCAGCCTGCACAGTGGAGAGGAGAGTGCCAGATGGGGAGGGCTGGCACCACCAGCCACTTGGCTGTTTTCAGGATGCAGCTTTTGAAAACAACATGGAGAGCAAGGCGCCTGCTGGTCTGCTCTGTGGGGAGATGCTCCCCATGCTCAGGCAGAGCTGGGTGATTCTCACAAGCTTGTGGGTTTTCTGACTCACTGCTTCATAGCTGAATGCAAACATTTGCGTGTGGTTTCCCAAACTGCCAGACCGCAGCGCTGCTCTGCAGGACTTGCCATGGAAACACGTTCCCCACGCAACAACCACCATGCTGTTAACAGGGACCATCCCTGACACAGCCTATCTGCTGGAACAGGACCACTGCCTGGCACCCTGCCTTCTCCACGTGGTGCGAGGACAGGCAGGCATGAGCAGCAGACATGGAGAAAGGTTGGTGGTGATCAGTCTATTGTACATTCCCTGAGTGCCAGGGTTGAGGGGCGAGCAGTGCTGGCCCCAGACTGGCAGGCACTGGACACACAACACCTCCCCACATCCCCAGGGAAACTCAGCCCAAACTTACCCAGGCCGAGTTGTGTGGGGAGCTCCCCTTGGGAAGCAGCAGCTTGACAATCTCCAGGTTGTTGTGGTGCACAGCCACATGCAGTGGAGTCAGGCCATTCTGCAGAGGAGGAGAAAGTACAGACAGGTGAGACAGAGCCTCTCCCCATACCAGACCACTCCTCCCATAGAACCAGCATTCACCTTCCCTGCTGCATTGGGGTGAGCGTCATGTGCCAACAGCAACTCTGCCACATCTACCTTCCCATACTTGGCTGCAACGTGGAGAGGGGTAAATCCTTTCTGAGGAGAAAGGCAGCCCATCACAGGGTGGTAGAGATGAAGAGAGTGCTGGTGCCTGCTGCAACACAGGAGGAGACTGCCCCTCCTGTGACAGGGACACTGTGCCACCAGCCTGCCCAGCCCTGGCCCAGCTGGGTGACGCCTTCTGCAGCAGTGGACTCAGCAGCCTACCTTGGTCATGCAGGTCTGTGAGGCTCCCTTCTCCAGCAGGGCCAGGGCTGTGTCCATGTGCCCCTCTCTGGCAGTGATGTGCAGGGGTGTGTGCCCTGCTGTGGTGGCCAGGTTGGGGTTGGCATTGTTCTCCAAAAGGAGTTTGACCATGCCAGTGTGGCCGATGCGTGCAGCACAATGCAGAGGAGTCTGGTCATCCTGTGAGGGTGGCAAAGAAGCTGTTTGGGCAGACCTGGACCCTTCTTGCCATGCCAAAGGGGTCCCAGTCCCCCCCTGTTGCACAGCCCTTCGTAGGCTGCGCTCTGGGCATTTGAGAGCAAAAAAACCAGCACCAGCTGTTCCCAGAGCTGATTATCACACAGGTTCTCTGTACCTACCTTGGCCTTAGCATTGGCTTTGGCTTTGTTCTGCAGCAGGTACTTTGCCACATCTGTGTGCCCAGCTCTGGCTGCCATGTGTAGGGGTGTCTCCACTTTCTGCACCAAAGACAGGATAAAGTGGTAAGGCCAAAGGAGGGAAAATGCCTTCCTGCAGTCATTCCTCTGCTCCAAACAGAGGAGAGCAGTGCCTGAAACCCCTACTAGTTCTGTGTGCCAGCACAAAGCAGAGGGCGCCAGGGACTGCTCAGGTGAATGGAGGGTGCAGGACCTGGGCAATTCTCCCATTCTACTGAACCCCAATAAGCTGAGGTCCCAAAGCCTCAGCCAGGGTGGAACTCACCACATTGGACACATTAGGAGAGGCTCCACGCAGCAACAGAGTCTTGACGATGGGCAGATGCCCCATGAAGGCAGCCACATGCAGGGGGGTCAGGCCAGACTGTGAAGAGAAAGGGATGGGACCAAGATGGGACTTAACTGTCCCCTCCTCCTTCTCCCCAGAGCAGGTCTCAGCAGAGGCAAAGCCTGCTCCAGGAGCCTGGCAAGTGAGTGTGGAGGAAACACAGGGAGCTGCTGTCTCCCCTGCATCTCTCTGCCCTTTGGGGAGACACTGCCAGGCTAAGTAGGTACTGAGTGCAAAGGGCCAAGACCAAGAAAGGTCCCTGGGGTATGGCAGACACAACAGGGACATCACATCCTGCCATGTTGTCCACTCTGTATGTGCAGTAGCAAGAGAGCTGAGGGTGGGCTCAGCCCACCTACCTCTGTGACAGCATCAATGGAGGCACCTGTCTTCAACAGCAGCTCCATCACACGGATGTGGTTTTTCTTGCAGGCAATATGGAGGGGCGTGAAGCCATTCTGCAGACAGACATATGGACAGTCATTTGCAGGAACACTCCCTCTCCCCTGGCCCAGCCCACACACTCTTCCTCACCAAGGCTCGGGAGTTGGGCTTGGCCCCCTTCTCTACCAGCAGCTTGGCCACGCGGTGGTGTCCGCAGTGTGCAGCCACATGTAGTGGCGTTAGGTGGTCCAGGGTGATGTCATCGATCTCAGCGCTGTACTGCAGGAGCAGGCGTACGCAGTCCAGGTGGTCACCCTGTGCTGCCATGTGGATTGGCGACAAGCCGTTCTGCAACCATGGAGCAAGGCCTCAGGGCTGGGCCAGGAGTGGGTCCAGGCATTTCACCCAGCCCCTGTCTTGCAGCCCTGGACACTACTCTAGGGCAGAAGAGACAGCTTGCTCCCCAGGGTGCTACCAGAGAGGAACCCCAAAATCCCTCACTGAGACTTACAGTGGACAGAAGGGACTGAAGAGTTACTGCCATGGGGCAGACTGTACCCAGGCAACCCCCAGGACTGGTCCCTTTGAAAGATGGAGCCCTCAAGTAAAGGACTCCAGCTAGAGCCAAGTAGGGCAGGAAGCTTCTTACCCCTCATCAGGGCAAAAAAAAGCCCCAAGCCAGCCACGGGTGCCATCCAGCAACTGTGCACAGCTTGTTACCCCACTATGCTGCCCAGGGACCTGATACCAATCACAGCTCCACCAAGTCACCTGCGTACCTTGGTTTTGGCTTGAATGGGAGCCCCATGGTCCAGAAGGATCTCTGCAATTCTCACGTGTCCATTGCGCGCTGCACAGTGGAGAGGGGTAAGCTCATCCTAGGAAGAGAGAAAGGTTCAAGGGCTCAGTAGGGCACGGAAGGGCAGAGTTCCCTCAGGTAGAGGGCTAACGGGGACTCTGGACTTGTTTGCAAAATAAGGCAAAACAAGGGGAAACTGAGCCTGGCCTCAGCTCCCAGGGCACACTTTTGTAGCCATGCAGCCTCCTCTCACCTCTACACGTGCCAGCAAAACACCTGGTCCATCCCCTTAGTGCACCAGAGACCTTCCCTCACATTCCCAGCAAGATGTTTACAGGGTAAGCACTGGGCATAAGGAGCTCAGGGAAGGAGATGTAAAGATGGGCTGTGTTCAGAAGTGCTCTCACCTTAGTCCTTGTCTCTATCTGGGCCCCGCGGTCCAGCAGTAGCCGTACCATGATGATGTTGCCTCGGCGGGAAGCTATGTGCAGGGGAGTGATCCCATTCTGCCAGGAGGAACAACAGTCTGTCAGAAGGAGCAGCCCCTCCTCTTTCAAGGAGGCAAGGGACAAACAAAGGAGAGAGGACAGGGAGAGCTACATCTCTGCCCAGGGAGAACACAGGGGAACAGCTTGTTTAACAAGGCTGTGAGAGAGGGCTGTGCAGCTAAAGGCTGCAGACAGAAGCTACACAGAGCTTGCAGGAAAGCACCAGCTCATGGATTGGGCTGCACCCATGGGTCTGGAAGAGGCATCCTAACTGCAGATTCTATGAGCTCTGCCCTGCAGCAACAGCACAAGCTTTCCCTCAGCCTGGACGCGAGGTCCCCAAGAGCTTTCGGGGGTGCATGGCTGCTTCTGACAGAAGGGAGACATAGCAGAAAAGGCCCATGCTGGTTATTAATTGCAACTCCCCCTGCATCTGTGCTACTTTCTGCATGGTCCCACCTCACCAGCATACCACGGCAGCTGCTGGTGCACCCTACATGGATAGAAGGCACAGCATCCTCCTCTGCTGCTGGAGCAGCACAAGCTCCAGTAGCTTCCCACTCTGCACTCACCTGGGGTGTGAAGTTTACACTGGCTCCACGGTTCAGCAGTAGTTGGGCCACACTGAGGTTCTCATAGTGGGCTGCAATGTGCAAGGGGGTGAATCCAGTCTAGGGAAAGAAGGAGGGATCAGCCCAGCCAGACACATGCTCCCTGATGAAACTATAGATGAATACAGCATACCAAGTTGCCGTTCTCCCTGGGGATGTGGGGAAGCTCCCAGAGACAGTATAGGAAAACCACACACCTTGGAGAGGACATCAGCATTGGGGTCATTCTGCAGCAGCACGGCTGCTGTGCGAGTGTCATCATTGCGGGCTGCAATGTGCAGGGCAGGCAGACGGACCTTACCCTTTGTCCCATAGTTGATAAGGTGAGCAACCACATTCTCATGCCCTTGCTGGAGAGCCACAGCTAGTGGAGTGAAGCCATCCTGCCAAGGAGAGGGAGAGAATCAAGGAGCCATGGCAGGACCCAGCACACCCCTCAGTAGCTCCCACCAGCAGGGCCATAGGCTCGTCCCCAAGGATCTCACCTCTGTGGCTACATTCTGGTTGGCTCCATTTTCCAGCAAGAACTTCACAACTTCCAGGTGGTTCTCCTGCGCTGCCATGTAGAGAGGTGTGAAGCCTTTCTGCAAACACAGGGCCATGCACATCAACACAACTCTTCCTTGTGTTTCTTGAGATCTTTGAAGACCTACACCCCATTAACACCCACACTCCCAGGTCAGTGAACAGGGGCAGAAGCATCCATTGTGGGTGTGAAAAAGAAAAAAAAACCCTGGCAATAGTGGAACAATCACAGAGAGCTGGAGCCCAAGGCTCCACACATGCAGAAAAAAACAGACAGTGCTTCATAAGAGTCAACCCAGGAGACACTGCCTTCTGCACACTGCCAGTATTGTCTCCAGCTTCAGGGACAATTCTCCCATCAGGCAAAATCTGAAGAGCTTTCAGCCCTACCAGGCTCAAGGAAGAGAGAGTGAAGGACGCACAGTGTGTGTAACTGCAGGGGTTGCTGGAGATCTCAAAGCTTTGCCAGGGAGGCATCAGCCATGAGTCTTCCCAGGATAAGTTCAGCCTGCTTCTGTGTGCTGACAGGGACGCCCTCAGCAGAGACCACACCGGTCTCCCCATGTGTCTCAAGACTCCCTCCACACCATTTGCACACTTGTCTCTTTTCAGGAGCCTGGCAGAGCAGTCATTGCTCCTGAACAGAAGTAGAGGGAAACTGCAAAGAGCTGCTGAAGTGCCCATGCTGGGCATAGTTCCCACCATGAGGACACCACCATCACACATGATGGGTGCCTTTCCCATTTCAGACCAGGTCACCCTACCTGGGACTGTGCATTGACGTTGGCCCCATAGTTCACCAGCTCCTGGACCACATCCTGTTGTCCAGCCAAGGCAGCAATGTGCAGGGCTGTGTTTCCCTTCTGAAAGACACCACAGGACAGTGCTCAGGGGCTGAAGCAACCCAGAATGACATGGAAACATGGGCCTAACATGTGCTAAGAGGCATGCAACCAGAGCAGCTGGCCAGGAAAACCTTTAGAAGGCCATGCAGCTCCTCCATCCCCGCTGTAGACCAACCAGCCACTCTTCCCATTTGCTGGCCAGGGAAGAGAGTGATTTCATATCTCCCATGAAGTTACTGGCAGCAGAAGCTGTATGCACTGCCAGGCATTGTGCATCTCCAGCACTGAGAGATGAGGAGGGGAGGGAGGATGGGGGAGCTGAGCTGGCAGTCTTCAGGCAAAACTGCAGTGTGCACCCTGGTAGCCAAGGCATCCCAGCAGATCTAAGGGATGATGAGCAGGCTGGAAAATGCACACACAGGCTCTTCCAACTTGTGCCTTTGGGTGGTTGGCAGAATGCCAGACTCTGCTCTGTGTCCAGAACCCTGCAAGAGCACCAGGGAGGTGGCAGCTGAGGCCTCCTCCTGTTCTCGCAGCCCTTCAGCCGGTGCTGGAGGCTGCTCATTTGTCCACCGTGTTTGCTTGTGCCGTTGTCTTGCTTGTCATCAAGCAAGAACCACACCTGCTGTGCTGATGCATGAGAGAACAAGATGTTATTTACTGAGCCCCAGAGCTCTCCGGGCTTGTGACAATGGTATCAAGGCCATCTCAGAACTGGAACATGTAGGGGCTGCCCTGGGGCAGCATGGGCTAACCTGAGCCAGCAGCCCATGCCAGGAGGAGATGTTAGTTAGACAGCACTAGCGTGTGTTGTGGTTTATGTTACTCCCTTCTGAAGTCCACAATGGCCCCCACAGGGGAGAGGCACCTCCCACCCACCTAGAGATGCCAAGCCTGTGCTAAAACCAGAGCCTGGTCCCAGCCCAGCAGCGCTGTCGCTGGCACAGTCTCTCTGGGGGCTGACAGCAAACAGCATGATCACTGCTCAGCTACTGCTGGTTTGTCTGGCAGCAATGGCAAGGTGCAGAGCTGTGACCAGTGTGGCCAGACTTTCTTGTCCTTACCTTGGTCGTTGTCTCCAAAACTATCTCTTTGTGCAGCAGCTCCACCACCATTTTCACATGGCCCTCCTTGGAGGCCAGGTGCAAGGCATTCAGCCCATTCTGGAGGAAGCAAAGGTGGGAAAGGAGATTTAGTGATCATCTGGGAATGGAGCTCTCTGGGGAGCACCCTACTCTGAGCTCCTATGCAGACATGACTGCGGGCACTTGACCCATGCTGGAGAAAGTCCAGGATGATGGGGGCAGGAACAATTGCTTTGTCCTTGAGCTCTGCATTGACATCCAGCACACCAGCCATGGTGCCACAAACAGCTCCGTGCTGCCAGGGAAACTTCACACAACTGAATGCTGAATTGCTGACTAATGTTGGAGCAAAATATGCAGCCTACGTAGGTGATTTCTTACAGATGGGTGGTACCACACCTCAGTGTTTATGTGCTTGAGGCTCAGGGACTGCTTCAGTTCTCCCTGCTTGTGGCACATCCCTCATGTCAACTCCTGTCTTTGCTCACGTGACTTTCAATGGGGTGCCCCTCCTCACAGTCAGGTTTTTCTCACCTAAAGCACAGAGCTGAGCTTTGTGTGCAGCCCAGAGCAAGGATGCACCACAACTGCTGTGTAAGTGCACATACAAACCTTAAACTTTAACATTTACACAGACAGACATGCAGTGAGAAGACCTGCTTGGGACAATGATTTTATCAAGCAGCAGCCAAATTTAATTCACAGTAGTCTGTGAGCTTCCAGGCCAAAAGCTGTCTTCTCCCTGGCTTTCAGACTGCCCACCAATACCCCATCCTGCAGCTCATGGTGGGCTTTGCTCTCCCAGAGTTCAGCTGCAGCAAAGAGTGAAGAGAAGATGTTGACTGTGTCACTGTCAAGCTCTACCAGTTCCAGGAAGCTCCCAGAGAACTGAAGTGACTTCTCAGGAATCTCTCTGTGTGCGCCCCAATTTAGCTTGCCTTTTCCTACATGTGGAACCTGCAGAGTAGAGGACTGGCCAGTGCCCCTTTAGCATCCCCAACTTGTCAGAAGGAGGGGTGTCAGGCCAGACAGCAACCTCAAGGCTGCTAAGACAGCTTCTGCTCCCTTATTTCTGACACCCTCCTCCACTTCCCAGATATGAACAAAAGGGCTGGGATATTTGCTGGAAAAGAGGTTAAATACCTGCAGGCATTTTCAGATGCCACTTTTTCTCCTTGTCCCTCACTTGTCCCAGGTGGATGTGCTAGGTTTACTCACTCCTACACAGTGTTGTTGCATGGCAGAGGGACACCTGCTCCTGCCCAAGTACTTCACCTCCCAACCATGTGTTTCAACTCCTGACTGGAAGGTCACTTCACAGAAATGCTTCATCCCCACCTAAATATTGGTAGGGGAGCAGAAAATGCCCAAGGAGGCTCAGTTCTAGCCCTCAACACTCCAGTTAAACTCAGAACTGCTTCAAGAGTGTCATCAGACTGGAGAAAGGTTTTCCACTCCTTCTCACTCAAAGCACCAGTTGCCCAGGATCACAGCTGAAGAGTCACAGATTCTTTTGCTCAACTCTGATTACAGCACAAAGAGCAAAAATCTAAAAACCCACAGGCTTCCTCAGCACACCAACTCCAGAGTTCTGTCAAGCCTCAAGCACAAAAGGTCTCCTTCTAAGGGGAATGAAGTGGGAGTGCTATAACACCCACAGAACAGTGCCACTGAGAGGAAAGGCTCCCCAACTATGTCTGGCTACACTGAGTCCATCTTCTCTGCCAAGCCCAGTTTCTTCGATAAAGACACACCTACATAACCCCATACAGATAATCATTGACACCCTTACCTCAGTGAGCTCACAAGCTGGATAAGTGATAAGTGGCTACAGACATGCAAGCTTTTTCTCAGTTACGCTCAAGTAACCAACAACTGGAGAGCAAGACCACAGATGTTCAGCTGCTCCCCTCAGCCCATAAGCCCTTTTATGCAAAGGATTCATAAATAACCTTTGGAATGCTGTAAACATGTGACAAATCATTAACCTGTGACAAATAGTTGTGCAGTAAGCACAAAAGATTGTTTCCATTGGTGGCCCATCACTATTTCTGCTCCAGGAACAATACAGGCTGTTTTGCACACTTGCTTTGGCTTGACAGTTCATCTGACCCAAAACTGCCACAGGATGTGTGTTGGGGGGATGTGTGTAATTTGGAAGGTGCTGTATTTTCCTCACCAAATGCTGCAAATAATTCCCAGAAATCCCAGTCGCTGGCTATCAATGTGACAAAAGCAGCCCTACAGAATAACACAGAGACTTTGCACTTAGTCCCAAAGCAGGGACCTGCTCTGGACTGCCCATTAGGACTGGCCACCTCAGCAAAAACCATCTCCTGGGCACCCATGTGCCATCACAGTGCTGTTCCCAGCTGGTGAGAGTCCTGGCAGCAAGGTGCACTCATCCTCAGTCCTTCCAGCTCCTTGTGGATGAGATGGGACCATGACAGAATTTGGAACGGGAAGGGTGGATGATGAAGACACAGTGAAGGAGGTGAAATCGTCAGGATGAAGATCAGATGGCATGTCAAGGTCTCTGATCTTGAGTAAGAATACAGGGCCTGTGGGATAGGTCTGACCACATATATCCCTCTTTATTCTATACAGGACATGTGAGGTTGGACCTTTCCCACAGGTCTGATATTCCTCAGAAGGAAACCCCAAAGTGCCATCTAACCTCAGGGAGATGGCAGGAACCAGTGCAAAGATATCACTGAACGAAGAGCCTCATACTGCTGTAGCCATTGTCTTTCCATCAAAGTGTTAAATGCCCGCACCAGCACCAGAAATCTGGCTGGAAACAGGACTTGAAACTGGTCAGTGGAGACAGCTGGTGACAGATCATCTCTTTTGGTGAAGAAGTTCAAAGTCTTCATCTTTAGCTTGTGTATAGGTCATCCTGTTGTAATTCTTTACAGAGCCCTCTCCAGAATCCCATACTCCACTGGACTAGAGCATTACAGGACCAGCAGACATAGAAATCCTCCCTCTACTTTTAGGCTTGCTGTCAGAAATGAGTGAACATCCATGGTGCACTCTGCTTGCCCTGTGGGGCAAGTTACTGTGTCCCCAGTAACTGCACTGGCTGCAGCAGTGCACAAATCAGTAGGTCTGAACTTCACTTGGTTTGGGGACTCGATACTGAAACAGATGAGTGTGCCTTTGTGCTACCTGCTGAGTCAGCCTCCCCAGCAACACCACTGCTCCAGAAAGCAGCAACAGCACAGCCTGTCTGCTTCCCCTGCTCAGCCTAAGCCCCCTCAATCTGTCCCTACTGCACCTGCCCCAATTCGGGCTCAGCCAATTGCATTTGGCAGCTACACAGATACAAAATGTTCTGATGATGATGCGCAAACAATTCCTGAGTGCCTTCAGCTCTTTGCTCCTGTACAAACCTGTTCAGGACAAGGAGGGCTCCTCTTGCCCAAGATCTCCCTAACCACCACAACTAGCATTTTACAAACATTCACTGCTTGTGATAAACTGCAGCTTCTAGGAATCCAAAAGCCTCAGCACTGCGGCACTGCAGGCAAGGGGAATAACCCCCAAGAGCCACTCCTGTGATGTTCCAGCCACTGTGCTACTCTTCACAGCTATCTGCTCTGCCCTATGAGAAGCAGCTGAGCTCCTTCCAATTGTCCCATTTGCTTGTCACACTAAAGTAGACCTCTCTGTTAGCCCACTCTGTTAGAACCTGTTAGTGGCCTTTGCTATGCTCCAGCCAGTACATCCAGGCTCCCTAGATCTTTACAGCTATTGCTGCCCTCCTGGCCTCAAAGACAACTGCTCCAGGTCCGCCCTCTAGTCAGCCACATTTTCACATGAACTAGAGATAGTACCAGAAGCCCCGTGTGTTTCACCTACCTGGTTACAGGTGTTAATATCTACCCCATTCCTGAGGTGATCCAAGGCTTTGTCCAGATTCCCAGATCTTGCAGCTCTCAAGAAACTGGTTGCAGCATCGGCCTTGGAGACAAAAAGAAAAAGCATGAAACTCAGAGCCCCCTTGTTCTCCCCCACCACCAGCACTGGGTCAGCTCCTCACTCAGCTGCAGAAAACATAACTACCCAGACCAGGCAGAAAAGGCAGAGGCCAGGCAAGTCACAGTGGGAACTGCTGGAACAGACTGAGGTGCCTCAAATCAGACAGGAAGAAGAAGGGCTGGGACCTGGACTTAAAGTGAAGAGCATCCAGATAATGGGGCAGAAGGTCTGCAGCTCGTCCCATCACACTATGGGGACAATAGGGAGGGAGCTCCTGCCACCATGACAGCCTCACTTGGCCCAGAAACCCCTCCGTGTCTGGGCTGAAGGACTACACTGATGGAGCTATAGTGAGCCCACCCCTGCCCTGACCCAGAAGCCACTGGATTGCCACAGTGGTGAGCTCAGGTACCAGCACCAGGGACAACGACTCCAGCTGAGCACCTCACAGCTGTGAAAGTCTCAACTCTTTTTTGACAGTGCCTCCCTGAACTGCTTGACCATAGCCAGCCCAGGCAAGGCACAGCAATATTTTGAGCAACACTACTTAGCAGTGTGAGGCAGCAAATGGAGACAATGGCATGGCTCACTAGAAGCTGGAGAACAGGGTGGAAATGCAGTGATGTGGGTCTGTGAGTCTGGGAACTTGGATTGGTAACTACCACCTGGTACTTGCCTGCTTGGGCCAGCCCAAAGGGACTTTCTGCAGCCAAGAGCCACAAGACATCCATGGTATGTGTGTGGGACACACTCCTCTGTCTTCAGCTCCAAGAGAAAATCACAACCCTCTTGTACCACTCACATCAGGACTGACCAAGTGACCTCCTGTGCTAGGACAGCCTCTGTTCTGCCACCCCAAGCCAACCTGTAGTGCCCACAGCCTGACTGCAGAGGAGCATCCAGGACTAGGAAGATCCTGGACAGGAGCTGCAAGCAACACAGCCACAAGACAAAAGCACTGGAGGCATACTAGGGAGGATGATGCACCACACAGGTTCAGGGCTCCTCTCTTCCCTTCTCTTTGCAGTCTCAGACATTTGAATTGGGACTTTGAAGCAGCACAACTCAGATGCCTTCTGGTCTCCTCCATCTGCCTCCCCCAGCTCATCCTTTCTGCCTGACACTCCTACCACAGAGAAAGGCAGCCATGCCCTGGGCCTATTAGGACCCTGTTCTCTGCTGTAGAGGTAAGGCCCACAGACAGGGTGTCCTGGCCCTGCTGGGCCAGGCACAGAGCTCAGGCCAGGCTACTGCCACAGTGGCAGGGTGCCATGGCCCCTCTGGGGCAGCCCACAGGCCAGAAGGACAGGTGGTGGAGGGCAGCACCACTGTGCCCCGTCACGGTGCGCAGCCTCCGCGTGCAGGGGGAACACGTGCTGATCGCATGACCTCCTGCGCCAGCTGGCTCCGCTTGCTTCCACCTCAGAGGAGAGCCCCATCTATCAGGGAAGAGCCCCCAGATTCACAGCACAGCTGTGGCTTTGGGAGGCTGTGAACACAGAGGAGACACAACATGATGCCTCAGTGCTCTGCTCACCCAGAAGGATCAACTGCAAGAGGCAGAAGACAACACCAGCATTGTGCTTAGAGGTGCACATTCACACTCTGGGCTCTGCATGCTGTCTGGGGTCCAGTGAGGAAACACTGACAGCTTCAAGCAACCAGCTGAAAGCAAAGAGCTTTTCCAACTCCAGACACTGCTAGAAGCCTCTGCTTCTTGGGTCAGGATTGACGACATGGCAGCAAATCTTTGGAAAATCAAAGCTCAGCTCAGCCAGGCTGTGTCACCCATGGGACACACGTGGAGCTCTGAAGATTAAACAGTAAAACTCTACAAGGCCCTGCAGCAAAGGGACTCCCAAAGTCCCAGCACACCCAGCAGCAGAGACTACAGGCAGAAAGCAAGCAAAAAAGCAAAGTGGGCATGAAGGAGAGGTGTGTTGTATACTCACAGCCACGTCTGGACCAGACCTGCCCTTTCGTGCTGCCATAGTCCGGCACTTCGGCTGAAACCTGAGCCTGGTGTCCCCTCTCTCCCTCCTTGGTTATCTACTCCCCAGCTTTAAGAGAGCCAGTAAGTTACATTGCATTCTATCTAAAAATACAGGCTCCGTCCTCTCTCCAATGCAGACCCGGCAGGAATCGCCAACTGCTAATGGAATTTGTTCATTTTTTCTCCATTATTGTGTCAGACAGGATATTTAATACCAAGCCACCTCCGGAAAGCAAGTGACTGCTGCCAAGTGCAGGGAGGGGGTCAGAGCTGCAGGTACCACCTCGGGAACAGCAGAGGAAAAGCAGCACCAGAGATATGCCCAGGAGCCTGGCAACTCACAGGTAACTCCTGCCACAGAGGAGAGGGGTTGGGGGTCACTCCTGACCCTCTGGATGCTGGGGCCCAGGCCTTGGATAACATGCCAAGGCTGGAGTGTGTCAGAGGTGCTGCCCTTTTGCTCCCTGTGCTCAGCATGTACCTTCCAGAGATGCACAGAGATATGCAGGGCATCAGACACCAGCAATCAGACCACACATTCCACCAGAGAAGATGGAATAGCTTGGCTCAAATGGTAAAAGCAGATCCACAGTCATATTGTCCTTCTGATGTCAGGCTGCACGATGGGACTACCTGCCTATTGCTCAGGGTGATTCACTCCCCAGAAAATGGAAGCATGGGCTGGGTCACTGCCATCTCCTGAATTTCAGCAAAAGAGAGCACTGACAGCAAGAAATGCTGAGACCCCATGAACATAAGTAGATGTGCACATCGAGAAGATACACACACATATCCCAGTCAGCACCATCCAAACTCACCCAGAGTAAGTGCACTGCACACATTGCACAGTTAACACCACCCACTAACAAACACAAAGTGCAGCATAGCTGTGCCTCATGTGCACACACAGTTACTCGCTGTGTGCCCCAGAACATACAGCAACTGCCTCCAGATGCAGAAACTGCCTCTGCTGATTTTCCTTTATTTGGAGTTGCATAGTTTCTTTCCATTTTCCTTTGCCTTTCTAGCAATTTCCCAGGAAGGAGATATTCTGGGGGAGAAAATAAGCTGCCCCACTTGCTGTTGTATACCTCTGGCACTCTTACGTGGCTGCTAAATCCTATACATAGGTGTCATGCTCTACAGACTTGTGGACATCCCAAGCTGTGAAGTGTCAGAAGGCTGCTGTCAGCAATTCTGCAAGAGAGATGCCTCAGATCTGGACATTGTGAAGTGCTCCAAGACCTTCTAAAGTGAAAAAAATAGCACATTAGACTGTGCTTCTACTCCCCTTTCTTTTCCTTCAGGAAAAATCTCCCCTTGTCTTCTGACAATCTAAATTTTTCCCTTTCCCTCTGCCCTGGTTTCAGAGTAAATTTTTTCTCATGACACCCTCTCCCGGCGGAGGAGAGGCTTCTTCTGTTCCTTTTTCCAGGTGTCCTGCTCTTGCAGCATTAACACCACTAGCCTGGAGCCACATGATCCCATTGCATTGTAGCCGTGGCCAGGGCAATAAGCAAAGGGGAATTCAAACCAGAAGTTCAGGCTGGATTTCAAGAGCTGCACTCATAGGTTCACAAGCCTGCTGTGTCTCTAGCCATGGTCAGTGTACTGCTCTAATCTCTTCTGGCAGTGCCTCTCACCCACACCCAGGGAGGAGCTCCCAAACAGCTCTTGCTGCTCATCACTGATAACGAAAGGGAGGGTCTCAGCATTGCCTCCTCCTGCTAAAGGTGGCCACACTTGGCAGGAGCCCACTCTGTATGAGCTGCTAAATTCTGTAAGTAGATGATTCCCAAGTGCAAATGAGTTCAGGAACTTGTGCTGATCTCACAATGTTTTCTGGGACACAAAGACAGTCAAGAAGCAACTCACCGCACTATTCAGGCCTGGCACACACACATCCTGCTGCATTGCCCTCTTTACCCTGTCTGTCCACTTGTCTCTTCAGCCAAGTGGACACAGACTCATGGAGTAGCGGACAGAGGAGGTCCAGCAAGGAAACACCTGGAGGCTGGGCAGCACAGTTACCTCAACAACCAAAGAACCCCAGGACTGGTAGTGAGATTCAAACCTGAATCCTGGCACCAAGCCATGTACTGCTATGGACATCCTGTCTAGATGCTGTGGAAAGCTCCAACTCACATCTCAGAGATCATCCAGTTAGTTCCAGCTATTAGTGCCAGTGTCCTGGAACTTAAAGTCAGTGCTGCCAGCTGAGGACATGTGATAAACCCTTGCCAAGGGCAACAGCCCTTGCCATTTGCTTGGACATTTCCTTGCTAATGTGGACTTGTGTCCAACAGTGGGCATGATCCTAAACTTTGAGGCATTATTTCCAGCAGAAACATCAAAATCTCTCATCAGTGCAGTGGTTTACTTTTAAGAAACTGCCCAACCTAGGAATTTCTCTGTAGCCAATGCTCATTTGGATTTCTCTGCCTTGCAGATATCAAGTGCACAGGTCTGCAGGTGATAACCTCAGTTCTTTCTCATCAGGTGAGAAGAATTTGTTAGTCCTCAAAACACACTAAAAGAGCTGCTAAGATTAAGAGCAGTTAAAGATAACACCTAGGGTCCCCACAGGATAATCAGGGAAGACCAGGAGATTCAACTCAAAATGCTCAGAAACAGAAGCCATACCGTCTGTCTTACAGGAACTTTCTCTTCTATATGTAGTAACAGAAACTGGATGCTCTCAGTGGGCCCTGCAGCAGAAACAAAACCTACTGGCAGGTTTCTGCCTTCTGAGTAGAAGGCAGCATTAAGCAGAGTACAGCATCTCCAGAGAGGCCATGGTAGCAAAGCCTCAGGCAGTCAGCCAGCAGAACACGGAGAACAGGCAGATACTGCAAACCCAGAAGAAAGAGAAAAGCAAAAGCATTGGGAAAAATCATCTGATTAAAGGATAAATCCAAATGCTTAAATTATCTTCTTTCATCATCCTAACCTCTGCCCACATGATTTAGCACAGGTTTGAGGATCTTAATAGGACTGCTGAGAGTCAAGGCACAAGAACTCATCTCTGGAAGGCATCTGCCAAGTCAGTTTGTTCTCATTTCATGCACCAGCCTGAGTAAACCCATTGTCCATGCTCCTTTCTGCTTAGTGCAGATTTTACAACAGCCCCAAAGCACATACCGCAGAGGTTGAAGGCTGATACACCCATAAGAGATCCCCAGAGCAGGATGCAAGGGGAAGCTCAACTATCTCGCAGCAGGTGAACGAGAGCATGGAAGAAGTGAAAGATCTGCTCACATTCCCGTGCAAAGAGTAGAGCTGGAGAAGAACTTGGCACAACTGACAAAGGAGAAATCCCAAAGCAGAAGAAGGAGGGAAGGAAGGTCCCTGGCAGGTTTGTGGGAAGGGAAGCAACCTGTCAATTAGCATTTTTACAGTGCTGAAGAGAGGGCAGGCTTTCAGGTGCCAGCATCAGACTGGCTTCTCCAACACGCACAGTCCTCCACCATTACATAATTGTGAGTAATGAGCTTTTGGAAAGCCCATTTTTGTGCACTCTTAACAGGAGAGGTAGTTCTGGACTGTCACTGGTGGTACAGGTCAGGGTCAAGTTTAACTCAGTCCCTGCTGAGCATTTTTGGATACAGATGACATCTGCGTTGCCATTTGCCTCCTTCCTTCCCTGCTCATGGGTCCCCTTTGCTGGCTGCTCCAGCTGGAACAGGTTCAGAACTGTGAGGAGAGCAGATATCACAAACAGCTTAATCTCCACAGAACAAGGCAGCAAGGAGCTGCCTCTACACAGCAGACTGATCTTTCTGATAAGGATTCCCTGGTGGGCTACAGCCCACAGTTCTGTGAAAGCCTGCAGTGCCTGCCTGCTGCCTAATGGATTTTCTAAGTAAAGTGTTCAAGATCTTGTTCTGTCATTTGCAAACTATCACTTTCCCATTGAAGTACAGTGCTGGGTCCAACAGCAGTGGAGAGTGGAGAGTGAAACAGGGGCTGGTCGAGAGATCTGAACAGGAAAAGGAGACCAGAACATCTTTCCTTTCACACAGAGCCAAAGCAAGGCAAGAATTAACACAGCTACTGCTCCTGCCAGCTGAGGCCATGCACACCCTGGGGAAAGCTGTCACTCTCCTTTGATGTTAGCAGGAGCCTCTGCTCTCGGCATATCCTGAAAAAGAAAAGCTATTTTTACCTCATCAGAAAATATATAGACTGTAACTGAAGACAATACATGAGAGCTTTTTGCTCAGGCACTACACCTATTCTAACAACATAACATTTACAGCTGCTGAGAGAGATGCAGTAGCACCACAACTGCTATCTCCTACTTTCCTACTTCACCTTTTTTGGACCATTACATGCTTTAGGCAGGTCTGTGAAATAAACACTGGGGAGTTGAGAGGGCTCTAGCAGGCTGCCAGTGCAAGAGGGGAATCAGAGACATGCTCTGAGCCTGCCTGATGTCAGCCTGGGACTAAGACACAGCTTCTGGACCAGCCTCCACCTGCCCTGGGCTCTGTCAGTGCCCTCATGCTCAGGTGAGGTGCTGGAGCCCAGATCACACCATCAGCATGTGCCCTGGTGCCCTGTGGAGAAGCTTCCTTTTCTGTCCTAGTGATGCTTATAAATTGCTCCTGATTTCTGCAGTCTGTTCTGACTCATTCCCTACCTCTGCTCCAGCAGGACTAGTCCACACCTGCTTTGCCTGCTTGCATGAATGAAAGCACTTAAAAGGGGGCTTTCTGCCGGGATCTGCATGCTGGGTGGTATCACACTACAGTCCCTGTGCTGTGACTACCCTAGATTTATTGTCTTCAGACTTAAGCCAGGCTTGCCTGGCCAGCGCTTAGGGTGCAGTCTCTGGAAGCCATGCAGGGGAGAAAGCATTGACAGAAAAGCACTAGAAGCACAGGCCTGGTAATATATCTCTGCCAGCAGATCCCTGGTGAGGACATGCAAGCAAAACCACTGCAGCACAGCCACCTGCTCCACAGCAGAGCTAGTGCAGCACTGTGCTGAGAGAGAAATATCATCCTGTGCACCTGTCTCATGGCTCTGGAGAGGTAAAATAAGAGAGGTAATAACACAGGAATCAACATTTACTATCATAATACTGCAAAAAAAACCCCAATACCTGGGGCACCTCCCTTCTCCCAGCAAAGCAGTGGTGAGAAGGACAAAGAAAATACAGCACCATGGAACCTGGTTTCAATGCCAGGCACTGTCACTGGCACCAAGGATGACCTTAGGCAAGTTACTAATGACTGAAGAAGGGCATCAAACCCTTCCTGCCTGTCTGAGGTCCATTTAGCAGCAGCTGTTTGGAGAGAAGAGGCATTTTCTTTGGACTGAAGTTCATATTACCAGCCAGAATATACCTAAACTCCCTCGTGCATACCAGCTGACCTGATTCCTCTCCTCTTTTGCTGCCCAACGAACCCCTGACCATGTCCAAGTACTCACCTTCAGGTAAAGCACACATGTCATCACTGCAGGAGAAGGTCAGCTCACCCTGGACAGCCAGGGTCTTGCAGCTCTGATCAACCCACTTATGCTGAATGCTGCAGCCAAACCAAGCATGAGTTTATCAGCAGCAGGACTGCACCCTATCACCACTCACACACCTGACTGCAAGCCAGCACAACAAGGAAGCTCCTGTCTGGAGTCTGGAGATTACGGGTTGTCCCACGTCAGGAGCTTGGGGAGAGTTGCCAGGCTGGGCACAATGTTTAGTGAATGTCATGCCTGAGCCAGACTTCATAAACACATCTCTGAACTGTTAACAGGGAGGAGTCCATGTGCATGAACCCTGCTCTTCAAATAGTACAAGGGAAGATGAAACTTCAGCAATATAAAGCAAGATGAAACAGCTCTATGGCCAGAACCACACAGTCTCTGGGTCTGTGCCAGACAAAGCAGGCTGGGCTGGAGACAGTGAGCAGAAGACCTCAGGTTATTCACAGGTCCCTGCAGACCTTGGCTGGGCACAGTCCCAAATGGAGGACACCGAGATGGAACTGAAGTGGCAAATGAGGTCTAGCAACAGCAGCTCCAGGCTCTTTGTAGGGCCTAGAGCCCACTACAGTACAATGAACGCGCCCCTTCCCCACTTCTACCTGCACAGCAGACTCCTGCTCCAGCATCCCTTCAGGAGATCCTTGCTTGCAGCAAGAAGGCAAGGGGTCCACAGTGGTTGGTGCATGCCCTCTCTGAAAGACACGCAAGGGAGTCACACCAATTGTCCAAAGGAACAGACCTCCTGGAGACCGCTCCCGTCCCACCCTTTCCTTGTGCTCCAGCTTAGGGTGACCCTGCAGAGCAATGCTCCCCTGGCTGGCAGGAGGGATCCCTCTTGCTAGTGCTTTGCCTATCCCATCTTGGTTCCAGATGCTAAACTGGAGCCAGCCTGGCAAAGGACTTGGGGTGCTGCAGGGGAGCCAAACAGCTTGGTTTCTATTTCCAGCTACCATTCACCTGGCCCTTTTTGCCAGTTACAGGGTCAGGAAGGCCAAGGTGCTTCCAGCCACATGCTGGGGCCAAACCAGTGAATGCACAACCATGAAGCGATCATACCTGGAAAGGCCTGGGCAATATACAGATAATTAACAGCTTGTGACATTTGCAGCTTCAGAGAGAAAGAAACAATTGCTCTTCCAGCTGTATCTCTCTAGGGAATTCCTATAAAACAGCCCAGCATACCACCACAAAAGCTTATATGAGCTGAGAGGCAGGAAAAGTAGATGAATAGAACATGTTAGGATGGCAAAATGTTTTGCATTACATAGAAATTGAGATTTTTATATTGACAAAAGACCAAGTTTAGCATTACAGCAAAGCAGAGTCCTTACCTCAGTCTAGGGAAAACACTTCCCCTTTGTCCAGAGTCATTCAGCACTTCCTTGGAAGTCTAGATTCCCTCGGATATTTGAAATAGAACAGACTCCACCTTCAGTTCAGGTAGAGCTCAAATGTTTGTTGCCAAAAGGATGGGGACTGCAACTGCTGGCTGGCTGACACACTGTATTTGTTCTAAAAAAGTGCAGCTGCTCTGAACTTACAGAGTCAGTGTCTATCAGTGCCTCAGATCCTGGTTCCATGCCCCCCAGCCCCACAGCTGCATGTCATGAGTGCAAACACGAGTCCACACTCTGACACAGGCCATTACCAGCCAGAGATCATGAACTGATTCAAAGTTGCTCCCTAAGCATAAAGCAAACTTTCTCCACCTCCTGCATCCACCAGGATAGTGTGTACACTTGACAAAGCCCTAACATGTGCCCTACAATAGAGCTGGGCTTACCTCCTAGCTCACCTCAGGAAAAAGCAGTGTAACGGTGCCCATGAGGTTGCCTCCCTCATTCCTCCCATTTTGAGATTCAATTGAGCTTTGCTTTGTGCAGCTTCTGGCACTGGTGACTTTCACAAACCCAGAACAGGCAAACTCAAGCATGGGACAATCCCTGGGGCAGCAAACCCTTTGGCCAATCTCAGACTGGCTCCATCCTACAGATTTCTGGCAATCCAGTGATACCTCATACCCTCCACAAGGATGGGGAGGGGAGAGGTACAGTGTCAGAGGGAACATGGGGCTCACCTCTGTCTCTGGCCCAGGACTCCCTTGTGCACACGCTATGCCCACAGCCACAGCAGGGCACAGGGAAGGAAGGCCTGTGACTGTGTGCAGAGTAGGAAGCAGCTGTGGTGACTGCGGAGTCTGGACTGGTGACCACATGTTGCTGTGGCAAAATTGTCCCAGATCCCCACCACTGAGGCAGAACCTTTCTACCAGGGTGAGGAATGAGTAAAACACCTAAATACAACATGTCTGTAGGTCAGAGCTCCCCTGACAGAGAAATATTACCATTAGGTATGGTCCTGGCAAGTTTGGCCAAGCCACAAAGTCTCTGCTTCCCCACTAAGACCTGGAGTTTTGACTGCAAATAGCCCTCAGCTGTTTCCCCACAGCTCAGAGCTCAGGTCGCTAAGGTATCCTCGGCTGCTGGTGACATTCACATGGGCTGACAGGTCACAGGCTGCAGCAGATCCATGGATCTTGAAGCAACCGTTTGGAGTTCACAGTGTTAATATTACTATCAGTCACATATCTACAGCTCTAGAAGTAAAGGCGATCTTGGGAGCATGAGTAAAGGGGATCCTGTGAGATGGGAGGTACCTGTCTGTTTTCTCCCTTCTCTGAAGACTGGGGAGAACAGAGCATTTTGCCTTGAGTATGTAACACACTAAAAAACATTTCTTTCCCAGGCTGTTTGTGAAGTTTGTGCAGGCTCCACCTGTAAGAAAACTGGTCCCTTTGCTTCATTAATTGCTGTCCCTTGCTAATTGTAATTTCCTGAACCCTTCCCATTGGTGCCTCTGATAGGTCTTTTTCACTCATTATCACCTCACCTGAGTCATCTCCAAAATTTCCCCCACCTAACTGTAGACAGGTGAGTTGTGTGTATCAGTGATGAAAACTCATACCTCAGAGCAACTTGCTTTACTAGAAGTTTGTTACTGTTATCTTGCCTGTTATATCTAACAGGAACATCTTGGCAGTTCTGGAGAAACCAACACTGTGAGCAAAACCCTGTCTGAGAAATCAGAGCCTGAGAGCTTGAAAAGTAACAAATACAACACTAATAAATGAACATATTTTAATTCCAAAAGCACCTTCCATTTTCATGAAAACACCGCAAAAGACTAAGGTCTCAAGCAGTTCCTTAACACTTACCTGTTTCCAGATGCTGAACTGAGATTGTCTGGGTTACTCATTCTCCAAAATTTTGTTCTCTATCCTCTCCTTAGTGACATCTGAGCATGTGATTGTCGCCGTAAAGACCTCAGAGACAACTGAAGGTGGACTCAGTGTCATGTTGCACCCACAACAGCTAACACAGAGTTAAACTGGGGCTGTGCAAAGGGGCATAATTTACACTGGGGAAAAAAAAAAACAAAACAGGACTATTGTCTAAAAAAGAGCAAATTCATGTTGAGAAAAAGTGACCAAGAATTACAGTGAATAATAACAAATAACAACCTCTGGGCATCCCTGTGGGCATTAGGGAATTTTTGCAAGCCAGGGTTCCAGTATTCTCTTAAGTGCTGTTCCCTGGGTGTTATAATATTTATCATACCCACATGAAAACTAATTTCTCCCTCTGCTATCCTGAGATGAGGCTCAGCATCCCTGGTGACTCAGTGCCACTGCATTCTGGGTTCACATCTGAGATGAAAACATTAAATTGCAGCAGCAACTGCAGACAGAGTCAGGGGTGAAGAGAAGCTCTGTCAGAAATTTAGAAGGCAGAGGAGAGGTCTCTGAAGAGAACTACTCCTTCAGCTACAAAGAGTTTTGTTTTTTTCAAGATTCAAAGTTCTGTCTCTGACCTTTGGAGAAACTCTTCAGCTGTGTGATGATGTAGCTGTGAAGGAATGCAAGGATCCTTCCTCGGTTTTGGGATCTGCCATGTAACCAGAGAAGTGACTACCCAGCACCAGGCACTTGCTGGCTGCTGCCAGTTTGTCCTCAGCTGTTCTTCCTTTCATTTAAGGGATGAGGAGTGTACTTTGTGCAGCAGAGAACCTTAAAGACGTCACCTTGGAGAAGAGTAAATAACATAAGAATATTTAACATTTAGAGGAAGCTGTATGTGCCTTTGCTCAGGGAAGGAAACACAGCTCTTCCTAAAGTCAGCCACTTGAGAAATGATGCTAGGATGAGTCCAGAGCTGAAGCCACTGAAGGGAGCTGCTCCTCCCTGAGCACTTGCAGTACCCTCCTGGTGCAAGGACATGGATACACACGGGTTCACCTTACTCCAGCATGTCCCCTTTCTCCTTAGAGAGGAAAACACTCCCTGTGCTCCTGTCACCTGCTGAGGCTCCCAGGACTAGCCAGGCTCCCAGGTTCCAGTCAGCAAGCTGTTATCTTAGGAAACGTCAATGTAGTTTTAAAGCTGAGTCAACAACAGAAGCTGAATAATTTAAATGTTCAGCAATTCTGCTACCGCTGCCCAGCCATGGATAACAGCAGGTACACAGAAGAACAGTGGTGCTGTCAGGCCACTTCTTCCTGTTGGGAGAGAGCAGCAGTGATGCAGGCATAAATAAGTGGATAAGGATGCTCTGCAGAGCCAAGATAGATGCTGCAGCTCAGAGCAGGCAGCCCTCAGAACATCATACAGCTGAGACTTTGCTTTCCTGTGGTGTTTGTGGCTTTTGGCATGGTGTTTTGTGACTTCACAGGAAGTCCATAGGTGCCGCTGGTGCCTTACCTCTCTGACAGGTGATGTTCAGCTTCCAAAGTGCTGGAATCATCAGCTATGAGCAACAGAGGAAGCATGTGAGGGGTCCACACTGACATCTGCTCTTAACCCTTCCGTCTGAGGAGAAGCTGCGCAATGTGATGTGAGGGGAGGGGGACAAAGACTTGCTGTAAACTAATATTCCAGCCTTTGCTCTCTATCTGCCTCTCCATCTCCTTTGTTGTTGGGGGGACAGTGGGGAAGCCAATTTACAGGTACTTCTCTCCAGATCAGTCTGAAAACCGGCACGCAGAAGCACAGAACAAATGAAAAGAAACCCAATGGACTGGGTTTGCAAAGCTCAGCAGCTATTCAAAATAAGAAATTTCTTCCTGTCATAGCTCTGATCTAAGAAACCATTTTGTGGTCATTTATCAGTTCAGAACTATTTAATCTGTGAGATTCCCAAAGGAAATTCAGAAATACAAATTTAATAGATCTTCTTAAGGTTGTGTTTCTTGAACTGTGCACTGTTGCCTCCAAAGGCATGATTTTGGAGATGAAGCAGACTGCTCTCTTACTCCAAGAGATAGCTGCCTTGTACCAGCACAATCACAATTTAGTTCTTGGAGAGGAAGCAGTCTAAGCCCCAAACAAAGATGTTTCAGCAGCCTTTTGCCCCTCCCTGCACACATACTGAGCAGACAGACAGCTTCATAGCATGTGCCTCTCTAGTGTCTTACCTCAACTTATCAAGTACTCTTTTTGCTCATCATTTGAAAATGACAGGCAACACAACTGAAAATGTCATCATATTGATTTATCTTATTTATACTTATTCAAGCATAAGAACTCAGAAAGTCAGATTCTGAGAGTGAAGACATGAAAGAGATGCAGAGATACCAAAGGAAAGGAATATTCATGTCCCATTGTTTATGCTATGGCTTAGTACTATACTATCCTGGGTGCAAAGAAGATATCTGCACAGATAAAATTGTTCAGCCTCTGCATCCAGCACTCTTATCCAGTGGACCAGAACACATCTCACACACTGTTTGACGCTTTTTAGAGACCAAGCAGTTCTGAGAGCAAAAAGCATCACCTAACTCAGCCTGAATCTGAAAATTCCCAGTTCTGGGAACTCAGAATTTGGCACTATGCCCACAATATGGGCCAAGGGCAAATCACTTCTTAATTACTGATCATGGTGCAGATTTCAGCTTTCATTCAGACAGACACCAATCTGAAAGATGTAATAAGACTCTTCTCAGGCTGCAGTTAATCCACCCCAGCTATTGATCCTTTTGGATCCACTGGTCCTGCTATAACTGCAAGATTACAGATAACTGAGAGACGCCTAAATGTTATGCCTGTTTGGGAATCTCACGACCAAGAGATTTCCAGCACTTGGCTGCAGTGCATGCCTGGAGGCAGCAGAGACTGAGGTCCTGTGAGAAAAGATGAATGCACAGTCCCCACCTGGCAGGCTGCACTCTGCTCCTCTTGGAAAGAAGTCTGCTCTGCTCCTGAGCATTAAGCCAGAGAGCAAGAACTCAGATCTTGCCCCACACTTTCAGTGTATCTTTATTCTCAACCACTCAGTCTCTGAGGTCTGCACTGTACCTAAATATCACAGTCTGCACCAACATGATCTTGCTCTGTCATGTTCAGGCAGTTTGACAAAATATTTTCTCCTTTAGTATGCAGAGGCCAACAGCACTGAGATCACCAGTCTGAGGGTTGTCTACTGCTGTGACAGCACAAAGAATAGGCAGGGTGCTCAGAATGACCTGCTTTCCTTCATCAAACCACCCATCTGTCTCAAGTGCATATCTCCACACACACACCACCCCCCCACTCCCTCACCCCTGCAAAGGACATCTGCTATGTGCATGTCCAAATAAGTCATACATGTGCATGTCCCCTCAGCAGATATTGGCTGGAGATGCTAGATACCCAAATGAGTAATGTTCACAGAATAGCAATGAATTTCCAGGGGCCATTTTACAGCACACAAGGAGGCGGATGGGGCATTTTGCCCAGGACACACAGCTTGGCAGACTCACAGAGATGATCAAGAGCAGTCCCTTGACTCTGCTGCTGTAGCACACTACCCAACCAGACCAATATCATATTTTCACAGTGTTTAAAGCTCAGCTTTATGTTCACCCCTGGAAATCCACTGTATCCAGCATATCTGGAGCTGAAGGGGGATGGAAGAAGCATCTGAGGCCAACATCCCGAGGATAGGCTCACTGAAGCAGTTTTGGGCTCCTACAGAGACAATGCTTGAAGCAGGGCTCAATGCTCAGCTCCCTTGAGAGCCAGTGGAGAGAAAAGAGCACATCTAAGGGTACAATTCATCTGACCTACTTCCACATGTGGCATAGCATGGGAAGGACTCCCTCCTCCTCTCCCAGACTGGAGGGAGCTGAGGGGAGCAGTTCAGACACAGAGGTCTGCACCACAGTACTCCTGGGCTGGGGCAGACCATCCCCTCAGCAGAGCATGATGCCCATGAAAGCACTGATGTGAGAAGAGCAGCCCCACTCTGCCCAACACAGCCAGCAGCAAAATCCCATCCCAGAAACATCCAAATCCTCTCAGCTGCTGTTGCCATGGTAACGCCAGAGCCAGGATACACCAGCCTTTGATGTTCAGATCTGCTCAAAGCGTGCAAAATGTTTAAAGTGTGAAAAATGCCATTTGGAAGCTGGGGAGCTGCATGGAAGACCACCTGGCTGCCCTGAAGATGGAAGGCCCTCCATGGAGAAAGTATTAATGCTGTCCAGCACCACTTCATCTTCCACCACAGCCCGTCACTACCAGCACGCTGCTGTTTCTGCGCCTCACCCGCTTAAGGGAGTTTAATATTTAAGGTCAGACAAGTGCCGTTTCACAGAGTAATTTGGGTTAGTAATAAAAAAAAAATCCCCCTTTCCCCTAATGATAAAAAATAGGATGCTGGTACTCCATGTTATCAGCGCTGGGAGCTGAGCCCCGTGAGAGTGCTGGCCCCAGAACCATTAATTGGTAAGGGAAGAACAGCTAGAACAGCCAGCAGAGCCAGGTAAGATGCAGCACAACGCAGTCCCCATCTTCCATTGCATTACAGCAGAGAGGAGGAAGTAATTCCACATGACACACAAGTTGTGCCAACCACAGGAGGAGCTGGCTGCCTGATCCCCTCTCCAGCAGCGCACAGAGATCCCCTGCATGGCAAGGACACCTCTGAGCTTATGACTGCACAATTGCTTACCTTACAAAATTAACACTCTTGTAGCATTTAGCACTATGATTGTCTGAGGATTTGCAAAAACACAGTGCTGTCAGTGCCAGGAAATGCTTGACACTGACTCTGCATCCACCTTACTCTTACTGAGCCGCCACATCAGGGTGGTTCAGTACAAGCCAAGAAGTTCTGAAGTGTACGGTCAGACAGGAAGATTTGAAACATCTGAGGGAACTTGCTTTACACAGAAACACAGAAACCTGAAGTAGTTTCCTACTTCAGAGAGTAGTCTCTCTTCTACATCGAGAACATGTGTCCTGCACTCTGTCATTCCCACCATTTTCATTTTAAGATTCAGGCTACTCCACAGCTGCAAAATTTCCTCGTATTCTTTTGCCCTCTTGCTAAACTAGTGATCCCATATGAAGAGTAAGAGGAGGCAGCCTTCAGCAGACCACAGAAATGCTACAGAGAACTCTAGGAGGTGGGGAAACAAGGGGCTCGAAAGAAAGAGAATGCAATTACTTAAGAAAGATTTTTGCTGAACAGAAGAGTCAATCCACCCACACAAACACATTATTGTGAAAACTATCATAGCATCTTTGACAGCAACTATAGAGGATGATGGACACCAGGCTCACAAAGGCAGTTCAACCTAAACCTTTAGATTTCCTCCTCTTAACTTCTTGAGGGAGCCTAACTATCTGCTTTACAGGGACTACTAAGGCTGTGCTTGTCTGTAAATGGAATTAAACAGTAAAGAAATCCTATTATTTCCTCTTTTGGTTCCTTCAAGTTCTTTTCAACAAAAAAGACAAGCCATTTTCACCTGCTAGCAGGCAGAGGTTGAGAAACCATTTTGGCTAGGATGCCCACTGTGGCAGATATGTGAGAGTACCAGTTCTATTACAGCTGCTTTGCTGTGTTACTTGCTGATCATGGCTTGGAACACGGACCTGCTGGAAGCCTCCAGCATTTTACTCTGTCCTCCTACTTTATTGCAACACTTAGTGCCTCTTCAGAGGCATAACATCCTCCAAACATGTTTGCATGCATGTTTATTCATGCTGGTCTTTAAAAACATAGCCAAAATTAGGTCCTTGTTTTCATGGTTGGGCACTTAAAGAGATTCCTTGATTCTTTGTTGTTTCCTGGCACCTCCCAATCAGATCACTGGCATGTCATATACTTCTTTTAACTTAAATGTAAAAATTATATATATATATATTTTCCAGGCACTTTTTGTCATTAAAAAAACCCTAATATCCCAGCAACCTGCTGGCAAAGCTTGGAAGTAAACAGCAGACAGCTTGAGGGTGGGGAGCTGACTGCAGCAGCTGCAGCTCCAGAAAGAGGACAGAAATCGTGTTACGTGCTTCATTTGTGGTGTTCGGTTTTTTCTCCAGAAATCTCCAAAGAATAGTAAAGGAAACTCTGAAGTCTCTTCCTCTTCTGGTATTTTTTTCTTTTTTTTTTTTTTTTTTTCTCAGTGTTTTACAGTAGGTTCTTACTGTCAAGAACAAACTACAGGTTCATATCTTATTACTGTGCACTTTCTCCAGGCGAAATGCTGCATTTATTCCTAACAAAACAGACAAAAAACACACCACCTCTGCAGAGACAAAGTCTGTTCAGACTACACTAAAGCTCTCATTATGCAATGCCCCTTCTCAGTGATGAACCTTACCCCTAAGTTTCATGAGGAAGTTGCATCACTATTGCATCCGTGAGCAGAGCCTCTCAATCAGCTGCTCCAAGTGTTTCTTAGCTCCAAGGCATGACTTTAAAGCAAAGTGAATTAGTGAAAGACGTCAGCTCCTCTTCTGAATATCTACAACTTACTCACAGCGTCTCTCTATACAGGAAAGGCAGAATAAATGTCCCTCACTGACCTTCTGCTGAAGATGATGGTGGTGCCACACACTGTGCAGGGAGGCCCTGTAGGCAAGTGCTTCTGATCCCTGTGAAATGTTGTCAGGAGACAGCAAATATGCTGCTGCCTCACATTTTGAATGTAAAGAAGGTGTTTTCTCTATGCCTTATTGAACTACTGCTGGCCTTGGAGGAATTTCCGGACAGGTCTGGGAAGCACATCTCACCATTGGCAGGGATGAGTTCACAAGTTTTGAAAAGCAGTTTTGCTGATACAGTACTGGTGGGCAACAGATATTTTATACTCCTGCCCTGTGATACTGCAGCTCCCCTTACTGCAACCTCAGCTCCACAGCCATTTGACAGCAGGCTGACAGGAAGCATTTTTTCCCAGTCCTCACAGAAAGGGGGTCAGCCTGCTGACCATCGTGCTGCTCTTTAACAGGAGCACATCGCTATGCATCAGTGCAGTGGCACGTCCAAGCTGCGTGTAAAGAGAGCTACCATGTCATGCTCCGCTGAGCAATTCTTGCTTGGACCAAACCTACTGCCACTGTGAGCTAAAATGATTCTGCCAGGAAAAGAGCAGAAGAATGAAAAAGCATAGAAAATTAAAGCCTTCAGGACAAATATTGATCCCATGCAGGCATCTCCTAGCTCTTAAATCTCCCCATGCCATAGCCAGTGTCCCACAGATGCAACTTCTCTTTCAGCATTAAAAATGGGAAGAACTAAAACACTCCCCACTGCAGTAAAGGCAACTATAACATCAAAAGCCAATTCAGTAAGATTTACCCTTCTTAGAACTCTCTAGCACACCACCACCTCCTTCTAGTCCACTCCCTGTTCCCACTGTCAGCCTGAGTGCTTTCATTCACCACGAGGGAAATGGAGAGGCAAAATAAATAAAAAAAACTACTCCAAAATAAGAGAAACTCCACACAGAGATTCACAAGCCAAAAGCACGGTATTGTTAAAGTTTAGCATCTTATTTAAGGAGACGTTATTTACTATTATAATCAAATCCATGGAAAGCATTTACAGTAGAATATTATTGATTCAAACAGCAGTGTGAGAACCTACAAGATGTATGTGTATGGTTATAGGACACAGTAAAAGCTCACACTTCAGTCATCAGCAGAGTGATGACTGTGAATCAACACAGCTGATTTCCAGGCAGACCAAAGAAAGACCTTTTACTCTTTCGCTCCATATTCAGATAAATGGAATAAAGAGCTTGGTAAACAGGCAAATGTATTGTTAAAGCTGAACCTGAACCTGTGTTTCACTCACCTCACACCTGTCACACCCATCAAACAGCACATTCTTATAGTATTTATCTTATTCTTTGATTGGTGTTGTAATCAGCAAGTCCTGGGAAGGACACAATGCTCCTCATTCCAGGCATGGCATCAATGAAGGAACTAAATGTACTCAATACACTGCATTTCCTGCAGAGTATCTGGACACCTTAGTTTGCTGGAGAGATGACACTGTAAGAAGGTGACAATATTTATTAATATTTATTAATATTCCTTTGCAGAGACTATCACACTGGTTAAAAATCAAATATAGTTTATATTCTGCAAAGGGTTTCAGCATGCTGTTCTCTGCATTTCCCGTTTAAAAGTTCCAACGTAAGCACATGAATACACCCTACAAACCCTGCAAAGTTCTGTCACCACAGTGTAGTAAAGGACCACAGCCCTCACTTCTGCTTGCTATCTTCTGGAGTACTTTTTCTCTTAGACAGGAATCTTCCTGGTGGCCTGGCCTCACACGTACAAACACGCGCGCGCACTCTCTCCTTCCTTCCTCATCTCTGTACAAATATAGAAACCTCGTCTGTTTTCTAAATGCTCTCCTGCTGCTGCATTCTCTTCTTCCGCCTCCCAAGACACTTCAGTGAATACCTGCTGCTTTGTCTCTGTTATAGATTTCTCACTGAGGATACAAAATTTTGAAGCTATAGATTTAACACAGTCCCCTACACTTGCAGCCCCTACACAGAGATGTATGGCTCTGGCTTAACATTTCACCTAGTCAGCAAAATCTGGTTTGCAAATAGGAAGGGAGCATGAATTTTTGCTGCTGTGTAGTGGGTTGAATCTGAGTTGATAGACAGATTTTTAGACCAATAACAATTTACACATTTAAACCGCATGGAAAGGTGGGAGTTTCTCTTTGTTCCAGCCCGCCTGAGGGAGGTGGGGCGGCCTCGGAGTCTCCAGGCCCCACCAGGCCAAGGCCCTGCTGGGCCAGGCCAGGTCGGGCCGGGCTGAAGCCCCAGCCCCCTTCCCCTTTTCCTGATGCCGCAGCACGGACCCTGGGCCGCTGGGGAAGGAGCCATCCCAGAGCCCAGGCAGCTAAACCCAGCCATGGACTGCCAGACAGCTGGACCCAGCCATGGACTGCTATGCAGCTAAACCCAGCCATGGACTGGCACACAGCTGGAATCTTTCCAGAGTGGCTTCTTGGGACCGGTGGGTTCCCCCCTGTTCTCCACATGGAGACAGTGGGAGCCGCCATGAGCCTCCTTTCTGCAGACAGCACGCTTCGGGCTGAACTGACAAAACACCATGCAGGCAGCAGCACAAAAAGAGCAAAGCTTTCTTCACCATAAAGCTTGAACAAGAACACTCTTCAACATAGAGGTTTCAGAGTCAGAGAGAGTGAGCCATGTGAGATGGAGCTGAAATGGCGGCGGAGAAAAGGGGCGATGCTGCATTCCTCGCACGGAGCTTAAAAATCCTTCTTGCATGCGGTGGTAAGAAACTGTAATATCTCAAACTGTTTGTCTCGTTGATCCATTTGAAGTACATGGGGGATGGAAGACTCAAGTGTGGTCCTTAAAGTCTGTGAAGAGAGAGTGCCTATGGCAGGACATATAGAAACACTGAGAGGCTTTTAAGGACTTGTAGCAGAAAAAGCCTTTCTGTTCAGGCCAAAGTGACCCATCCTTAAAAGGTTGATAACCCCATGTGATGGCCCAGGTGTGGCAGTGTGAAAAAACTGATATTTTTTCATAGAAGAGATGTATTACACCACAGCAGATTGTTTCTTTCCGGGCGGGTCTGTTGTTGGAGGCAGCTTGAAAAACCATGTGAAGCAAGAAGAAGAAACCTTTTTTGCTTAAGCATAAGAGAGAGACTTTTCAAGAACTGTAACACTGACTAGAATCCTATGTTGTGTTACCTTTTGTGCTAGTTAAAGAGTAAAGTGCTGAGAAGAAGGGAGCAGGGGGGAGGGTGTGTGTGTTTTAATTTCTTGTTATATCTTTTAAATTTTAATTCTGTTAGTAATAAAACTTTCTCCTTGTACTGCAACCATTTAAGTTTGAACCTATTTCGCCTTGCAGCTATCTAGTTTTCCTGAATATTTTCTTATTTTGTTTTCCTTATAAAATAACTGATATTTTAGATGCTTGACGCTTAGTTGTGTCAAACCACAACATGCTGCTTGCAGAGTTGAGGTTCAAAACATGACATAATCAGCTGTGAAAGAAAATGTGAATTTTCGTATGGTTCTGTCATGCTGAGAAGTGCCCTTAGAGGGACAAGGTGTCAGGAACTTCCCTGCACCTAGGAAGCTGCCCTCTACTCATCAAAGGTTTTAACAAAACCATCTGGCCTATTTAATCCAGAGCTAACGCTTTCAGAACCTACCCTCATGGCATTTTGAGAGCTGGAGGTGAGGACTGCAAGAAAGATGTAAGTAGGCCAGGGAACCCAGAAATCTGTACCATCCTTGATTCATCCTTCCATCACACCACCAGTGATGCTGCACCTTTCCAGACCACCACAGAGAGGTTACATTTCTGAAGAAGCCTGACACATTTAGACAATTAAAACAAATTAGCATAATTTAGACTAAACTTCTAATTTTAGCACTCTGTAAATCTGCTTTCCTTTGAGCTCAGATCTAGCTTGCTGTTCCTCAGCTTCACCACACTGCAGGTGGCTTTCTACGGTGGATAGACTAGGCCCATCAGGCTGTAACATGCAGGACTTTTATGAAGGCACCATGCTTTGTGATCACCTTCCTGAAAGCATTTATGCAGGGTTCATCCCTGCATTCAGACAGTGGCCTCCTGGGGCAGACATCCTGGCTGAGGTGCCAGGCTCAGGGGACAGGGCACAGCTTGAAATTACTTTCTCCTGAAACAGATTTCTGAATGCTACAAGGTTTCATATACTGCTCACCTCATTTCAGCACAGTGGGCTCACCAAGCGCATACAGATGATGTTATTACCTGAATAATTTAAGAGCCTGCAGAGCAGCAGTGCAGAACAGCACCAACATCCCCCCACTGCCTTCTCCCACCAGCAAATCCCTCCAGCAGCAGATTCTGCTCCTACCCAACATCCCCCACATCCAGATGCCCATATTCTGCTCCTGTTCACCCCACCCCATCATGGGGAAAGGAGACAAAGCAGCTCTTGTGCTCTGAGACTCTGCAGGCGGCATGATCCTTTCTCCTGCTGATGAGCTCCAGCTTGCAGGTAAAACACCAGCACAGCTCCCAGCAGCTACTGAAACCCAGGTGGCTGACAGCCAGCCATGTCACATCTCTGGCAGGAGCTACTGCCACTGAATGCAAGAATCTCCGTAGCCTAATCCAGAGATGGTACAGTGGCCAGACATCCATGGGAGCAGGACACAGTGGAGCTCAGAAGTCCAGTTATCATGAGGATGTTCTGAGCCATCTGCAGCTGGGTCTACTGAAATCCTTTGCCCTCCTTCTGTCCATCATTCTTTTCCTTGCATCCTCTCAAAACCCAGCGCAAGCTGAAGGCTGTTGCAAAGTAACAGCCATTTGAAAGGACGCAGGCGAGCAGAGAGAACAGACCCAGTGGCTGCTCCTTGGCAGCACTCCAGCAGCGATTTCTCACCCCAGTTTTTCGTGTGCTTATTGCATAATTCTGACAGAGGTGTCTTGATTTTCTACCTCAGAATCCTTAGCTCAGACCACCCTGATGCACCGTATCAGTGAACAGTCATTGAGTGACCTCTTTTGCTTGTCACACAACAAGCACAGGCATGGTCACCCTATATGACTGTTCAACTATCCTTCTAAGGAATCATCTGTAATTGCTCTGTCTGATTGAGTTTTTGGCTGTTGGTCCAAACCCTTCCTGACTTGTTCTAGTTACCACATAACCTAGCTTCCTAAGTGTGGAAAAATTCGTCCATGTAAAAGCTTTCTCATCAGCATCCTCCACATCACTGCAATCATCTCAGTGCTGCCTCTGCCAATTCACCTCACACACCTCAGCTTGGAGTTTCTTTTGACAGTTGTTATCAGCCATTTAATTGTCCAAATTTATCCCTTATCCATGCTAGAATATAGGAAGGGGGTCACTTAATCCTCTGCCCTCCCTTAGCTCTTTCCCACCATTTCACTCCAGCTGGAGGAAAAGCTCTCTCTCTGCCAAATGGAAGAGCTCCTGCCAAACGGAAACACCTTGCCCTCGCTTTCCCACATAATTCAAACTCACTCTCACAAATTTCCTGTCTCCCCTTTCCAAAGCACCCTCCCAACCTCTCCAGGCAGGATGTATTTCGGTGTGTAATCTTGAGCATTAAAACATTTCCTGCTGCAGCATGCAGAAGCAATACTGCACTAAGGATGGGTGCCAGACTGTACTGGCGATCCATGAGCCTTCAGACTGGTCTGTATGCTGTTTCCAGGAAACTATCAACTAGAAAAAAGCCAAGGAGTTTTATGAAGGGAGTTTCTTATTAGGAATCACAATTCAAGAATGCATTGTGAGAGATGCTCTACAAATCCATAACAAGAGACTGTCTTACCCTTGAACACTTGCGAGACAAAGAAAGTAGGCAGAAGCAGAACGAGAAAAGAGGTTTGTTCCTCATTGTACCCTCCCTGCCCACCCTCATCAGAAAAAAAAAAGCAAAAAAAAAAGTTAAAAAAGAAAGTGGCAAATTCAGGCAGCCTTGCTCATTTGTTCTTTAAATGCCCAAGCAAAGTTTGCTCTGAATGCACACAGAGGATGTATCGCATCTTTCATACTATTAATTTAAACATTGATAGGAATCATCATAAGAATTTCTCTTCAAGCTTTTGGTTGGATTGTCATTTAATACTGTAGCCCTGGTTATGCTGCACACAGACTGAGTATGCTCTCTCATGTGCACTTGATGAGTTCTTTGGACATGATTGGCACTGCTGCTGTTACTGAAGTCCTCTGGCTATTTGCTGCACAGAACTCGTCATAGACATTTTAGAGGTTCTGGCCTCCTGCTCCATGGATCCTGTATGCTCACTGAGAAGCACAGCTGGAATCTGAATCTTTGTAGAGAGGCAGAGGAAGATGTCTGCCCCTGTTTATGGTTGACTATATATTTGGCTGAATTTAGTTCCAGAATAAGTACACTTCAATAGGAAGAAAGATTTTCATAGAAGTACTAACTTTTATTTATTAGTCTCAATCAAAGCATGTCAGGTTACAATGCCACCAGCCATCAACTGTGAGCACAGTTCACCTGGTACAGCTGCTGGTAGATGTATGTTTGAGACAAAGGGCAATCCAAGTGCTCTGGGCCCCAGTTTGGGGATTGGATTGTTTGGGCATTTGGGCCCTTTCTAATAACCCATTTGGTGAGCTCTGCCAATGCTTCCAGATTTCCTGGCAAGGAATTTGGTCCATTTTCTGTCTTTAATACATAACTACAATAAGTCACTTGCAACTCAAAAAGGACTCAGTAACTGTGTTCATATAACAAGCTAGAGAGCTGCCTCATAAACAGCGTCAGAACATCACTTTCCCACAATGTGTTTTGCTGCTGCCCACTGACCCTGACAAAGACAGGACTGTGTCTTTGAAGTGCTCTGCATGACTTCCCAGCGAGGGCCTCCTGCCAAGGTAGCCTTACCACATCTGCAGGGAAAGGAAGTGCTCTTGACTATGACTGCCTCTCAAAACCACAAAAAAAGAGACATATAGCTGCATCCAAAGCACAGATATCATTCCTGTCAATCACTACTTCCCTGTCAGTGCAGATGGCCACATCAGAAGCTCCATATGCAGCACTGGAGCAATGACAGAATGGCTCTGGTCCCCTGTAAACTACCCATCTAAAGAAAATGCACAAAGATTTGAAGCTAGGATCCTGCAGCAAGAACAGCAAGAAGCGAACCCAGACGATGCTTGCCACATTCTCTAATGGCAGTGAACTTCTGTTAATTCACACTCTCGTATGCTCACGTCTGCTCTCTGTCACACTCTCCTGTTTGCAGGGCATCCTCAGAAGTCATTAACACATCATGCCACAGCTCTGGTAAGTCCTCACAGTTCAGCACTTGCACTAAATGTGGGAACACACAGGACTCTTGAACCCTTGCTCTCTGGGGTCATCCTAAGATTGAGACAACCTCCAGCCACCCTGCAGAACACACAGAGCAGAAAGACTCTTCGGGACATGCCTGGCTGTTTCATGTGACAGCTCCACCCAAAGCACAAGCATGCCTGGGCTGGACAGGGAGCACGCATGAGTAACAAGATACTATTCCTTAAATCCTTGGTGCAGCCCCTGTCAAATGAAAGCTCAACTGTCATCATCTTGAGTTACAAAGGTTGGGTGCAGGGAATAATGGAGGAGCGACAAGGTTACACATCTGGACTGTCCTTGTGCCAAGTGACAAACAAGAGGTACAGAACACAAAAATGGACAGTACAAGGTCAATCAGGTTATCGTTACATGCACTTAATACAAAACCCAAGAAATTCCTATGGAAACTGGAAAGCAACAAATACAATCATGGTAGCCAAGGAGAAGGGGTTTGGGCTACACAGCATTAAATAACAAAACTCGCTGACTCCAAGTACCACAGAATACAAGGTTCTTGCAGGATACAACCATGCAGTTCATGGGACCCATACAACCACACAAAAGTTCCAGGAAATGCTAAAGGATACTAAACTGATGACACATCAGCTCATAACAGCAGCTCACATGGCATGAGATGAGAAGAAATTTCTTCTGAGGTTGTCATCTCCTGCAATCTGGCCATCTTCTCTTCTTTATGTCATGCTAGGACTTCCCTGGATCGTAACTCATGCCTCTACTAACTTTCTCTGCAGCTATGCTTGGTGGGCTCAACGAGAAAGACAAGACACTGATACCCTGCATTGTACAAACATCAAGTGAATGAACCACCTCTACCCCAAAGAGCCTGTGTCTGTGTACAAAGCAAGATACAGCCAGCACGCACTGGCAGAGGAAGAGAAGGAGCCAGTGACACCACACTGGTTTCAGTACATTCCCACAGCCGGTGCAAGGGCCTTTGGCATGGACACATGAGTCCCATGCAGGCTCACAGGGCACTAACAGACACTGACCTAACACAAATCAAACCCCCACAACTGCTGCAGCAAAACAGAATGAGAAATTCCAATACATCCTGGTAGGCCTCTGCTTGGCCCCAAGGAGACTCGCACAGGAAAAACACTATCACTAGAGACACTGAGGCTTTGGGGCAGGGGTTAACAAGAGAAAGCTAGCTCAATAGAAAAATGTCCTGATTTGGTAGTTCTTCACATAAGATCCCCTTTACAGCCCTCTGGCAATGTGAGAGGCAAGTTGCTCCATCAGCTTCCAGTACAAGAGGCCCTGCAGGGAACAGTCCTGGACCTGCAGGCACTGAGCAATTATTATCACTGGAGAAGGAGGCATCTGACACAACAGTGTGGCAGCTGAATGACCCCCATATCCAACTCCCCAGCTGCTGCCTGCAGACTTCACAACTGTCCTGATGTATCCACTGATCTCTCCCTGATGAGCTGCTCTCTGTGGACACAGACCTCTCCAGGTTGTACTGGGATAGCTTTAATAAAAGCAAGACTCTACTTTCCTCAGTATTCTCAGGCCCAGCTATTAAGATGCTCCAACAGCAGAGCTCTGCTGGGAGGCTCCTGCTCACAGGGGCACCCAAAGTCTCCAGCTCTTTGGGTAAAGGCAGAGGAGGAGCCCACCTAAGAATTCCTGTATCATAACCTCCTATCAGATACACCCTTGATTATCCTTGGTTTCACCTCTCTCTCTCCTCGCTGCCTTTCTGCACTGGTGCATAGCACATATACCCTCAGACCCTGTTGTGAGAAGAACATTCAGATTCAAGAGATCTTCAAGGGCAGCAAAGCTATCTTAACAATATGTCCACTCCTGCAGGAAGCTGGCAGCAAGAAAAAACTGGCAGTGACTTTCCAGAGAGGAGCTACAGCTCAAAACAGCTGGCAGACCCCAGGCTCCAGCATGCTGGTGTCAGCAGAAGGGACAGACACCTCTTCGTTGCTCCTGATCCCCCTCACCTGCTGCCAGCAGGGAAGGTTGACCCACATCCCATGAACAAATATAGCCTGCCCTCAGGAGCAGCAGAGCCCACAGTCCTCTGCACAAACATGCCTTCTCTGTTAGGGGTCTGCTCCCGCTAATGCCCTGGTTTCAGTATTCTGGTGCAGATTAAGCAAGGGAGAGAGTGGACATCAACATTAGTCCTTCACTAGAGAAAGGGGTGGGGATCTCTTGTCCCTTAGCTCTGAACATAAAAAGCGATTGTGGGAAATGGAAGGAAGCTAGAAACCAGCAATTTTATCTTATAGATCAAATCTGTCACTGGGCTGAGTGAGTGTATTAAGCTGCCTTGATAAACCCCTCACTTCCCCTTCCCCTTCAATAGGCTTCTTTATATCTGTGCTCCCTCCCTCCCCCCTTCCCTGCAAGCTGTCAGGGTAAACAGCAGATTTCTGGTCCCAAAAGTTGTCCTCTCTTTGACAGACTGTTTCTTGTGCTGACTGCACACAGGTTTGTACAGGGACTAGGCTGCTCCTCTGTCATTCTCTCCCCACCCTCCAACCCCCCCCCCCCAAACACAAACAGCACTCACTGTCACAACCACAGGCACCTGGATGTAGGGCTGCTCACCCCAATGCCACTGACCTTTTTCTTCCGGTCCCGAGAACGGTTCCTGCGCTTGCGATTTGATTCTTCCTTCTCTTTCTGCTCCTGCAGAGCCTGAGCCTCAATATCTTTGATTTTCTTCAGCTGCTTAGCTGCTTGAGCCATGGCTGGTCAGACTGCAGTCCCCTGAGAGCTCACACCTGCACTTTCTGTGCAGCACCCTCCAACTCCTGGCCAAGGAAGTACGTTCCCCTCACTCAAATGCTGTCGACCCAGATGAGTGTGAAAGCAGTAATAAGAGGAAAATTGAAAGCAGTCAGTAAGCCCCAAAGGACAGCCAAGGTCTCCAGGTAGTTGCTAGATGCAGTCTGGGACACCTTTATAAACCATTAATAATCCCAAATCCAGCTGTTCCAGAGGTTCTATGCACCATTGCAGCAGCCCCTGACTGCGCTGGCACATCATGCAGAAGCCTTCTTGTGGGACAGGACACTGGATTGGTGCTCTCTCCCTCACTGTTTCTCCTGCAGTATGAGAAGAGATGCAGGCAGTCAGCCACAGGAAGGAAAATAACTCCCAGCAATTAATGCATGATGACAATAGAGAAGCAGTGAAAAAGAAGGCTGATGCATTTCATCCAACTCCTGAGTTCTCTGTAGCAATGCCTAAAGAACTGTAGCCTGCACGTATTCAGTCAGGGGCTTTACCACTGCAGTGCTGTTGAGGCAGGCACATATTCCAGTCTCTCCAATTTTCTTCCTCACAGTCAGTCTCTGTGCAGCAGCCGCATCACTCACTCACTCTCTGGGTTACAATTCCATCTTCTTTCATGGGGAGCAATAGGGAATGGCTGCATCGGTTAGCAGGCAGGCAGCATCTCTGCTCAGAAAACAGCCGATACTGCAAAGGATGTGCCAAGTACTGGAGCAAAGTGCAGCCTAGCAGCATCCTTTCCTCCTCGCATCTCTCCACTGAGTGAGCAGTAAGAGGAGGGGAGGGATCTTAGCTGTGAACAGGAGACAGAAATGAAGGGTTCAGTCTGCTCTTTACACAGCAGCAGCAAAGTAAACCCAAGCCACCAGCTCCTGCCCACTCGGGTATCATCAGAGCTCAAATCCTCTCTGAGGATTCCTGGAGATATTCTCAGGCCTGGAGGAGTACCTTTGGTTCTTGCACGTGGCACCAGTGTGTGAGGGGGCCAGAATAAAACCATGTGGAATTTTCGGGGTGGGCTCTTTGGTGGGGACCACACCATCCCCTGAAGCAAAGTGTGCTTATGTGTTCAGGCACTTCTGAGCAACCCTGCCTTTATCAGCTCAATTATTGTCCCTTGGAGAAAACATTGCCTAGGTGCAAACCAATGGGCAAAGCACCCATGGGAAAACTATCTACACAGGTGGAAGCTCTGCAAACACTGCACTTTTCTGGAACCAGCTCCCCAAATTCTAGGCAGTAATGGTCCCTTTGTGTTAAAAGATGGCAAAGCAGGGATTGTCAATTCCTCAGTAACTACCCGACAGCCACAGGTCATATAGACTGGCAAGAAGCTGAGATGCAAACCTAATTGTACAGACACTGTAGGTCACTTTTTTGCTAGAGTAAGTTTTCTTGCATTTTTTCCCTTTGTTTCTTTTCCTTTGGAAGTTGCCCCAGTTCTTTTGCTTCATCCATAGACCAAGAAATGTGCTAAAATCAGGAAAAAAGACTGGCACATCATACAGTTTTTAAAGCATATGATGACTCTATATAATAGAGAAGGTCCCAATAAAACATGAAGAATAGGAAATTATAAAATTTTACATGTTTCCTAGTACAGCTTTAGTTTTGTGTATTTTACCCACATAGATAAATAATACACACAAGTCTAGATACAGCTGCACATCTTTTCATAGCAATATTCTGTCACTATCCATAGGGGGAAAAATACAAAATTAAATAGAAGCTGCAGAGTAAAAACGCTCCGCAGACAGAAGGGAGTTGGGAGCACAACGCTGGGAGTGCCTCACTCCTGGATGTTGAACTTTGCATCCTAAATCTGCTCTCTGCTCTCTTTGCATTTCTTTCTGTGGAATTTCTTAATTTTTCAAAACAGCAAACTCAGGAATGACACCAAGTTCTGCTATATGCAACAGCCTCGTTTCCTACCAGATGCACTCAACCAAGTCTGGGCATCAACTGCTCAGTGCCAGTCACCCTGAGCTCCTTGTATGACCAGCAAGGACGTCTCAGCCTTTGCTCGAGTCCTGCCTTCCAGGTTCCAAGGCTTAAGCAGGGTCAGACTTCAGAATCCAGGTCCACTCCGTGCCAGGGCCTGCACACTTGGCACCCAAGGAATGGCTGTGCAGCACTCCAGGCTTTGGCACAGGCATTCTCTCTTTTCCCCGCTGCAGACGCCCCACGCCGTCAGTCAGCGGGAACACCCGCCCTCTGCCTGTCTGCGGCAGGACTCGGCCTCCTCCTACACACAGATCCCACCTCTTAACTCCTTATAAGCCAGAGCAGGGTGAGCACATGGCAGGAGCAGGCAAATAACCTGGAACTGATGAATGAGGTGCTGAGGCTGGTCAGGCTTTGCATGCCCACGGCGTCGGAGGACACTGTGGGCATGCAGTGGAGATGCCTCAGCTGCTAAAAAGCAAAATTCCTTAGTTTTCTCTGGGAACAAGGGGCAGAGTCCACCAGCTCTGGGCAATTCAACCAGTTTGTCGAGCCTAAGAGTCTCTTGGAAAGCTTTTTATTTTGTCAGTGCTGCTTTTAACCTGCTAACCTATTTGCTGACTTATGGATCGGGCACTTTGTTCTTTCGTTTTCTGTGCAGTGAGAAGCATGTGAAGGGGATTGTGAGAGACCTCAGTTATCTATTTTTCTTTTCCTGTTCCAGGCAGCCTTATGCAGTGCTACCAGATGCTCCAAACAAAGGGCTGGGGAAAAAAGCAGCAGCATTAAAGAACAGGGACATTTAATGAACTCAAGAGGGTAGAGTTGTAAAAGCCATCTAAGACAGAAGTTACTCATAAAACCAGCCTGGAACATGCTATTCCAAGTTAACATCACAGCTCAGAACTTAGCAGGGCTCAGAAGAACTCAAGAGTTTTGCATGTGCTATGAGTGACCATAAGGGAGACACTGTTCAGAGGAGGTGCAAGTCTCATTAACGTGGGTGTAACTAGCTGCTAAATCAAAGAAGGCCTCATGCCATGGGCAGGCTATTCTGCATGTGCGGACTCTTTAACTAGTTGAGTGACCATTCTTGGAGTCTGCATATGCTTAGGCATAGCTAGCCTAGTGTTCTTCACCTTTGCCTGCAGGCTTATGGCTGATGAAGCCTCCAGACACGTTTACTTGGATGCTTGGCTGCCATTCTGTTTAATGCACAATGAGGCACTCAATAAAACAAAAATAATGAAAAGATTCTAATGTTTCTACCCAGAAGCACAAACTGCATATAGTGAGGCTGGAAGGATGTACTAGCATCTCCCATGGACTAGCAGGCGGACAGTTCAGGACAGGAGGAAGCTCTGTATCACCACAGAATTGCATTAGGATTGTCTGCCCTTTGCTTTAGGTGACCCCACTGGGGCAGGGGTTGGAGCAAATAGTCATTTGCCAGATGTTCTTCCAACATCACTCGTTCTGCAATTCTGTGATACATGAAGGGACTGCACATGCTAGCAGAGAAACTCTAGACTGAGGTACTAGCACAGGTTGCCCAGAGAATTTGTGGTTGCCCCACCCCTGGAAGTGTTCAAGGCCAGGCTGGATGGAGCTCAGAGCAATTTGGCTTAGTGAAAGGTGTCCCTGTACACGGCAAGGGGTGGGAATTGGGTGATCTTTTAGGTCCCTTCCAACTCAAACTATTCTATGATTCTATGATTGTACAGTTTGGGCCCAGTCTCCTTCTCTAGAGGCCCTTAAAGCACAGGTTCATTGAAATGCTGGAAAGGGATGCTGAAGGGAAGATGAAATGCAGAGAACTTTTCAAAATACTGTTCACAGCATTGATCCTGAACCCCTGTCCCTGTGGCCTGGTGCATTACTGCATAACTGATCATGACGGGAAAACCACTAGACACATGAATTGCAAAATACCACTAAGTCCCTGCCTGCCCACAAAGCAGAGCAGAGAATTAGCTAGCAAGATTTCAGATAGTCCCAGGTTCAGACTCCATCTGTAAATCAGAGAGATTATTGATCTAATGCACTTCAGGTACAGCCTGAAAGAAACCAAAAGCATCATCTGCCATCCCCAGAAAAGGAAAGTGCACTTGAGTAGATGAATAGCTTTTACCAGTGCAGCTGAGAGAGTTACTTGCACTTTTCTAGGGCTAGAAATGCTTCCCTGATCATACTAATTTTCCTTATCACCTTACCTAGAGCAATATTGTATTTTTCAGACCCTGACTATAACAGGGCAGCTGCACATAAGCTGTCAGAGCTTCCAGACAGTGCTACCCCGTAACATCACAATTCCCTTTCTATCTTCCTTCTGCACCAATATTTGCTACTTGGACTTGCTGAGCCCTGTGCAGAATTTGTGCTGAAGGTTCTTGTGGACAGCAATCAGGTTTCCAAGCAGATCGAAGTGTCTGTCTCAAAGCTGGATAGACACAGAGATGATCAAGGGTGTCTGCAATGGCCTCTAAAGACACTGTTTTTTTAAGTGCTTTCCTTTGTCCCCAGCCTTTCAGCTATCACCTGCTGACCCCTTACTGTATATACCCAGGTAGTTCTCATCACTTTCTGAGGACAAGCTGCTGTGATTTGCTTTGGCCTCAAGAGTATGTTCACTAACACAATGCAAAGGAGGACAAGGACACTCCTGAAGTAACTGCAGTCTTGCCTACTTCAGACTGCAGAAGATTTTTATCAGAAGGGAACACACAGCAACTTGAACCTGCTCCCCTGGAGAACAGCTCCTCACAGCAGGACTGACTGAAGCCCTGGTCCAGGAAATCTGCTGACCAGCAACAATTCAGCTCTTCCTATGTGACACCCTTTTTCTTTTCCCCCAAGATACCAGGGAAGATTTCATCGCTACCAAATTCTAGGTTCAGAGCTGTTGTCTTAGTACCTCGTTAGCTGCTAGGCTTAGAATTGATGCTTAGCGCTCTGATGGGGGGAAGCAGCATACCAACTGAATGGTCTTTGGCATCAATGGCAGCTGGTTTTTAAAACATCATTCTTGAATGTTGACAGCATGATTTAAAAGTCAAATTAACTGGATGTGGCAGAGTAGGTAACAGCCATACATGTAAGATTGTCCTGCGCACAGGCTTACACTTAGGACATTCTCAGCTAGGAAGCATTTGGCCTATGACTGATACCAAACTTCTATGTGTTGTTGGTGTATGGTTGGTAAAAAGGGACCCTAGAGATCAGCCACAGATAAACAAAAGCTCTTTGTCTTCACCATTCATGCAGGACTCAGGATAGAAGTGGGAAATGGACTCAGTAATTTCACTTAACTCACCACATAATTTTTTTATCCAACAGTCATTTTTATCTTCTTTATCTATCCCAAACAGAAGTTGTTCGGGAAGTATCTGGAACTGCAGATGATCTCTTGTTGCTGCTTGTTCCTATTGGGTAAAATGGGGAAACAGAGGATGACAAGAGTTTCAGCAAACATTTTCTCCTTTAGCTGAAAGATACCATGTGCACATATTAGCCAATGTGTAAGTAGAAATTTTTCAAGAATTTTATTTAATTATTTGTCACACAGCATCATGTTTATTACTTTATCCTTGAAAACAGATTATTTGTACTTTGTTACCTCAATCACACACTGGGATTCTGCTATGTGACACAAGTAACAAACATACTGTCAACAGTCACTATCTAGAGTTCACAGGGAAAAGTATTTGGCGAGGGAGAACAAACAAATACTGAGAGAGGAACTCTTAGGAAAATTATGGCACAAAATGAACAAGGTCATTATGTGCCAGTTTCACACGCAGAGCTGTCCAACAGAGTAGAACCTCCCATAAGGAAGGAAACAAGGAAACAAGTTCCTGACTCTGCAAGGTACTGCAGCTGTTTCAAGAGATTAAGCATGTACCTGAAGTCCTGCCTTGCTCTAGGTGAAAAATCAATGTTCGGTGAAGTTGCTGAGATTCTCTGTATTTGGGGCAAAAGAATTTTACATTCAAAGCCCAACTTCAGGCATCTATTTTTAGGTAACTTATTCTGGCTGACAAGCTGTGAAGATAAAAGATGCTGCAGGCCTCACCTCAGCCGCTGTAAACTTGTTCTGCCTCAGTCAATCTGCATTCCTCTATTACTTGCAGAGATCGGATCTCAGCAAGGAGCTCTTTCCCTGAGCTGGGAACCTAATTAAGAAGGTTCAGTTCTTTTTTAGCTTTTTCTGAATTATCTCACTGATGAGCTTTCAGAACTGCTGTAACCCTTTAAGATCATTCTCCTTTCAGTTAGTGTCTTTCAAGAACCACAACTCCAGTCTCCCAGACAGTAGTTTGTTGCCATAGGTTGCATTCAAACTCTTCCCTGCATATTGAGAGGTGGAAGCAGACATTTTGGTTCACCTATCAACTAATTTAGAGCAAACCTGACGGTGTTGAATAGAGCAACTCTCCCCATGTCCACAGTATGATACCTGGCCGTGGCACTGCAGAACCTGGAGGAGCAGCTGTTCACACCATGCTCTGTGGTACCAAAGGTTCTTGCTTTTCAAGACAGCCAGATTTCAAACCTGTTTTAGCTTGGCAACTCTCAAAAAAAAAAAAACAAACCAAAAAACAAAAAAAACCAACAACACAAAACCCTCCAACAACCCTTCTGCCCTCTTTCCCCTATCTAGTCACAACCCTTCTGCCCCCTTTCCCCTATTTAGTCATTCTCTAATGGTAGGATTTGATAGTTCGTTGGACAAGATTCTGAAAAAGAGGTCACCTTGTTCATGGCTCCCAAGTGTGGTTGTCAAGTTAGCCCACACAAACCAAGGCTGGGTTTTCTGTTGTTATTTTTCAGTTAACAGCCACTTAACAATGCAGCCTATTTGATCAAATAATGCTTTTTATAAATAGCTTGGCTTCTTGAAGACAACCTTATGACAGCATGTCTGTGGAAAAGCCTTTGGAAGGTTCTTGTGGCCCCTGGGTCTTTATATGGCTCGGGCCAGCCCTCGGACCACAGGAGGCCGAGGCAGTGGTTCTTGTCCCGACGCTTATCATGCTTTGTCACGGGGAAACTCTGGCATCGATCACACACGCTGGAACTGTGCTTCCCTCTAGCGTTGTCAGAGCTCTGAGCTTGTGGAGAATGTGCAGCGACCCAGCGGGATGGCACCACAATGATCCAATTGGGCCTTAAAGCTGAAGGGCAAACCTTGCTGGGTAAAATGTCTCGTTCTCCTCGAATTCCAGGTTCTCATTACAGATGAAAGAGCAGCTGAAGGGCGTGGGGGAAACACACACAGCCAGTTTTAACAGACGCAAGTCAAAATTAAAAAACAAAGCTGACAAAAACCAGGACCACATTTGGTTTGAGGTAGCCCTGGCAGAGAGGAATCTGAAGGTGGTGATTTCTAGAGAAGTTTCAAGTTTGTTTTTCTTAATTTTTCTCTAATTAGAAATTCTCGATAAAAATTAACATGAACTAAAGATCTCATAAGTGAATTCCAAATATGACCTCTCAGGTGAAAAGGCCCACAGGGAATCATACTCCCAGGACTAAGTATCAGGGACAGCATTCACCACTCAAATGGAAGAAAAAAAATCTACACGCACAACTGACATCCAAAATGGCTCAACATAATTTATTTTTTTATGTTAAAATGTACAGAGTTCTTTTGAAAGTACTTGCTAGAAAGGGGAAAAAAAAGTGATATTACATACAAGGAGAGGAAGGGAGACCATCCAGCCAGGAGCGTATGACATGAAGAATTACAAAGGCATCTAGGCACCCCCTTCCCCTTAGCTTACAAGTCACCATGAACAAAGTACAAAGAGGTTACAAAACAGGAAAAGCAAATATAAACAGACAGGAATAGACTCAGCTTCATTTGTACATGCGGCTTTTAGAGGCATCTGGAGCTCCTATTCACACACTCTAGAGATCTCTTTAAAGAGAATTTTATCTTTCTTAAAATAGTTTTTAATATTCTACAACAAAGATAAAAAATTTTAAAGATGGAATGAAATGAAAAAGCTCTTATTTTTAAAAGGCATCGAAGTCACTAACAGTGAGTTTTTTTTTTTAATTTCTTTTAGAAGATTACCCAAGTTATCTTGCTAAAAATACATTTTTTTTTTTAAACAGAAGTGAAAAAATGGTAGGTACCAATATTACTGCGTTGGATAATTTCTTTTTATATATAGAAAAGAACTTTTTTTTTTTTTCTACAATAGTTCTACAGTCACAAAGGTTTGTGGAAAAGGGAGCTGCCCAATTGATAAAAAAACCCATACAAAACCAAACCAAACATAAAGGCAAACAAACTGAATTCATGGCCCTCATTTCAACAGCTTCTCCTCCTGTCTCAGACCCACCCCCACCCCCAGGAAGCAGCGACACAGCTGAAGATCTAAGAAGAGAGGGCAGCACAGTGCGCTTTCTCTACACGGGTTATTTGGAACTGGAATAGTATATACAGAGAAATGGGGTCCTACACAGCCTTGTACATGCTCAAAACTAAACAGAAATAAAAAGTGGAAGTCCTTTGAATACTGCCCTTTATGGTTAGCAGTTACTGGAGGAAAGTCCATTTTAGTGCATCTGAAGAAACCCCAACTTTTAGATTCTTTTGGTTTAAAAACAACAGGAATTAGTCTCATTAATGTGTCTGTATTTCTACTTCATAAACAATAAAAAAAGAACTTTACAGTAAAGGGCTGTCCCTTTTTGTATTGGGTGGCATGCCAGCAGTGTAGCCAAAATTAATGGAAATTGGATTTGGCAGTAATAAACAGCAAAATCCTACCGCCTAGATCCTGCTACGGTGTTGGGACGGTTTCACTGCTGTAAGAGGCCGATTCCCTTTTTTTCCCACACTAGATCAAATGTGTGGCTATTCCTATAAAATGGATATCAAACACAATAAGAGAATCAGGAAAAACATCACTGACTCTCCCAGAAAGCGGCACATTTAGCAACTTCCTACCGCAGACCAGGAATGGGAAGAGTGACAAGGACACCACAGGGTTCTCATCCCAGTCACCAAATGCACACTTTATCTTCCACCATTTCCCAAGCCAAGAGATTAACTGGAAACAGCTGCTTCTGAGCTCAGTCTGACTCAAAGGCTCAGAACCAAAACCCTCAGCATTTCCAAGTATGTACTAAAGCAGTCTGGGATCTCAGAGCTGTGGCTGACTTGCAGGTCAACAGAAGAGCCTGTAGCCATTTTCTTGTCCTAATAGACCATTACCAACCCTGTCCTCTTCACGACTGCTGAAGGGATACAAAACAAGTTCTCTTTTGAGATGCTTCCAGCAGTTCAGTGACAGAACGTGTGCATGCATGCACATGTGTGTTCACGTGCATGTCTGGGTGGTGAATGGGATAATTTTAAAGTTACATTATATTTTCAGCATAAAACATACAATTTCAATTAACTCATCTACAAAAACACCGATGTGAATAGTTTATTGTTTCCACCTAACTCCAAATTTTACTGAGGGTGAGGGAGTCAAGGAAAATTAAAGATTTTTCCTGACTTGCAGAAATAAAGATCTTCATTTATCCTCTGTGTCCCCTTCCAAATCTCCCAATTAAGTGCCTCCTGCTAGAAGTAGGAAATGTTAGGTGGGGTTTAGAGGGAAGGGTTGTTATTCTTTGAGATGTCAAACATTTTACATGCCTGCAGCACTAGAAACTGCATACAGAGGGGCACAGGGGAAGGAAAAGGACATACATTGAAAAAAAATTTAGGAAGATGATTTAATGTTACACATAGTCTGTCCACTTTGTCAGCAAAGTAAGGCTCTTTTTAAATTATGAAGAGATTTTGTGCATGTTTCCCCTCTAAAAAACATCTGTAAGTGATTTTAGCTGTAAAATGTTTGACGATTGTGAAGAAAAACAAACAAACATCAAAAAAATAAAGACCAGGCTTCCTAAAAAATAAAATAAACCAAAGAAAATCCCTCTAAATCTACAGCAATATTTTAAGTGGAAAAAGGTCCATTTTCTCTGGTTCGTCAGTATAAAAGGTTCCTTTATTTATATTTATTTCAGTTTTTTAGGATGCAAGTTGATCTTGCTCATCTTCTCATGTATGGTCCATTAAGAGACTGCTTGGGCACCCCAGCAGCATTCATGTAGCTGTGATGGGAGGGGCCAGTGTACATCATGTTTCCATGAGGATTTGGCTGCATAGGCTGCTGGGTATAGGCCTGGCTCCCCATCATTCCCATCTGCATCTGCATAGGATACTGTGCTGTCTGATTCATGTAGGCAGGGTTACTATGGTAACTGCTGTTCATCATGGGCTGTGTCATTCTGTAGCTGTTCATAGCATTCAGGGTGTTCATATTCATGGAGTTCACGTTGTAAGGGGTGGTTGGCATCAGGTTGACTCCCATGTTCATGCCCCGCTGCACGGCCAAGGTCCGAGGCCCAGCCTGCATGGCAACGGCGGGGGGGCTGCGGCCGTACAGCTGCTGCTGGTGTGCGGTTGCTGAGGGCAGGGGGGCTGATTTGGAGCGGATGGAAATGTGCCCCTTGACTGGCATCTGCCCCTGCAGCCTCTGGGTATGGGGAATACCAATATTGGTAGCAGACATATTACACTGAAGCAGAGGTGATGTGAGGTTCATGGTGGTGGATGCCAGGTTTGGTGGGGGTGTCATAGTGGCTTGTGCTTGTGGGGTGCCGGCCAGGGGGTGAGAGGGAGCCAGCTGAGCCAGCCCTGTGTTGGAAAGAGAAACGCTGGTTGCATAGGAAGTTACAGCAGGAGAATGGCTATAAGGCATGGCATGAGGGTCCATAATGGTGTTTGTCAGCTGCTGCAACTTGGCTAAACTGAATGTGGCTGATGGTTGTGAATAACTCCCAGCACCAAAATCCCCTGGAATCCGCTCATAGATACTTATGTTACCAGTGCTGCCTGATTCAGGTATTTCCATGATCATAGGTGCTGGGGTGAAGCTGTTGTTCATGCTACACTGAGATAATGAAGGTTGTTGCTGGGGTGGAGGTGGGGGCTGTGGCTGCTGGGACTGAGGCTGCTGCTGTTGTGGCTGTGTTGTTGGTTGCTGGTTACTTGGGGGCCTTTCTACTACACAGCTCTGAGGTGACTTGATATTACAGTTTGCTGCAGGCTGGACACTGTTTTGCTGCATCATGCTGCAACTGCTGCCAATGTTTGCCATTTGCTGAGTGACAACACAACTGCTCTGAGTGAGGCTGCTAGAAGAAGACAGTCCTCCATATGAACAGCTGCTTTGGGAAGAGTTATTTCCACAAATGCTGCCTCCCATAGTGGAGTCATAGCTGCTGGGGTTTTCATAATTCTCTGTAGTGCTCTCAATGCTGCCAAGGTCACTAAAGCCACTATCCACCACCTGCTGAGAGTGGTCCGATACTGAAGGCACATCCATCATGGGGCTGGTCTCCATGTTCTGCATAGAGGGTGCGGACAGGGATCCTTGCTCAGGACTTATCTGTGTGTAACTGCTCTCCAGAGCAGGCACATTTGGGCTGCTGACAGAACGCACAGACTGGCTGGGGTGGGACTGAACAGAGGATATTGGACTGTTGTGTTCTGAGGCCTGGCAATCTTCAACCATTGATATCTGAGGATCCTCCTCAGTTTGGGTATAACTCTGCAAAGTCTGACAAGCTGCAAGAGTTTCTTCACAGTCCTGGTAAGCTACATCATGCTCATTGCTTTCCTCCTGTGTCAAGGACTGGACTGCTTGAACAGTTTCAAGATCTAGTTCACTATGAGGAATCTCTTCCTCTTCCTTTAATTCAATTAACCCCTCTTTATTACTTTGCTCTTCTTCGTGATCATCTTCAGACCCCGGGGCATGCTCTGAGCCCACTGATGTCTCATTGGAAGCCCGTTCTTCTTCAGAATCTGCCTCTGCTTCATCTTTCTCTTTTGCATCTTCTCTACTGCTTGGTATGCTTGTTTCTAAAAAATATTCTTGCACCTGAGGCTCCTCCTTTACCCCTTCTTTAACAGGCTGTTCCTCCAATTCTTTTTTCTTCAGAGACTCTGGATGACCATCATCTTCATCATCAGCATCATGATCTTCATTTTGATTTGTCACTACTGTGACTTCCTCTTCCTCCTCATGGTCATGCTCAGGTTCATCTAATTCTTGATGCTCTTCTTCTGATTGCCTCTGCTCTTCTAAAATTCGTGGCTTCTCCTCTACTTCCTCTTCTATCTCAGGCTCTTTAACTTCTGGCCCTGGACTACTGTTGCTGTCCACGGGAGAAACTGCTCTTGCTTCACTGCTCACTGTATCTTCCTCTTCTCCCTCTCCTACCTCTTCTGCTTCCATATTCATATTTTCCTCTTTCCTGTCCTCAGTGAGAGGCAGGTCTTTCTGCTCAACACATTCTTCTTTATCTGAAATTTTGGCCTTACGCCCTGGTTTTGAATTAGCTACCTCTTCATCAACTATTTCATCCTGAACTGATGGTGGCACCTCTTCCCGGTTCAGTTTAAAACCTGGTTTTCGACCAGGTCTTTTCTTCCAGTGGACTGGTTTTCGGCTTTTCCCTTTTGGCCATCCCTTCTTCTTTTTCATAGGTGGGGAAGTATCTGGCTCAAGTGAAGAATCCTTTGCTTCACTATTCCTCAGCATAGATAATGGTTTCAAGGGTGGGTTACCTGAAAATACAAATTGAAAGACAATGTTCAAATATTTTTGTTTGACCTAAGCATTCATGGAAGCTTTCCCAAGCATGCCCAACATATTTATCAACTTCTGTATTAGCCTAGACATTTATTTGAATTTATTTATTAGCTTAGAAATATTAGCTTAGAAGGATCAAGGTCTGCTCATTAGCAGCATGTTGCACATTACATTTTCAAAGAACATCAATGTTTTCAAGATTTTCCATGTTCAAAGCTCAGAGCCCTTAATACACAATTCAAATTAAACTCTAAGCTATATAATGAAGTCCTGAGATGACAAATTTTATTTATAAAATATGTTCACAAATGAACATGTTGCAGTGTAGGGGAACATATGAAGTTGCAACAAAAGCATGGCTCCATTCAGATCTGTGCATCTGCTTAAGAAAGGAAATATTTTCACTTTTTTCACAGACTTATGCTTTTTAATGCCAATAGAAATACACAGATGCCTGGATTTGGCTAGTAATTTTTTTTTAATTGAAGAAATCATTAACAAGAAGTTGAATTTCTCTTTCATCTTTTATTTGATGAAGAAGATTTGCATTTCAGTGACTTTCCAAACACTCAAATAGGTTCAGAGCTTATACAGCCAGAAAGGAATGTGATTGTTTACTGAGAACTTACTGAATAGTATAAGGCATTCCCTGAATTAATTTTGGTTTGAACCTGTCAATTAGGACAGTCGGTGACATTTTACACATCTGTATAAAGCTGAGTTACTCTTGCACTTTGCTCAGAGAGGCATTTACTTTAAATACCTCCCTCCAATGATAAGCATTCTGAAAAAATTCTTAGTATTAAAAAGTGAATACTGAATTCAAAAATCAGTAACTTCTTACGTCATCCAAAAATAAGTATTTGGAATGTGCATAAAGAAAAGAAAGGATATGCCACAGTCAGCCAGCATACTGTTGTACAGGAAGAAGGTAACACTATTTTCATAACACTTACTAAAGCATTAACACTTAAACCCTTAGAAATAAAACCCACTTCTTAAAAAAAAAAAATCACTATTTCTCTTCCCTTTCACATTTTGTATCCACTACAGAGGATTAGATATACAATATTCACAGTAAAACTTGCATGCAGAACTAGGAAAAGCAAAATAATACAGCTCAGCCATTACCAAGCTTTATCTTCCCCTACACAACGCTACTCAAATTGCACAGATTTGGTACAATACAGAGAAACAAACTTTGTTTTTGACACCACAGAATACCTTCTGTCTTCCAGAACCCTTACTAAAAACTGGCCTCAAATCACAACCCTACACTATCCATTCTCACTACTGCCCTGACAGCAATCAGAACCAATCCAAATTCTCATCAGACACCCATTTAAGAAGCTGCAATGTTGCATTTCAGGGAAATCTTAGAACACTTTCAATGCATTGCCTCAGCTATACATTAAGTTCTCAGCAGAAAAATCTGGCCCCTAGCCAGAAAGTTAAAAAAAGAAAAGAAAAAAAAAAATCACAAGCAGGTTTCTGTAGTGATGGGAAAACCTCCAAAAAAATTCTAAGATTCCTACAGACATTCCTACCTCATTGTTATGATTAAAATAGTCTAAATCCGAACCATTTGTTAATTGCTGCAACACTGTATTTTTGAACTGTCAAAAGGCAGGGCTGTCCCCCTCACGCAACCTAATTTTTTAGCAAAATAAAAATCCACGTGTTTATGATGAACATGTTTAGGTAACTTGACAGCACACTGTATTTTCTCTAAGAGCATTACAGTTTTAATATGTATATGCAAAGGCATCTGCACTGAAGATAAAAGTAGCCAACAGAGACTGTGTGATGTCAGCAGCAGCAATACTCTAAAATAATATGGTTACTACTTTATTACTTCAAAGGTCCTGACCAATTTGTAGAAGTTTAGGGGAAGAAAAAAAGCAACAGAAGTGAGACAAGGGAGCAGAAAGCACTAAATGACAAGTATTTATAAAGTAGATGAGCCAGAAATTTACCACTGTAGTATAAAATGGATGTTAAAGCAGTGGCTTTCCAAGTACCATTTTTGATCCCTGGGCACTTAATGGACTATTTGCAGTCTGCAAAAGATGGTTAAAAATCACTGATTTATTTTATAAAAGAATATATGTGAGTGGAATCTCTAAAGGGATCTGCGTCTCCACCCGAAAATATTCAGAAGAGCACAAATGGAAAAGACTTAAAACAACTGATCTAAGAGATCTGTCTCCAACTCCATAGTCTTATTAATAGCGCTGGAGTATCACAAAAATGTATTTAATGAATTATCTAATCACAACAGAATTTTAAAAACCAATGGTATGACTGTGCATGTCTTCCCACTAAGCAAACTTAAAGCTGTAAGCACATGCTTGCACTAAATCTACACAGTTATATGCTGAAGTAAGGATTTAAGGCTAACTGATGCTAAATAGATAGTAAACCTGGCTATTATTGTATTAATGCTTTTAGTATTAAAGTACTTTTAAAGAAAAATTCTTCCCTGGTAACCACAACCTAATTGAAAGCCATAAATTAACAAGGTAACAATTTTTTCTTGTGGGATTATGGCACCATACTTGTTTTTCACACAGGTGTTCATTTTTATTTCACCAACTGCTTTGTACTATTGTAGCCCATCAAAACAACTGGACATCTAATAGCCATAAAGAAGATTGCTAATGGAGCACCTGAATGACAGATGCTTCTTCTGAATTGTCAGTGGACTCTAAGCAACCAGTTACAACCAAATTATTTTGTTTTATGAACTGAAGGTTCAGAGAACTTTAAGGAGGTATGAGAAGCTGAGAGGGTGAACATGCAATGTGATGAAGAAGAGGATCTCAGAAGAGACAATTTAGTATTTCCCTTTGTTATGGAAAATTAGGGGCTTGCCAGTTCATTTCCATTTTATTTCTGTAAGTGACTCTGCTGCATAGGTTTTTCCACAATCACAGATAACAATTCCATTAGGAATGCTGAATCAAAAGGATAGCCTGGCATCAGATCATTGCCAATAAGATAGTTAAATATATGCAGCATGTTTTCATAAAGCTAGGGAATGTCTGAGGCTAGTTTGACTGGTAATTTATGCCTAACCTACATTTCAGCTGGAAGTTACAAGCCAAAGAAAGCAGCTGGTTCTGTCGTGAGCTGTTATCATCCAACACAATCTATCAAACTTTCACCAGTGTACTGCCAAACATACCATTATTGTCATCAGACTCCTCCTCCTCTCTGGACTTCCTCTTAGAAGAGGGTCTCTGCCTGAGTGTGTCTGGTGGGGCTAAGTGCCGAAAGTACCCACTGGATGAAAGTTCACTCTCTTCCTCTTCATCCTCCTCCTCCTCCTCCTCCTCCTCCTCCTCTTCCTCCTCCTCCTCAATCTCAAATGTAGGCTCTAATCGGGGCATTGGTCGTTCAGAGTCTGAGTCCTCAAATGGTTCATCCAGCACTTCCGTGGTTTCTGAGATTGTTTCAGTGACAACACTGCTGTTGTGGTGTTTACGCTTGCGGACCCGCCTCTTCCGATGAAGAATTGGTTTCTGAAAATGGAAGGTGGGAAAAGAGAAGACATTTAATCATGTGCAGTAGAAATAAAACACTAGACAAATACAAAACATGAACAGCAGAGAGCTCCATTCTAGAATCCAGAATTCACTAGAAATAGTGACTGGCACCTCCCATTAGTTAGAATTTAAGCAGCTGAAGCTAACAGCCCATCCGTAACAGCTGGAAGTTTAGACACACTACAATACAGATGTGAATAGCTTAGAATAAGGTGCAAAAATGATACAGAACAGAACTTTTTAGAGCAGCCTCCCATGAAGAAAGGATTTGCTTTGACACATTGATAGAATTCACATCTCCATGGTAAATAATTTCAAAGACTTTACACTCTGATTTCAGTAGTTTAGAGAGCACTTGTTTTGCAAGATTCTTTCATAACTAGGACTGTATTGCTTTCTATTTTGCATGACTGAGTAAAACTTTAATAATTAAGTTCGAAAAAAATTTAAAAGCACAAGATAGAAGCTACAATCAAAAAACCCTTAAACTCCTACCTCTGATTCACCAAAAACCACCACTAGAAAAAGTCAGCGGGAAGTGCCCTGCAGAGAGAGGTCTGGAACACCGAACAAGTGCTCCCTGTCCACTTAATACACGCCTTGTGAAGTGCACCATCCTTCAGAAAGCCTCAACATACTGACAAAACCAAACGGATAACATAGTCAGAAACAACAAGAAATAAGGCACACACCTTTCGTTTCAATGTTGGCTTGGTGAGAACAGGCGGAGAGCTTGATCGAGGACTCACAGGCTCATCATCTTCCTCTTCACTACTCTCACTAAAACACCTCAGAAGTGCCCTATCACTATCACTGTAGCGCCGGGGTAATCTGTCACAGTCCTCTGGGAATCTACATTTCAGTGGCTCTGTGCTCTTTTTCAACTGCCCCCTCCACCTTTCCATACCTTCACTGTGCTGCCGACGGGGAATTGCAGATTTTTCACCTTTGCCATACTGTCCCTGGGAAACTGCAGATTTTTCCTCATCTTCAGCATACCGGCCTCTCGAGGCTGGAGATTTCTCCTCACATTCACCACATCTTCCTTGCACGGCCACTGACTTCTCCTCACAGTCACTGCACCGGCCTCGTGAGGCTGCTGATTTTTCCTCACACTCACTGCATCGTCCACTGGGAACTGCTGTTTTGTCCTCCGGCAATACTGGCTCCTTCTCACAAAATGGCTCATGAAGTTTTTTGCTCTTCCGGTTCCATCGACCTCTTCGTGATGGCTGACTATTTGCAGGAAGACTATCCAGGGGAAAAATGTGCTTGCTTGGCCGTGCAGAATTGGCTGGAGCAACAATGTCTGGCTTTTTTTCACTCTCTGTTGATGAGTAAGGCTCTTGCTCTTTCTTCTCCCATGACACAGATTTTACCATCTGATTTAAAGAAAAACAAATGGATTTCACACTTCCTATTTAAGCATGAATGTCTATCCTGAACTTGGATTCCACAAAAGTGTTTGAGCAAAAAGTCAGAAAAGTTTAGCAAAAGTGACTTTTAAAAATACGAGATTAAAAAAAAGACTTGACCTTTAAGAGATTCATGTAGTGCTACTTGCTACTCCTTTCCTCACAGGTAATAATGCACCTCAGTTTCCCAACAAGTCACTTCAGTCGGCCATTCAGTGGTATGCTAGAATGCTAACTTCACCCTGCTACAGTATTTGTGCAATTTTCAAGAAAAATAAGAAAAACTTGTAGCTATTTTTCCATTAAAATGTTCAATTAGTTGAATGTAAATAAAGTAACAGCAGATAATTTGCCTCTTAGTATTCTAGTCAGAGCTCATCACCTGATGCAAGAGTAACAAGCCCTTCAAGGATTTTCTCCAGACTATGCCTTGATGTTTTCTCTATTTTTATTTTCTAATCTGAAACCATAAAGATACATAAACTAACCATGACTGCATTGCTTTTTATGATTATGAGAAACGCACACATGAAAATTTTGTTAGAGCAGCCTGCAAAAGCAGTAAGTATAAACTACACGCCACTCAGAAATAAGAGATTCACTCTTACACTGGCCTCCGGATCCTTTTCTTTCTGCTTTTGTTGCTCTTCATTTTCCCCATCTTCTGTTTCCTCTTCTTCGTCTTCAGAGACAACTGAGTTGGAAACTATAACAGGTGTCCAACGCAGACATTCTGCATCCACATCAATAGGTCGGACATTAGTTCTAAGCTTTGCCATGTGTTCCTGGATAAGCTTCTCACGACGAATGATCACAAATCTGAACAGCAATAATACTCTGATCAATAACAGGTGACATACTGTACATGTTGTTATGTGAAACAGATATATTACAGAAAAATCTGTATACTCTCAATCAGTGCTGCCACACGTAACTTCAGAGAGAACAGAAACTCATTAAAATAGTACAATTTGCAGTACCATCTGACTACCAGAGAAAGCATCTCACGACTCAGGAAATGTTAAAATTCTTTCCACTTCTTGTTAATGGTGAAGCCATTATCCTTCCATGGGTAACATTCAGCTGCAGAGTATCATTTTTATTACGGACAAGGGGTACGCCATTTGGGGAATGGGCACCATAAGGTGAAAGCTACCGAAGAGAAATAGAAGGACTGCTCAAGAAATGCTGCAGTCCTACTACCATAGCACATTTTGTTTAGGGGTCTGAGAGAAATATCACCAGTTAAAGGTATATTGCCAGATGAGGACATAAATCTATTCTCAAGTTTTCCAAATAAGTTTCAACTTTAACACAAAACACAATAGAACACAACTCCACTCACCAAACTGCTATGGTCTGAAACAAGACTAATTCCCAGTATTTCACCCGACTTGTCAGCTGAGCAAGCAGGCTACCTCTATTCTATACCAAGACACTTCATCTCTCCGAGTGATGTGTCCCACTCTTCAAGCATTCCATGTTAATCCATACAGCTTATGGCATTTTTGAGACAGAGAGAAGGAGGGAGATTTTCAGTCTGCTTACTGACTGAAAATAAAGAGCAGATCTGCCTCTAGAGAAGGAAAGTTGCTGTTCTTTGCTCTGTTTTGTGAGTGTATTAGACTGATTTTGCTGAGGGATCCCAAGAAAACATGGCCAAGAGACCAACTTGCTCTCTCCCTCACAGCACCAAATTACTCAGAATGCCACATCTACAGGGCTACACAGCTGGACATCTGAGCCAGCTTTGGCACTGAACGATTCTTGCATTGCACACGAGTACGACAGTCTCAGTATTTGGACACTGAAGTCTTTAGTAAAATCAAGCTTATTAGATGTGACTTGTCTTCAAACACTTAAATTTCAATGAAATACATCTAAGGGTATTTGGGATTACAACGGGACTCCTGTACTCACTGATCACTACGGAAGTCAAGCATTCGTAGGTGATGTAGAGTGGAAGTGATATCTTGAGGGCAGATTCCAGTCAGCTTACTCAATTTCTTGATGCTTAATTGCTTGTCACGTTGATGATAAAGGCACTCCAATATTACACTTTTCCAATAAGCCATATATGACAGGCGCCCCAGGTCTGACAGGGGCTTCTCTGGTGATCCTGCTTGACCCTCACGCTTTGAAAGCAAATAGCCTAAAGATACACAATAAAAAAGGTTTCAAAACATTAGCTTCTGTTTCCACCCCGACTTCTACAAAGGCCTCATAAAATAGCTCAGTGCTGCCTGCAAGATGTAGATGAGAACTCTGAAGGATACTTTGAGTTGTCAGGCCAATTTTTTATTTGTTTGTTTAAACTCCTGTTTTTCAGTGGTCGAGTGTGAGATTTCTGAACTCTGCTGCGATCAGACACTGACTATGGCAATGCCACGAGATGGCAGCAGGTGCCTACCTAGAAACTACACCAAGCTTGAAGCACAATTGCAATAGCAATTTTGGAAATGACAGAGGAAAAACATACTCTTAAAACTAACATGACAAAATCTTCTTGAAAATTCTCTACTGTCAAACTTCATGACCATACTGGAGAGTACTAAGCTCTATTTGCAGAGATTTCATTAATTTAAGACTGCGATACATTGCACAGGTTCAATAAAGGCCGAGAGGTTCTATTCTACCCAGTGAGACAAAGGGGGGGTGGGTAGATTGATGAAGATGACAAATGTGCCTTCTCACTGCTGTTCTACCATAACCCATATTTGTTGATTTCTCAAGATACATCCTTGAGTTCTTTTGCTTCATCAGTATTTTCAGGAGAAGGAAAAACTTTTCTACAAAAGGTATCATTCTGATATAACTCTACCAGTAGAGTTTTCCTCCGAACATTAACTCCAAAATTTGTATGTCCACAGGGAGGGCTGTATTAAATTGCTATAGGCATAAAAAACAATGTATAGTTACGGGGGAACTATACCTAATCAAGCTGCTGAAGATTTCCACAGAGCATGCAGTCTTACAGATGGCTTTCTGTATAAGGAACTACACGCACAAGACAAGCTTCTGCTAAAATTACTTTACTGACACATGCCTTCAGTTTCTACTTTAAGTTGCTTACACAGAAAACACTGGAATCAAGGGAAAAATGAGCAATTTTGTCTTTAGAACTGAAGTTCCAACAAAAAGAGTAAACCATTAAGTTCAGATGATTTTCTGAGCTTTAGAAGCCTTTGTCCAGAGATGTGTTTTAATTTAAAAAATATCCACTTCTACTATTAAGTCCTTTAAAATATAAAAATACAGACAAAAAAAAAGTAAAGAAAAAGTTGCTTACTGAAGTCAATTAGGAACCTGCCATAGCCCTTTCGCTGGTATTGTGGAAGAATCATTATACAGGAAACATTGTACTTCTGTTGGCAGTGTTTTTCCTGTTGGAAAAAAAAGCATCATATTGAAAAAAAAGATCAGTGAGAAATAGTGTAAGTTGTTCTGTAAAAGTAGTTCTATAGCAAAAAGTGATCTAAGAAGCCACAGTCAAAGTTTCTGAGGAACAATAAAGCCAAGGAAAGACTTCAAAGAGACAATATTAAAACTCTACCATTATTTCAGTTAAGAAAAGCACAAAGAATGAAAACTTGATATCACCTTCTGCTTAGATACAGTAAACATGGACTGCAGAGAAGGTGAATTCTAAGAATAAATCTGAAGGCAGCTAAATTCATTGCAAAAGATTGCAATATTCCAGTGAATCCTTAAATGTTACAAGCATAATATACTAAAATCCAGTCTCAAATCTGCTGCTCTGAATACTAAAAAACAAAAAGCTTCAAATAAAACTACTTAAAGATAATTGAAATAAGAAAAGTCCTATCTGATAACTTGGCCCTGTTCCCTCAAAAAAAAAAAAAAAGGCTTCAAATCAGGTGCAAAGTTGCCAAACTTATTTGGAAAACAATGTATATACAGAACAAAAGGTGAGAAACAGAATTGCCAAGCAGTTCTATCTCAAAAACAGCACTACCCCATCTCCACCAAGAGCAGGAAGTAATTTGAAAAGGTTTTTTTGACCATTAGCAGCAGTACAAGTTCCTTAGAAGTATATGCTATTCAGTATTAAAGGAAACTTGGGTTTACTAACCCAAGTGGTCTCTGAATGTAATAGAAATAACACCTGGTTGCAACAGATATCTATACCTGTATTACATCATTTATTGTATAAAATGCAAGAGTGTAAGTCACAACTTTTGCAACAATTTAAAGGATCCAAAGAAACGCTGCTCACCACACCAAACAATTCGTACGCAAATACTTACCTTGGAAAAGTAGCCAACGAGGTGACAGCCCTTAACATCATTCTGTGTCAGCACATAGAAAAGAAATGGCTCCACATCATAATAGAGAGTCTTGTGATCCAAGAAGAGTTTAGCTAACAAGCACAAATTCTGGCAGTAGATAGTGCTGACATTGCCATCAACCTTAGAGACATGAGAAGTTCTGTCACTCCATTTGCTGTTTTGCAAGGACATGCTTCACCTGAGTATCCCCACACATTTGAAATGTCTTAACATGAGAGACTTCTCTGTCACAGGCAGCATCTCAAGGGACTTAAAACTTACACAGAATAAAGGCTGTGACCAAGTCACTGTCACATTCAGTAGCTTAAGAGACAACCTAAAATTAATTTTCATGAAATAAAAAATGCAGATTTTTACAAAGTGACTCTTCTGTGTTTTACGGATCAATAATCTGTACACAAGGTCAGTTCCTACTGGATGCTTGCTTGTTGTTCTTCATTCTTGGAAACTCAAGTGTTTCAAGAATGAAGATTTTTAGGACTATGAAAAATTTATCACGTGATTAGGTGTTGAAGACCCTATTTTACAGAGAAAAGTGAGCGGCTTCATTTTCTAACTTACCTCAAAGACTGATATATTATTTTTTCTGTAAATTTCATTGGCTGGAGGATGAAACCAACCACATTTTTTCATATGCTGTTGGAGAATAGTCCTGCTTTTCATATATTTTAGACAGAATTCACAAAGGTACAACTTTGGTAGCCTGTAAGCAAAGATAGAGAAAGATCAGAGATCAAAGACAGAGACTTTTGCTTAAAATTCCTCACCCCTGCCGATAGAGAGCTTGATGAGAACAAACCCAATATACACTGACCTTGTGTATGTGCTAATGAGGGCAAAACCACCTTACCATAGTTAAAGTCATGACACTTATTCTGTAACAAATGCGTATTTAAAAACAGCCCTAATGTCCTGCATAATTGCATTTACATTATTAACTTATGCCAGAAGAAACAGATTAAAATCCTAGGAAAAAGACAGTAACCCCTCCCAGTTTTGCAGTAACGATGCTAGGATGGATGAGATAAAAAGTTCCTATTCCCTTCTTTCCTTCATCATCACAGCCAACGTCCCAGCTGTATGTGCATACCCTTGAGTAATGGGTCACATCACCACCTATCCATCTGCTTTAAAACCGTTTTACATACTACACTAAGATGAACTATTGAAATGCAAGTATCCAAAAATTCTTGTGATTTAACTCCATTTATATACTCTAGCTTGGACAGGAATGTCTTTGTACAGCTAGAGTAATTCCTCATGACAGACCACATGCTCTTATTGAATGGCAGAATAAAGAGTTTCACTTAATTTTCTTCCTCTAGCTATAGCCCTCGTAAGTCACTCCTCTTTCTGAATAAAATTCAAACAGTTTGCAGTTTAGACAATTTGCGAAGTTCTTAAGCAAGAAAACACCAAAGCAACTATATGTGCAGCACTGCAGAACAATCTTTCAGACGCCAAAATGCAGAAACCACCAGATTTCTATGCCTGCTGGAGTACAGTTTTCCCATAAACACTGAAGAAGAACAAAGAAAAGAGTCCTACCTCGAGTACTCCTGTGGATATGGGGAGGAGTACCAGGTCTGGATTTCGTACTTGCCAAATTCGATAACAGAAGGGCAGCGGACTTGTGGATCAGGAGGCCCAGTCACCCCAACTTTCTATGCAAGGGGAAAAAAACCCAAGTTTTCATAAATTTCCAAGTGAAAGACTTCCAAGATTAAATAAATTAAACCATTTTCATCTACACGGTCCATTCTGCTCAAACTCACAGGTAATTAGGAAGATGCAGATGTTGCTCTCTGACACTAAAAATCAGTACCAGCCACACTTTAAGCATGTGATTCACAAAAAGAAAGAATTAATAAACATTATCATACCACATATCTCCACTACCATTCACAGTGTTGCATGCCATAGTTTTAAATGCAAATTAGTACACAGTGAAGTTTAACACAATCTTTTTTTAATCTTGTTGTAATTCTCTTTCCTGTTATTTCAATGGTGTAGAACAGAAACATATAAACTGCTCCTGAGGTTAAAAACTAGAATATGCAAGTATTTAACATCACGCATCAGTGTCTTCCCAGCTCTGAGACTAGATGTACTACTGTGACCATAGCAGCTACCAAACCAATATTCAGGATGTAGCTATCTGCTTATCATCACAAATGCTGAAGAATTAAAGAAAAACTTTGCATTTATTAGAAGAAGAGAAAACTAGAGAATGGAGTCTTTTTAAACTACTTATACAACCTTTACTTCCCCTGTTCCTCTGATAGTAACTGTGTATTTTATAGCAACTAAAAATAAGGATACTAAATGTTCTACTTTAAAAGAAAACAAATGCTTTCTCAACTCATTAAGATTTTCTCTCAAAAAACCATCACTCACAGAATTACAGAAATCTAAATACTCCCACTAGTTTTGCATTATAATATGAACCACCTGTACTGAAGTTATTAACAAATGAGAATATTTCATGCTGGCAGTCAGCAACTAATGAGAGGAGTACCAGTGAATTACCTATATGCAAATTTATGCCAGCAGAATGAGACAGCTGTACCCTGGACAATGGGTTAAGTTTTTGAAAGTTAACATTCCAAATTAATATCTTCCTAAGCTTCCTAAGTGGGACTGGTGTAGGCAAAAATCACCTCAAAATCTAATCCTAGGCATCCACATCTGTGGAGCTCCAGATGAAAAGGAACTGCAACCTCTATTGGCAAACATCTATCAATGTGTACACAGACACATGCTCCATCCTGTTCTATAAGGAGTTAAAGTACCCAGAAAAAGAATGCTTTAACTACTCCAAGAATCTGTGTGACCCATGCTGCTAGGAAACCCTTCCATATTTTATTGTTTTCACAGTCCACATGTTTTACCAGCTATTTAACAGTTCTGAGAGGACTAAAGCCACAACCCTCAAGGTTTTTTAGCCACCTTAACCACTTACACTCCCTTTAATGTTATCCTTCAGCTCTCTTGAGGTCAGTTCTCCATAATTCTCAAGCCACAGAAAGCAAGCACATCAGTTTCTGTGACAGACTGCCTCATCTGAAGTCTGCATTTCTTGTTATTTTGTTGTTGGGGTGGTGGCTTTATATTTGTTTAAATGTCTTTTACAGATTTGGTACTTACTGCCAGACACTGAAAATTTAACTTTACCTGCAGTGCTTGTTCCTGAATATCTCGAAACAACTCCATGTCTTTTTCATTTAAGACATCCTGGCTTCCAAAAAAACACTCCTCAGTTTCTTGTTTTCCGTCCCAGCCATCCTGATTGTCTGTAAATGAGAGAGAAAATTGTCTTCACCTACATTTACAAAAGAGTATTTGCTTTTAGCGCAGTGACAAACAACGTCTGTCTGTATTCACACACTGTGCCAGGATTTTTTTGATGGGATTTTCTATTCAAATTTGGGACCACAAAGGAAGAACAGGTTCTAGATTTTGGACCATGTAAGTAGCATTGTTCTACATTTAAGAAGGTCCAAATGTCGCCACCTAGATATTCATAGTACCATGAAGGCATAAATGGCTTACCACTAAGCCTGTTTTTCACAAACAAGGATCACAACTATTTAAATGTCATTATCTGGTAAAACCAAAACCAGGACACCTATATTTATCACCTTAGAAATACCCCTTCAACAAAAACAAACAAAGAAACCCAAACAAAAAAATCCAACAAAACCTTCTATACACTTCACCTCACTCCCAAAGCATTAAGTCACATTGCTCTTCTTCCAGCACCAGCCAGGTTAATGCAGGTAACTATTCTAAAGCTGTACACATAGTATTTTATTGTGGAATATTTTCCACTGCGTGCTTAGGAACAAGTCAGACCATTCAACAAAACTGTAAATATCTGAATACAGAAATTAAATAAAAGTCCAGTCATAGATAATGTCTTAAGCTAGAAAAGCAAAAAAAACCAAGGAAAGCAGAACTGCACTCCAAAGGAAAGGGATAGTTTTCAGCAAGAAGATGCCAAGCTGCACAAACAGGCTCCTCTATGGCTGAGAAAATTAAGAAACATTTGCATGCATCCATAGATTGGAAACCCATGGGCCTATCAGACTGGTTTTAGTTATCTGTTTTCCATTTCATACTTCTACCTTGTTGTTCTTAATTCTCACAAACCGATGCCTATGTTATTTCTTTCCAATGTGACATCATTCAGTCCATTTCCCACGGCTGTCTGCAAGCGTCTCCTTACCAATGGGCATTCTACCTCACTGTAATAATGTAACCCCTCATCACACCTTGCCATCATATCAAAAGAGACTAAGGTCTCTAGGATCACGTCCTTTTTCCAGCTCATATTCTACCTCAATGCACCAAAGATAAGTGCATTTCAGTGTTAACTTTCAGCTCAAAGTTTCCAGCCTCTAACAATTCCAGTTACTTCAACATCCTAGCCTTGGAACATTTGCTTGGTATACAGGATACTTACATTGGCAGGGTGAAAAATCTTTACCTGTGGGCCATTCTGAAGTGCTAGATTTCCTGGTACCCTTTTTCCTGATCCTATACTGCTGAGAATAGTCAACCACTTCTCCTCGAGCTTTTCGTCCATCAGGGGAGGGAGTGAAGAATTTAGTAAGGCCATCTATAAGCCCTTTGGTTTTCTTGTTAAACTTCAAGGCGTTGCTGCCATCTCTGCAGAAGTCCAAGATATCTGTCTGCTCCAGGTATCCTCCTTCTGATGATGCTGACTGGCTGGACAGAGCAATCTTACGCTTCCGACCCCGACCAGGACCAGTGCGAACTTTACTGAAAGGACCTTTTGATCTAAAGGATAAGAAGGGGAAGACACAGTCAGAAGATATGGTAACGTGGCCTACCTTCTTCTCTAACATATTTATCAGCCACACAGAACATGATCTGCAGAATTTAATAATACAGGAGTCATCAAGAGTCTGTGTACCCTAGAGGAGCCAGGATTTAAACATCTCAGTAGAAGTACTGCACTGTTTTTCTCTACATTGAACACTATGTCAAACTAATTAGAGTATAAACAATAGATTTTCACCAAATTTAACAACAGTAAATTTTAAAATCAGTAACCAGAACAAATACATTGCACAGAAGGCTTCAATTTATGCAATCATTAAACATTTACACTTGCAATTTCCCACTGTTTTCGAAGTGATAGGCAATTGTTGTAAGGATTTTACAGAAAGTTAATACACGAAGGACACGCCTAGTAGCTAAGAACCTATACCACTGATGGTCACCTCAGCTGAAAACAGCATTGCTCTCCAACCAGCTGCCATCTTTAAGACTGTAAATTTTAAAATTCTATTGAGATGGAAGTATTCAAAAGGTGTGTGGATGTGGCTTGGGGATATGGGTATTGGTGAACACAGTGATGCTGGGTTAGTGATTGGACTTGATGATCTTAGAGATCTTTTCCAGCCTAATGATCCTATGATTCTATGAGATAACTTCTCAGAATGAATGCCCTAGACTGACTGACTATTTTTAGCTATAGTCCTTTCAGCTACAGAGGATAGAAGTAGGCAGCTTCTCCCCAAGAAGACAAACTATATCTTTGTGCAATTCTGATATATTTTGCAAGTGAAGTGACGGAACACAGGCAAAAAAACTGTGAATCAATCATGGAATAATAATTAAAAGGGACAAAAGAGTAGAAGCAGATAGCTGGTTTTCCTTTTGTTCCTCTGAATTATACTGAGAGCTTTTCTATGCAAAGTTGCTGTACTGACTGAAAGAAAATACCATGTTAAATAGAGACACTCCCTCTATGCTTCTAGAAGCATTAAATTTTGCAAGGTTGTTTTCCAGAACATCCTCTGGTGCTATTGGTTAGAATCAAGTGGTGGTTCCACTGTTTTTTTAAGCTGATCTGATATCCAAAACAGAAGTTCTTGTGACATGCTCCTTCACTGTTTTGCACATTGAAGAGTCCATAGTGCTGCATCACAAACAGCACTGCACAGCAATCTTAATTCAAGGAAATTGCTTTGGCTGAACAGTTGTCCAAAGAATTCCTGCCCACTCAAATCCAATTCCCTGACAACTAGGTAGTTACCCCACAACAACCATGACAAGGCTGTAACAACACAATCTGTCTCAGCACAGTGGAGTTCTCCACAAATGTAGAAACATGTGGAATGGAAACAGAAAGGAGACAAGTATTTTCTGGCAGCAGTGTCAGATTAAATATATGTCAAACAATCTCCTATGCTTTCTTGTCATTACTTAATTTCTTCAAACAACAGAAAGGACTCTTGGGAAATGTAAAGCAAGGCAATTATGCTGGAAGAAGGAGCCATCCAGCAAAAAAGATTACATGAACAGCAAAATTCAGGAATTTGACTATAAGGAATAGTTTAAAAATAAACAGTAAATTACTACAAAGAGTCAAAGATCTTGGCCAAAAGAAGCACTAAGGTTACTTCTAGTCTTTCACAGCCCTTTTCAGGAAATTTGTAGTAAAGAATAATGAACAGCTCTTAATTGTAAAAGAAAAATTCTCACAAAGTAGACTAGAGACTTCACAAATACCCACTGTCCTACAGAATCTCATGTCTTACTCTTCCTTATAGAGACTTACGTTGTATTTTGATTCTTTAACCTGTTTTTGGGACGTCCTATTGGGTTAGCATAGCGTCTTTTTATCTGTGCTGCCTTCTTCTGTAAAAGTTTTCTTCCTTTCTTCCGTGGTCGACATATTTGACATATCCACATACCTATAAGACACAAGTCCCCATCACCGAATGCAAGAGACATCTACATGGGACAAAAGGGAGACATACAGTCCACAGGCCTTCTGAGATTAAGGGTAGGAACAGTACCAAAGGCACTGACTATCACATATATATGCGTAAGAAGAATCATATACATGCTTCAACAATCTGAACTCAAGTCCTTTTAATATTCCCCAGCCCCTAAAGAGTTACAAACACAAAGGAAGTCTCCTTAATCAGCAGCACATCATCAGAAAACTTTAATTTAATGGTTAATTATCCCATTATCTGCTTATGACTACACAACTTCCAACTATCTTATATACAGAAGTTTTCTTCTACCAAGGAAGAATCTTCCATAGATAATCTGCTTCCTGATGGAAAAGAGAAGTTCATTTGTTCAGAATACTCTACTGTCCAAATGGATATCACTTCAAAAACAAAGAAGTTGTCTCTTTCTTTTTTACAGGGCTATTCATGCAAAAGAGAGCCAGTAATCTTAATCTGGAGGGATCACTTCTATTCCTTCAAACATCAAGAATTTTTTTTTCAAAACCCTTCACAGAAAATAATGTACAGGAAACAGGAGACAGTGAAAAACCTAGATGTGAAGTTCTGAATCTTCTTTGGTTTCTAAGACTTGAAAGGTAATTCCATACAAAAATGAGTTCTATGTAGCTAAAAGAGGACCAAGTAAGTGGAAGCACTGGCTGCCCACTGATCTCTTCCAACACCATCTTAAATTATCCTTTTCACCACTAAGTCCTCACCTTTTGGCATCCTGGTAAGAGGAGGATCACAGCATTCCATGTGAAAGCCACGGTCACAGGAGTCACAAAATAGCATGTTATCCTGTTGAAGACACATAATCTCTCTTTATATGTGCATCAGCATCAAGCCCTCCATTAATTTGTCACCATTTCAGAGAACGGGCACATAATTTTCAACTACAGACAATTCAAGGTATTTCACAGGTCTCAGAAAGACTACCAGACTAAAACAAAAACTAAAGATATTTGTCTCTAAAATAATTTTATTTTGTAGTTTAACATTAACAGCCACAAAACTGGTATCATCTTCATTTAATCCATACTCCACTATACTCACAGCATTTTTCCCTTGATCTCTACAGGAACTGCATGTTTTGCATTCAATACACTGCCACCGCAAGGCTTTCACTCGAACTGTCAGCTCTGGAGAGAACTTCAAACAGGATGGATGACCTGGAGGAAAAAGGAGAAAATTTTACTGGTAAAATCATTATACTTCTGTTGATGGTCATAGATAGCTCACAGAGAGAGATTACTTTATCAATTATGTATTCCCATGCAGAATTTTGGTTGTCCAGATACTCCTATTTTTAGGTGCATCTATTCTTACCTACTTATAACACAAACCAATGCCCTAGACAGCAAATGGCAGGTCCACATACAAAAGAACACAAAGGTAATTCTTCATAATTGAATTGAGAAACATGGTGAAACTGGTCTTCACTGCCACATTTAAAAAAAGCTTCCAGGAGCCAAATGAATTATTTGTGCTAGGTTAACTTAGCTGTCTCCCTTCTGGAAGCCTAAGATTCAGTTGTATTGTATGAAGTAGCTGTATTGTATGCCACAGAAGCATATTCCTCACATGTCTGGGTCAGCAGGAGTGACTACACTAGACTTCTCTGTCTTAAGTGGCAAGATTCTTACTAGATGCATACTCCCTCTGTGCATGGGGCAACACCAGGCAGTGTACGAGCTCTTCTATCTCAAGGGAAGGGATAGTACCAGCAGCCCTGTAAATGGTCACCTACCACTGTTGCCACAATCAGCACAAGAGATGAGCTCTTCAGGTTTCTTCTCCCGATTTTGCTCTTTTGTACCAAGGCAGAAACTGCAAATTGGAATTGGTTCAGCAACCGGCTGTGAGAAGAAGAGAGTGTAAGAGCACTGGGTATCTCAAGGGAACAAACTGTAATACACAAAATGACACAGGCTTTTATATACCACATAAACGTGATGTAATACACATCATGTCTCAAAGATTTTACTTGGTTCTCACATTCAATACAGCACTGACTGAACAGAAGTTAATACTCCAAAGAACAAAATCAGTACAACTGTTAACACTGTTATGAAAAACTAAAATACAATCTTCCTGCAAAAAATTGTGAGTATGCTATCTAGCAATCACAAGCAGATTAAAAGGTGTGCTCTCTGTGAAAAAATTATGGGGGGAGTTAAACATTGTGTAGCAAAAAAGATGTATTTAAGGCACAGCACCAGCAAAGTAAGAAATAGATATGAACTAGTCAACAATACATTTTGCCTGAAATAAGCAGGACATTTTTAAATTTAAGGACTGACAATCTACAACAGCCTCATCAAAGATGTAGTAACTGCAATAATTGTTTGTTTTTAAAGTGGTACTCGATCAACTAGTAAGAGTGAAAGGATGGCCTAATTTAACATTAAGTGCTGGATTTCGTTATCAGGCAAATTCTTTCTAATCCACTTCTGCACTTAAATCATGTGATTTACAGTTTCCAGAGAAAAGATGTACAAAAAAATTAATTTAAAAATACAATAAAAATATGCTGAAACCACATTTAAAACACCGGAAATGGGAATAATGTTAGATTATGGCAAGTTTTAAGAAAGATTCTTTGTATAGCTGTATCAAGTAACAGTTAGTGATTTCACACATACCTTTTCAGAACCTATTCTGCTTATACACACGTGCATACTGTTAACTATTGCACGGAAGCGCATGCCAGAAAAACTTCAAGCACCTTTACTCTGCCTAAGCCAAAGCAAAAGCGGTATCCAGAATAGCTTCTTGCAGGAATCAGGTTTGTTTATATTACTGTAACATAAAAACTGAAAATTTGAAAGCTCTATCTTTTGCTCAGTGTACAGATGGAGTACACACAGTACACTTGCAGTCTGAGGTGTGGTCCTTAAAGCACCCACTAGATGGAAACAATCTGAACACCTCAGGAGATTTGCTGTTTCAAAACTAAGCCACACAACAGGAATGAAAGCCTGACATTCCTCATTTAGAACACAAGTATTTATACCAGCCTTTGGGGAAATCCCAAATGATGCTGAAGTATAAACTAATATGAAATCACCTGCCCATCAAACTACTTCAGTTTGGAATACGTTCACAGGATTAGTTAATTGAAGGACTGCAGTTTCTGCTCCTTTTGAGAAACAGAGAAAACGAGACAACTGTAGATGGTTATGCCAAGCATACAAACCATTAATATCCAAGTGGCAGGGGGAAGCAAACATCTTCACTGTCCATAGGCAGTATCTTTCCAGCCATAGTCACCACAGCAACATCAGCTGAAATCAACTATGCAGGGATTCCTCATCCTCTTTTAACAGAGAGAAGGAATCTTCTGTACACAAATTGTTCTCTTTTTGTTCATGACTAGACTCTAGGTGCCAGACAGCTAGCTGCTTCCAGTCAAAAAGAGGTTTACTGGGGGAAAAAACCCTGTGTATGAAGGGTCAGTCAGTGCTTTAATTTCTCCGGAATCGAGATTTCAGGAATTACTTTTACCTTCTGCCTTTTGAAAGGAAAGCTGTAACACTCATGCAACTTTCCAGGGGAGAAATAAAACTATTTCACGTACCCTCTGCAGGAAGTTCACAAGCAATTTTTTTCATCAAAGAGAGTTTTATAGACCGTCAACACCCTAAGACAGTCTTTCTTATCTGTTCTAGCCAGTATTTGTGCATACCCTGTTCATCCCTAGAGTCCTTCAAATTTGAATGCCCAGATGTAAATACTGCCTAGGTTTGGCAGAACCAGATCCAAGACCTTCACTGCTTCAATGTTTCCTGTATCTACCATCCCTGGCAAGCTGCAAGCAAACACTTTATCACATTTAAAAAAAAACCCCAAAACATCTATAGTTTGGGGAAAGGCTCTACTAGAATTCAAAATGTTTAGAATAATTAATTAAATTGGAACAATTTTGAATGTGGGCATCCAGCGACTCCTCCAAAGCCTCTGTGTGAGACTGTTATGCTAAGCATGGAGAGATTTCACTGCTGCTGCATTTGTTCAGCAAAGAACATCCTGGCAAGTGAAAAATGCAAGCACACAATGAAAGATTCGTGAAAACAAGACTGGAAGCAGGCAGCTCAGTTTCATACTGCAAATTTTTGGCAGACATTCAACTCCTTCTGCTGTTTTGCTCACAAGCACATCTATCTGTGTGATGTCACCAGATTCAGTGAGGGAGGGAGCCAGAACAAATTGGGACTGACAGCGTCTTACAGCCTGCCAGCCTCTCAGCACATGTTGTTACTATACAAAGGGTTTCTAGAAACCAAATGTGCCTTAAAGATTCACAGACTGTACGCTCTCCTAAAGGCAACTACGGAGAAGTGCCTATGGAAAAAGTGTGTGTGTGTAATAATTCTACAATCTCAGTTTTGGCCAACCCATCTGCTTTGTAGTCTTCTTAATTTAGGAAAAGTGAGGTTAGGAAATGCCTCAGAACTCACAGCAAAGTCTGCAGGCCAGGGTGTCACAATGGTCACTTGTCAGTAATGTTAAAGCACTTTACAGACATTTTAATACCATCTGGGGCTAACTAGATATCATGACTGTTTTAGTCTCATCATCACATATATCTTTCTGGTAGTCACTGTGGTTGGAATCGAGTGGGTATAGAATTTAAACCAGCATAAAAGAAACCCAAACACTCACACCAACTTTTTTTTGCTTTGCTCTTTAAGATCCCTTGAATGTGAAGCCCCTAGAAGCAATGGTAGATGGCTTCTGAGAATTCACACTAGGTAATGCGGTTTTGTGTGTCTGTTTTTAAGCAAGTGACAAATCATTACTCCTCACTTCAAATAGCCCATTCTGTTGCAAAGGTCTCCCTCAAAAGCTGAAGCTCCTGGCAAGAGCAGATGAAACAGAAAAGACAGAGGGAAAGTACAACTTACACCACACAAAAAAATATTATAAACATGAGGAAACATGTTTCAGTGAGCAGGGCATCACAAAAGCTGGATTCCATGCCTTTTGGATCAGTGGCTGGAGAGGAAAACTGCTTCAGTTCCATGCCTCAAAATCAGAACCAATGAATTTCATATTGTCAAAGTAATTTTACAAATTGTGTGGGCTTTTATGCTTTATATAGAGAAAACTGCAAAATTTAGAAAATACTATTCAATAATATGATTTTTTAGCAGCAATGATTAATAACTAACCCTTCTTCTTTATAAGTTACTGCATCACAACTCTTAATGCTCCCTCTAGACAGTATGGTGAAGAAAAAGTATGAAGCAACTTAAGAGTAAAAACAGAAATCCCTTAAAATACTGTTTTTACTCAAGAAAACAATGCTAAATATATTTAAATGCACCAAAGAAAAGCTATTACTGTAACACACGTACGTGTGTTTGTCTCTGTAAACAGGTATTGTCTCTAATTCACTTGTTGAATCTCACTTGAAAGAAAGAAGCATATTTATATGGCAGAATGATGGCCTAAAACATGAGACTACATTAAAACAAATGTAAGGAAGAAAAGACAAAATAGCATACAGAAGAAAGGTACAACCACATACCTCTTCTTAAGAGAAACATATAGGGACATTTAAATAGAAAAAATTAAAGGACATTTAAAAAAAGTGCTGCAGCTTGAGGAAGGACTAATACAATGGAAAGAAAATCTGAAATGATGCTACAAGAGTAGAGTCAAGTGTAAAGGCCAGTAGCTTGGATATTAGTGAGGTATATACAGGCTGAATTTTATGCAATGATTATTGACATCTGGAAACTAATGCAAAAAAGCAAGGTGAATATTATCTGGGGCTGACATTCAAACTGAAGAAATTATCTCACTATCATACATGCACATGGTAAAAACTTCACAGAATGTAAACTGGAAATGCTTAGACAGTCAATTGTTAGTCCCAGAACTAACAAGTCCTCTAATCAGAGGATTATAATGATTCAAGATTTGTTAGTCACAATCAGAATCACACACCAAGACTTCCTGACTGCAAACTCAGGGCAGCGAGGGGAAAGAGAGGCTCAGATTTCTTTCTCTGCAGTATAAAGAAACTACTTTCAGTTGACACTGATTCAGGAACCTAGCAGTTCAAGTTACTGAAGTTTTCTTTACCCAAGTTATATGCTGTGAGCTCTCACCTACACTTTGCTCCCTCCAGATATTATGAAGCTTTGTTCCAGCTTCATAATTTTCAAGAAAATATAGGATGCTGTCTTGGGAATGACAGATGATTCTACTCTATTTTAGATCAAAAGATATTTCTAAAAAGTCAGACTTCCACACCTGCAAAAGGAAGACACACCCCTCGAATCAAGAGCAAGCTAAAATCTTAATTCCTCTCACTGAAAGAAACCTTGCATTCCACAGTCCTTTGATTCTCACAAAAAGTAAGGAACTTCAACATTGACTTTGATTTCTAGAAATAAAAAGTTACTTTGGGGATGAGATTTTTGTTAACATCAAGTAATGTCTATGCGTATAGGTAATTATTCTATCTTTAAATACTGTACACTGGTGTACTTCGAGGTTAGCAGCATCCAGAACGGAAAATACTTCTGTTAGAAAATGGAAAAAAGTATTTAACAGAATGCAGGGCACCACATAAACATGGTACCAGAGAAGACATAAAAGAACTATCAATGAGCATTTCATGCACCTGAAAGATCTTTACCCGATTCAAGGCTGCTACTTGTAGTTTACTCACGATACCTGCACAAGTTCAACCATGAGACCAAATCCTACTCAATTTTTGAAACTTTACCACCTTGAGCACAAAATGAGGAGAAAAAAGGAAACATTCTACATGTAAGTCTTCACTATCAATACTCATTGTTCAATATAAGCTCCTGACAGTAAGATTTAACAAAGTCCCATGTTCTTGACCCATAGTCATTCCACGCTATTCTCTCTCCCTGCACTGTCTGCAGAGACGCAGACCATTCTCACATGAGCAGCGTTATACAGCAAGTGTGGGAAAATCCCAAACACAGATAAAACCTTTTCCAAACAGGTCTGTCACTGAAAGACCACCCATACACAGGTATCCTGAATTTGCAAAGACAGGTGAAGTCAGTCAAAACATTCTATAGTTGCATATTTTGGAGAAAAAATAACAATTGGCGGCAGCAAAAAGCAAGTGCATCTACTTGCTCCTGAGATTGCACTAAATATTTTGCATGCAGCTTAACGATTAGCAGATTCTGAAGTTCAGTCATTGCAATGCTCAGCAGCAGAATTACTTTCTTTCCTTCCATGCACATCTTCAAGGCATTCACTATGGGTCCAGACAAGTTCAGAGATCCAACACTACAATCAGAACACTCATTACTAAATATCCAGAACCGAGTGTCAAAGACTGAGGAGAAACCTAATGCCTGGGAGAAGCTGTATACTGTTCATGAATTCTAAATGAAGTCAAATCTATACACACATTCATCTAAAGGCTGTATTCGACACCAATTTTTCTGGACTTTTAGGATTAGATGGGACAGTTCAACAGAAATGGGGAGAAATGCATAGAACTGGTGACTTCTTTCACAATTCAGAACACCTTTAGTTTTGACAAAATTTTCATTTTACACACTGATAAGTGGAGATAGAATGGTGACTAAGCTTAATGCTAAAGGTTCCAAAACAAGCAGAGTCTAGGAAATGAAGGAGTTCAGTCTCATATTTTTAATAGCACCTGTGCAGGCATTTAACTCTGTACCAAGATCTATAATTTGTTCTATTCAGTTTTCCAAAACACAGTGAACTAATAGAGGTATTGGTAATTAAAAGTTTTAGTAATTCCTAGGTCTTCACAGAAACACATTTGGAAGATTCCGTATTTTCAAAACAGAAGTCGTTCATGAATAAGTCCAGACTGGTTAACTGACCTTCAAAAGTACCTCAAAACAAGAAAGTGTATTACAAATGGGATTCTGTTTCATACTCAAGAGTCATTCTTCTTGGACACCCTTTCCCTCCTTTCTTTTCCATCTCACTAGAAGTCCCAATTTACCACAATTGCAGTAACAATGGGGAGATTACGAGATTCTTGAACAACGAAACAAGCAGTAAGTTACAACTTCTCATCCAATGCCAGAAGCAGTATTTAGTAGCTGCTCCAAGGAAAGGTGTTCATGCAGTCAGAAAAATATTGGTGAGGACAGAAAAATTAAGTCAGATTTACATATCAAATACAGAGGAAACCTAAACAGGTGAACTAGAAGCCAACATGACTTAACTCACTAGGATAAATGTAGCTTGAAATCCTTGAACAAGTAAATACCCACCTACTTCACAATGGCTGAAGGACTCAGTAGTCTGTCATACATAGTGTTTGTCCACCATATTTTGTTGACTGCATGTTTGAACTTAAAATTTTAAGAACATGGAACCTATTTTTCAACTAAAATGGCAGTACCTCATTTAATAACTATTGCTTTTTAACTTTTTTCCACCACCATTATGACTTGAGATAAAATTGCTAGGAAACTAGGAGAAAAGCAGGGACAGAATGACCTGTCTCATTCTCTCTGCTGTTTCTTCCCTTCCTATATAACAAAGCTAAAACTGGAATCAAGCTGTTGTTTCTTTATCAACATTCTCCATCATCCACTCTCCTCCCTGTGCGACTAGCCTTTAAAGCTCTGTAGTAAATACAAGTCCTTTATTAACCAAACTTCAGAGAGATGTCATTCCATATCTGTCAATCATCTACCGGACAGAAAGGACTGACAACAGAAATCCAGCCAACGTATTGGACTAGTCTCCACCTTTTTAATCTGGTATCCTATACTCAGCTTTTGATGAAATTGTGTCAGAGAACACTGTTAAAAAGACTTCCTCCACAGCAGTACCAATTGACACAGGTACTCATCACAACATCTGATGTCTTCCCACAGTGATAAGCTTTGCCTCTAAGTTATCATGACTCCAGGCACGGCCAGACCAACTCTTGGTACCATTCAGCCCCATTCCACGCTAAATGCACCAGTTCATTGCATACATTCAGAGGTGCCCATGGCAATAACATTTAGGACCTGTTTACATTTGCTCAATTACTAAGAGCTACTTCACCTGTTCACCAATAGAGTGAATAAAATTCAAAGTAATTTTTTAGCACTTGGGTTTCCAGGGTTACACAGTGTACAGATGGAGGCCATCTGTTGTCAACCACAAAGTTTTTTTAGACAGAACTACAGACTTCTCTTCCCCAGAAGCAGCTGGAAGAGAGTGAATCCTAATCCTCCTCCAGCTGGGAGCCCAAGCTTGAAGAGCGCCCTTGGAGAGATGGGTGAGCTCTCAATACATAATTACAGTCTTCTGGTTGCAGATAATTTATGTACTCCGGGCCATACAAATCAAGCCACAAATAACTTCTTCACCAATAACTGGACAGTTCTTTCATTTAAGACATGGAATTAACAATTATTAAAACAGGCACAATATAGCAATAGTTATTGTATGCTTAAAAGCCTTCAAAACAACTACAATGCCCTCAAAGCATACAAACATTCTCAAAAGACACAAGAAGTTTGCCTTCATGTGAGTTTATGAGTGCACACTGGGATCTAGAACTACTACTGGCAAGAGGGAAGGCCTGAAGGTTGCTGCATGTATAATAGCCCAGAGTTAAAGTGATTGGTAAGTACCTACAGATATAAATAGCAACACAAAACTAGGAAACAGACGTGCCATAAGGAACATGAAAGACAGCAGCACAGGGAATCTATGTTAAATATTCCTCCTACTTTTCAGCCACAGAAGTTCCTCTTATTTTTTCTTCAGGAAGCACTTCCATTTTGGCTTTATACCCTCACCTGCACTGCAGGATAATACAAAGATGTTTACTTAAAGGTTGCTACAGCCATAGACAGTTTTAACTGAAATAAAAGACAGTTTCAAGGACAGTGCAAATGGAGATCAAATAATACCACCTGTATTTTCCTCCTAATTGAGGAAGAAACAGTCCTACTGTTGTCCTGAGATCAAATTTTAGATGCTCTGGAAACTTCTAACACATATAGCAATTATTCCACTTCTTCTTCAGTTAGCTGATACGTTACCATTGGGTTTTTTAATAATAACAATTTTACAGAAATTTTTACAGCCTTTTAACCTGTGTTCTGTAACAAGTGTCAACAAAACAAAAGCAGAGCAAGCTATCCTTAAGGCATCCAGCCTTACAACCTGCAATTTACTACAGCTTAAGTTCCTCACGATGGTGCACCAGGAAAGAGCTCTTTGTTCTTAAACATTATTAAATATTACTGTGTTGTAGTAGTCTCATAGTACTGCAGTAATTCTTGCACTGTAGTAATACTACAATAACTATTGAACGGTTGGGCTGGTTTTGGCTAGGATAGTGTTAATTCTTCTCCTAGTAGCTGGTATGGTGTTGTGTTTTGTAGGATGAGAATACTTTGGATAACTCACTGATGTTTCAGTTGTTGCTGAGCAGGACTCACACCAAGTCAAGGACTTTTTACCTTCTCACCCCACCCACAGTGAGGAGGCTGGAAGGCACAGGATGCTGGCATGGGACACAGCCGGGACAGCTGACCCAGCCTGTCCAGAGAGATATTCTAGACCATATGGTGTCATGCTCAGTACATAAACTGGGGAGAGGCTGTTTGGGGGCTGCTGCTCGGGGACTGTCAGGCCATCAGTTGGCAGGTGGTGAGCAACTGCTTTGTAAACTTTAATTATTTTACTATAGTTGTTATTATTTTCTCCTTATCTTCTGTCTTATTAAACTGTCTTTATCTCAACTCATGAATTTTACTTTCTTTTTTCTTCTAATTCTCTCCCCCACCCCACTAGGATTGAGAGAGGCACTGCATGGCATTTTGCTGTCTGATGACAGTAGTCCTTATTAAACTGCAGCCATGTTGCAAAAGTCATGCATGCAAATGATAAATTTAATTTTCATTTGTTAGATATTTTACTACTATTTTTGATAAACAGAACATGCAGGCAGTGAGATATTGTATTTTAGCATTTTGGAGTAGCAGCTTTAGCATTTATCAAAAGCTACTGCATTAATAAGGTAACACAGTTTGCCTTAAGTTTCATTCAAGTACTACATTTGTATCTCCCACATATTCATTAGTTTTTCAGTAAAGCTAGTATCCAAGCCGTGGCTGAGTTCCTTCTTCTAGTTTGACCAACCGCAACACTGTACTACTAAATTTTAAAATCATGCTAAATGATTCCAAAGGAAGATATACCCTGAAGAAAAGACTGTCATAATACGCAGTCATAATTCTTTTATAACCTCAAAACCATTAGTTTTCTAGTGACTAAAAGACATGATTAAAAAGTTCAGCATGTAGCTAATATACTATGACCTTTATTTATTACCTAATAGTATTACCTTCTGCTCATCATCTCATGAGTATTGCTTTATTTCACAGTAAATACCAAAAATTTTAGAATGAGATGCTTTTCAGTTACACTTTTGTACATTGCCAACAAAGTATCATTTGAACTACCAGTTACTATAGCCATATAAATAAACACTGCTGTATCCACCTTCAGGAACTGTTCAGGAAGACAACCTCCAGCTTTTCTTTTCTTTGCAGTGGCTGTGGCAACCTCTGGCCAGAGATGCACTGTGTCAGTATGAATAATATTTAACTTCCTAAATCATCTAATCAACCAAACAACACATCACCATGAACCCCCAAGCTGAAAACTTAATCAAGTGATAGTGAAAGATCCTAAAAACTTTCATCGAGATACTTTCTTTCTCATGTCTCATGTCAAGCCTTTCTATTCCCAAAGACATCTCAATAGCCAGTATATGTTAAAATAGGAACATTGATGATTCTGTTTAGCTGGAAAAAAAAAAATCTGCCCCTATCTATCTAAAGATACATGACATTCATTTAAGTCATGGTTTCCAAAGTAGCACCAAAGAAATTTTTTGCCTGACTAATTAGTAAGAAGTTTCAAGAAATAAAACTGTTCCTCTGAACCAATACTAGAAAACAACAATTTTTCATCAAGAAAAAAACCCCACAAACTTTAAAAAGTAAAAATCCTGTTTCAGTCTGCAAGTGCAGCAACTATGCAAAATGAAACAGAAGGCGACATCATTTGTTAAAAAAAATCTTTCATGCATATTTAATCAGGGGTTTGCTGCAGAAATTACTGTTACGGTATTTTACCTTCTAAAATAACTGGAAAGAAAGGCAAGGCCACTTCCCTAAAGCCTAGGCAGCATGCATGGTGCTTAAAACTCAAATTTAAGACAACTCTCCCTTTGTCAGATATTGTCACTATCACATAAGCAAATTTCAGCAGTGAGCTCTGCCCATCAGCAGGATTTTTTCCTGTTTGCTTGTTTTCATCCAAGTAGTGTTTTCAGGACAGGGATTTGAAAACCATAATGTCAGCAGCACGTCATTACTACCCAGTAAACCATGACAACTTGCCAGGATTTTTGCCCTTGAACACTATAATCTGGTACATCAAGATGAAAAAGAAGATCTGAAAAAACACAAGTAATATCTACTAAACAAAGCTTCTGTGGTGCTGCGATATGCTTAATTTGGTTAAAACACTTGGGCTGCAGCTTTACAGACCTCCTGCAAGGTATTCAATTTCATAACACTCTGTAAAATACCCAGAATTTAATGTTCACTTCCAGGCATCTAACAAAGTGACAACACTGTCAGACAGACAGGTAACTAAATGCAGCTGTGTGGATGCTACATTTAAATAAATGAAAAAATATTATTCTTTTAAGATTCATATATTTGGGTCATATGATAAATGGAGAGTTCTTAAATGGATATTAAAGATCAAAACAGTATAAGGACAGAAGTTTAACAGCAGCAAACGAGACAGTTCACAAGGATTTCTCAGATTTGAGAGGCTGAACTTTTTTGTTCCTGTTACTGCCAAGTCTCTTCTAAGAATCAAGGGAAACATTGTCACAATACTCCCAAAGAATTTGTACCAAGTATACCCCATTAAAGCAAAAAAAAAAGGAAGAGAAAAAATCCCTCACCACTCTCAAGTGCCCAATAAGTCAAGAAAATCACTACAGCACAGTATGTCTCCTGCACCTGCATAAACTGGTTGAGATTTAACAGAAAGCAGTAGTGAAGGTCACTGCAGTGTCTGCATGGAAAAAACAACCAACCAAAGAACAAACAAAAACCAAAAAATAAACTGTCTTAAAAATCCTAGAGAACAGGAACTTTGAGCTACCACTGACTTGCCAGTCAATTAATGCTGGCAGAACCTACATGTTTTAACATCGTATCTTCAAAATTACTTCAGAAACCAGTATGAAACTCAACCTGAGTTACACAGCACAGAGGTGGTACATGAAGAGCAGAAATCTAGGGTAGATACAGACACAAAAGAACCAGAAGAATTTATTGAAGAAATCCCTTGCAAAACTTATATTTTTCTGAGGGGACAAAAAACAAATCCCAGACTAAATTCAGTATTTACAGGAGCTCATACTACCATTCACCACTCTGATTTATAACATTTTAAGAAAAGTGCAGGGAACAATTCATCTCAAAGAATATCAAGCTGCTCCTGAGTTTCGGCACATTACAAGAAGGCTGATTAGGTTGTGAAACACACTGTGTTAATAATATGCACAGCTAATATTATCCACTGTTACCAGCACTCTCAATCCAGCCACCTCATGTGCCAGGTTTGTTTATACCCAGTTTTCATAATATTTTACAGCTATACTGATTTCATTGTAGATAAAGGTGAAGACTTACATAGGAGACATTTGTAGACAAAACACCTGAAAAAAAGATAGAGGAAGCTGCTGGAATTTTCAGCACACTAATACTTACTTCCCACGTCACACCAGCCCACAGCATACCACACTGACAAATTAAGTACTGTGTCCACAGTAAAGCTCCCATGCTTAAATCAGAACTTCAGAGAAACTTTACTGGTGATAAAGCAGCTGTGCAGATTTTATTTTCTTTAGAAAGAAGACTCCTACAGCAGTTTTAAGTCTTCAAATCCTAACAGATCATTAAAGCATCTCTCACCAGAGAGTGAAGCTCACTTCAAAAACCATGAGTAGGACATACCCAAAGAACTCATCCCTGAACAGGATATTTACAACAACCAAGTATTTCCCATTCTGCTGAAAAATCTATCTCTTTAGGATAAAAAAGAATAATTTTCACATTCCACATGTCCTAGAGACTAGTAGTGCAAATATACGAATCACTGGCAAATTGATCTTCAATAAACAAAGACAAGCTTCTGTTTTTAACGCTGCATTCACAGTAACAGAAAGAATAAACAGATACTGACTGGGTATAAATTTCACTCCCAACAACTTCATCTTGAGGTTGGAGTGGAGGATCAATGACCTTAAGCACGCAGAAGTATGGCAGAAAGGAGGGGAAAACCATAAAAAATAAGAGAAAGCAACAGAAAAATATTTTGGTTTTTATAAAGAACTTGCATTTTAAATGGGGGGGGGGGGGGGAGGGGGCGGTGTGTGGAAGGAGTAGAGGGTACAGAAGTCCCTAAGTGATCTTTCCAGCATTTCCATGCTCTCTAGATCATAGAATGGTTTGGGTTAAAAATCATCCAGTTCCAACCCCCCTCTCATAGATAGGAACACCTTTCACTAGACCAGGTTTCTTCCTATTTCACAACAAAGTGGTTCTGGGACAAAAAGTTGTTTGCTTATTATGAAGAAAGCCTCTAAGACAGCATTAGGTGGCAATTGCTAATCAGTCCTTCACTATGTTAGCTGAATTCAAATACAAAGAAGAAATGTCAGTCACATAAAAATGTGAAAGTCAGAGATCATTTCAAGTTTGCTTTGCAAATCCACCTCACCCTCAAAAGAGAAGGCTTAGTTCTTATGTTTTGCTAACACACCTACAGTAAGCCTGTTACCATACATTCAGTTCCCCTGTACAGAAGTGTTGTAAATTCCCCGCAGTAGCTCATCTGCAATTTTCTGGTCCAAAGTACAAATTACAATCCATTACATTTCTTCTCATGCTTAGAAAATTGGATACAATGGGATCCTAAATACACATTAATAACTTCTAACATACCAGATGCAAGATCATTGGCCTCAAACTGCAACTCTGTATTGATACATTCCATCCATCTCAAGAAAATTACTATGCAAAAACTGGATCTTACCTTATCCTTTTCATGGGGAAGGAGACACACTGGAGGGAGACAGGAAAGAGACTCAAAACTCTCCTTCCCATCAGCATTAGTGGTTGCTTTAGTGTTGAGTTGGTACAGAGGTCCATCCTTAAGGAGCCTACCATGGCCAACAGCACGTTTGACAGCTAATCGTAATTGCTGGTGAAAAATGGAGGCAGCACTACCTCCAAATAATGCAGACACATCTTTCTGACCTTTCAGAAAGCGCTCGATGTTCTTCAAGGATGAGCCGCTAGACTCAGCCAAGCCCTCAATTGCCCGTTTAATAAGTTTATTCCAGTCCACATTTGGTTTACCATCCAACTTGCCATGGTTCCGAGGCTTCGGAAGTGCTATTCTCCCAGGATTATCAGGATCTTTGTAGGAGTTGAGACCCTTGTTGGAAACTTTTAAAATAGTTCCATCTTTAACACTCAACTCTAACTGTTCCAGAACAGTTTTGCGGTCCAAACCATGCGAAGACGACACTGCATTGCATATCCTCTCCTCTGAAGGACGCTGTTTTTGTTTCTTTACCTTTTTGATTGCCTCCAAAATCCACTCTGTATACAGCGGGTTGGCGAGTTTTACCATGGTGAAGAATTCTGTATATCCATAGAGTCGTTATCCTTTATCCTGATGCTGAACGAGTTTCAAACGATGAGAAAATAGATCCTCGAATGATGGGAACCAGCTAACCATAGCATACAAGTTTTCTGTCCTGAATTAATCCTCTTTTCTCAAACATTATTTGTTTTCACACTGAAGGGAAGAAAACAAAACAATTAGAAACTTCTATACTCTTTTAAATGAATCCCATAACAGTTTCCCAGAAGGTTTTTCCACAAAGGTATAAACATTTCAGCATTATCTCACCTGAGCTTCTGGTCTCACAATCAAAAGAATTCTAATGTTAGGCCTGGAAAAAAACGAAAGAGAGATTTAAGAAAAAACAGTTATGAAGAAAAGAAAAAAAAAAGTAGCAGACAATGTTAATTCATTAAACTCACAGCAGAGTTTTAAGCCACTACAGTTCTGAAATACTGTAGTAATACTTCAGGTTTTATCTTCACTACTAATAAAAGCGTACTTTAGCACTAAAGTTACTCCATGCAACCTCAAAAAAAACGTACTTTTCATTTTGATCAATTCATCAGTATACATTCCATACCAAGTTTTGTATTGCTGCTGAGCACAACATATATTAATATTTGGAAGAAAAAAGAAAACCACAACAAACATCTTAAAATAGCAGCAGCTCTCTTAATTTTTACACATGGAAGACACTGCCTGAAACATCAACAGAAAATAGGAATAACTAAGACTCTTGAGCAAACAGCAAGAAACTTTCAGACCACTTTCAGGAGTGTAATCAAAGGTCTGTTTCCCTTCTGTGAAGAAAAGCTATGACAGCTGTTCCATAAAGGAAAAAAGTAAAGAAACACAGCTCAACTTTTAGAGGCCATAGAAAAAGAATGCAACACAATTTTCAGTATTGATGAAGCACACTGAAAACGCTTGAGGACAAAGTAACAGGTGACCATACACAGCATAAAAGGAATGCTTATGACACTGCTAATTAAGGGTGCTGGTGAAAGGGTATGAAGCTCTACTTCAGGGCCTTAGTTAGTTATCTTTAAAATAGCTTTTTCTGAGTGTGATAACTGTCTGCTGTGCTGATGTTCTACTTTAGGAGTACACTAGTACACTAACTGAGAAGGATCTCTAAACTGTTTATCGTAAGAAATAATTATTTTCTACAAGGGAAGTTTTAAACAAGAACTAAATCGACAACACAGTTATCCTGTTCTGCTTTTTAGTAAATACTGAAGAATTTATCAACACACAGAACACACTTGCATACAGACATCAGACTCAATAGCAGAGTTCCACACGGCCTGTAATGGAAAGATTCTGAACGACTGCTTACAACTAGAAAGGATGCAGTACTTGCCGCTTGCATAGAGTTCTTTTATTCTGCGAACAACAGATGCAAAGGGAAACATGGTCCTCGACACCTGCCCTCCTCTCAAAGCAGAGATGCGCTCCCGCGGTGCCCCTGCCCGCCTGGATCCCGAGGACCGGAGGATTCCTTGGCCTGTCCCCAGCAGAGCTCCGGCGCAAAGCGTTATGTAACCGTCCGGCCAGGCCGGGGCGACACCGGGACGGTCCCAGTGCCGGTGGGTCATTCGCTTGCTCGCTCTCTGCGTGACAAGCGACCCCTGCACCTGCTACCGCTCGTCCCCATCCCCACCGCGGGTGGGTCCCGCACACGGCGCCCGGAGGAGCGCACTGCCTTAGCACAGAGACTCGCACCGGCGAGATCGGGAAAAGCGGGGCGCAGGCCGCAGCCACGGCAGGCAGCTGGGCCGCACGCAGCTCTCCGTCCTCCCGGACACGGGCAGCGCAGCCTGGCCAGCTCCTCACACTGGTACGGCTGGGCCCGCGCCCGCCTCAGCCGCGCTGTCTTGCGCCAGACACTGAGCGGACCTCAACTCGCGGACCCTCGGCCGCTCCGCCCGTCTCACCCGCGCCGTGCCGCGGCCGCCACCTACCCGAAGCGTGGGCTTGGCGAGCGCCGCGGGAGCGGACGGCAAGGCCGGGCCTGGCGGAGAGCGGCGGCGGGGCCGGAACAGGCCGCGAGCCTGGAGCGCCCAACGGGCCTTCCCCTTCCCCAGGCCACGAAGCTCGCCAGCCGCCTGTCCCCGACTTCCTCGGCATCAACCACCCAAGGCGGCGCTGCTCCAACAGCGTTACTTACCGAGGCCCGCGAGCGCCGGGACCGGGGACGTGAAGGCCGGACGGCGGCGAAGCCCGAAACTGACACGGCGGCCATCTTGGGCCCGGCGCGCTGCGGCGGGGGG